>JAVJGJ010000037.1:82266153-82308835 GCA_035590215.1 Microhierax caerulescens | reverse complement strand
CTGGGGCTGCATCACAAGGAGTGTGGCCAGCAGGTCCAGGGAGGTGGTTCTGCCCCCCTGCTCTGCTCTGGTGAGACACCACCTGGAGTGCTGCATCCAGCTCTGAGGCCCCCAGCATAAGGACATGGACCTGTTGGAGTGGGTCTGCAGGAGGGCCAGATGATCAGAGGGATGGAACATTTTTACAAAGAAAGGCTGAGAGAGTTGGGGTTGCTCAGCCTGGGTAAGAGAAGGCTCCAGGGAGACCTTATTGCAGCCTTTTAGTATATAAAGGGAGCTTATAACAAAGGTGAGGACAGACTTTTTAACAGGACCTGTAGTGACAGGACAAGAGGTTAGTTTTAAACGAAAAGAGGGTAGATTCAGACTAGATGTAAGGAAGAACAGAGTGTTGAAACACTGGAACAGGTTGCCCAGAGAGGTGGTAGATGCCCCATCCCTGGAAACATCCAAGGTCAGGTTGGACAGGGCTCTGATCAGCCTGACCTAGTTGAAGATGTCCCTGTTCATTGCAGGAGGTTTGGGCTGGATAGTCTCTGGAGGTCCCTTCCAGCCCAAACAATTCTGTGCTTCTGTGTCTACAGGTAGTAGCAGTTACTTACGTAGTTTTCTGTTTTGTGAGGTGAAATTTCAGACCGTTGGATAGTTTATAACTGTACTTTTTTAAAGTCCAAGCCAAGAAAGAATGTTTAGCTGAAGCATGTTTGACCTAGAACATGTTTGACCTGACTTGATACCATTGCAAACAAGAGCTTTGGAGGGTTTAAAAAGAAAGACTTACAATAGCAGTGTTTATAAGTTATACGTATTTGAGACTATCTTCCTCAAAAAATGCCAGCCTCCATATCATATAGTTGGAAGAAATTTCCTTATAATCACATGCTTGAGTAGTTTTAGTTATTGTTGTGTCTGATGCCTCTCCCTGAGACAAGATGAGCCTGCGAACAAGAGGTAACACTGGCTGATAACAGAATTAACAATACCAAGTTTCCAAGGCTAATTTTGCTGCCATTTCTTTGAGTGTTTCTTTTCATTTAGATATGGGAAGCCAGCTGTTCTTCAGTGTCCTTGGTTTATGGCAGCTAAACATGGAGTGTCCTCACTGTGTACTCTGGTGGTTGTTACTTGATCCAGGAGCCACTTTGTGGACCTCGGTTGCAAAAACGTAAGGGCACAGACGGATGAAGAATCTTGTCTGAGGATAGGCAATGAAGAATAGAGGGCACTGTGCTTATTAAGTTTTGGTTCCTCAGAGGGTGTTTTCATCCTCATTTAACAACCCAATGTAGGAGAAGTTCTCTCTCCCAGTCTGTTTTTATACGTTATCTGCTGTGCTCGTGAGTGACATTAACACCTAAGTCCAGGTTTCATGTCTGCTTCTTTAGGGAGGGGGGAAAAAAATCTTCATTGGTGCACCACCTGAGAGTACATTAGAAGTTTGCTGTGTGCACAGTAAGAATTTGTGGAATGACAGAAAAAGCAGGAAAAAGAGTATTGCAAAAGCTTGATGGAGGAGGCATTTTGAAAGAGAAAGGGTATGTGTTTTAGTTAAATTAACACATGTTCTTTCACCAAGGGACTGCCTGTCAAGTTCAATTTGAAATGAAACTAATTGTTAGTCTGACAGCTTGATGTGCTGGGAAACGCGATAAATACATTGGTACCAAAATCATTTTCAGCTCTATTATCTAACTGTTGTTTGACTTAATGAGAAAGGAAGAGCTGAAATATGCATGTTTTTAGGAACAGCTGCTTATAAATTTTGCTTATGTAGAAATAATGCAAGTTTTTGTGCTCTCTTCATCAAATGCTTTAAAACCCTGTTGTGCTTTTGTTTCATTATCTTTGCTAATTAACATAGGCATAAAAATATTGCTAGTTTTGGCAACATGTTAGTATGTTTATCCTGATGTTTTTGGTCCTGTTAATAGTTCCTTCACTACTCCAGTGTATCTGGGACAGGGAAAAATCCAAATTCCCTAAACTATCAAGATGTAGAACTAAAGCATTAATTTGCATTTTTGGTCCTAAGAGATTTCATTAGAATCACTTGAACTTTAAAGAACTAATTGCAAGCTCATTTTACAGTTGGTATTAAAAGGACAGCAAGGTCACTTTCTCTGATCAAAGTGAAAACTGAAAAGAAGAGCTTGGCAACTGGCATAGATAAACTTGGAGCCAGTTGTATGAATCATCAAAGTTTTGTTGTTATCGCTTCAGACTTGTGTAATTAGGCATTACCTTTTAGGCAGCCACAGAATGCTGTCGGTTCTCTCCAAAATTAAAAGAAGCTTGCCAAACGCTGCTGTGAGATTGGCTTTGAAATGGAAAAAACAGTGGTTTCTCAGGAAGGTAAGACTTCAGGCACCAATCTCGATTAAGTGCTGGTTTTGTAGGCAGCTGTCTTTAGTGTTGCCACCAGTTTCTTACCTTTGCTTGGTTCCAGCAGTTGTTTGGGTTTTCTGAAGAAGCGACATAACTATCAGCTCTTGCCTTGTGACAGTGGCCAAAACTGCACAACAGTACCAGAAAGATGTTTTAGCAAAACTTTCAAGTTGACACTTAAATATATGTTGGCATTTGTTTATTTCCTGAGGAACTGCTTTTTTTCTCTCTGGCTTTGCAATCGGCTGCCAGCTCTTGAGTGGCACTGGGTGGTAGCAGCAGGGAAATGTTGGGCTTCCTGAAGTTCCTTTTTGATCCTGCAACAAGAAGTAAATCAGCAGAGGATCCTGACTAGATATAATATAGATAGAATATATGATATGAATAATATGATAGAAATATCCAGGGACCAATGTCTCCAAGCAGTAATTTATCGGAGCTAGATAATATGGGGAAGAATTAAAGATCCTGAGGGGATGAGTATCTTTCTAGGACAAGGAAGGGAAATTCAGAGAGTAGGAGGAGGCTCTTGGAAGAAAAGATTGTAATTGTATGAAAAGATAATGAGAAGGTGGAGTTGTTTAAGTGTGAGAGAAGAGACCTGGACTGCACTTAGGGCAGAAAACTGAGTGAGCAGCCTGCTGAGATTAATAAGGAGCTAGGTAGAAACGGGGAGAGGAAGGAGGAGAACAAAATCAAGATTCAAAGTGGATTCGCAGAAAAGATTATACTTGAGAAACAGAAGGGAGTGCAGAGAAGCATATTTAGCTTCTAATACTGCTGCTCCTTTGTGACCAGGAACTAGACACAAGGTATTAGCAGTGTCCTTACCTCATGCAGTGGTGGCCAGAGCAGAGGGTGAGAGCTCATTACTACTATTGTTTACCCTTCTGACTTAACTAATATTCTCAGTGGATATAACAATCTACAAATCTTCATCAGTGTGATGGTCAGTATGAAGCCATGTGATGAAATCAGTTTTCCCACTTTGCTTTTTAAAAACAAACTTGCAGAAGATGTCATCTATGTAGGCTTACCATCTAATGAGCTATGTGCAGCCCTGCACCCCTTGTGAAAGTGACCTTCAGAAGAACAGAAAAAGCTATCTTCCTTTTCCTTATCCTGCTGCAGGAAAGATTTCAGATACCCTAAATAATACTACTAGGTTAAAGGAAGCTTGGAAAAAAATAAAAATATTCTACTTAACTGTCATTGAGCTTTGGTTTGGTCATTTCTTCTAAAAGCATCAGGAGTGGCGTAAGACCTGTCCTTTCAGACATGTTTATGATTTTAATAAAACTGGTTCAGACTTGACTTCTCTTATTAGACCATCACGCTAAAATGATACAAGTCAGATGCTTTATATATGCAAAAATTGTCTTAAATTAGCAGTAAGAATTTAAATAAACAAATCCACCCACCCACCCCAGACTAAGAATTAGCGTTAGATCTGTTCCTATCTATATATTCACTGACAGACTTCAGCTGCATGATCAGCTCTTTAAGTTTTCTTCAGAACTTGCTTTATTTCACAGAATTTATGCAATTAAGCAGCTACTCACTCAACCTTTTATAATCCCCATTGAATTTCCTGTGGCTCTAGTTGCTATTTATTACACTGAAAAAATCTTTTTTCACAGCAGTTGCTGAATAATTTCCTTGTGGGCTTTTTCATGGTGCTTAAGTGGTGCTTCCAGCATCAGTTTATTTTAAAAACATTCTTAAGGTATGAAGAAGCTCAGTTTAATGTTAAGGTGCAGAGAGTACAGTTAATTAGCTGGCCAGCCCTAGTCATATTAGAATATTTAGCCTACATGTAGTGTTTTGTATTTTCCAACCATAGTTCCTGTTGCCTTTGTGTTGGCCATTCTTTCTTTGAATTGAGGATCTCAGATTGGACACCATTAAAAAGAAAAAAAAGGTGTAGTCTGTGGAAAGTTTGGTGATGTGATTTGCTAAGTATAGCTTTGGTACTTTCTCTGGGAAATCACTGGACTCCTTTAGCCTTTGCTGTTTTTTCTCTTGACTATTCCCTAGCTTATTTGCTAAACCCTTTCCAGCCATCAGAGCAGGGGGATCTCCTTCTGCATGTTCCTCATTTATCACCAGAGGTCTGTTCTGTTTGCTGAGGACAGAAGGTGTGTGTCTGTCTTATATGAAGGTAAAGTATAGAAGAAATGAGTTGAGCATTCAGTGTAATTTGTGAATTTATTAGATGTTTAATAGTAGACAAACTGGGTAGAATCATCTAAATTCCATTAAGTAACAACCAGTTCATATGCACTCTTCATCCCACTCTTCTATCAGTTTCACAGCCTCTTTCATTCTAAATAATGTACATACCATTAGCAGAATTTTGTTTTCTACCTGGATACATGTTAGATGGGAGTGTAAGATAATTTTGGAGCTTATTTCAGATGTATGCTGACAGCAAAGGAAACGGTGAGACTTCAGATCTCCCAACTGATTGCCAGGCTGGATAAGAACAGATGAAGAGAGCTGTTGATGGGAAGAATAGCAGGGAAGCGATCACTTTATACTTTCTATAGCCATCAGGACTTTTGCTAAAGGTTTGCAATTGGTCACTATTAGAAATGTACTGCCAGGTGCAGATTGCCTGGTTTATTGTAGTATACTTCTAAGCTGCTTATAAACCATAGCATCTTGTGAACACAGTCCAGGCTCTGGATCATGGGATAATTCAGGCTGGAGAGAACCTCAGGAGATATCTAGTCTAGGCTCAAAGCAGCAGTAACTATTAAGTCAGATCATAATGAATATTCAAGGCTTTATTCAGCCAGGTCTTGAGAACCTCCTAGGATGGAGCTACACAATTGCTCTGAGCAACCTGTTCAACTGTCCTCATAGTAAGTTTCTCCTCACAGCTGATCTGAACTTCCCTTGGTTCAACTTAGCCCCATTGTGTCTTGCTCTACAACCATGCACCACTGTTTATAGGCTGTCCCTGCCTTCTTGAAAACCTCCTTGTAGGCATTGGCAGGCTGCTGTTAGGTTTCCCCAAAGCCTTTGTTCCTGCAGGCTGAGCAGATGCAGTTCCCTGAGCCTTTCCTCGCAGGGTTGGTGGTCCAGCACCCTGAGCATCCTGATGGCCTTCACTGAGCTCACTGTGTTTTATTGATGTCTTATGTTGGTGGCCCAGAACTAGATGCAGTATTCCAGGTGTGGTCTAGTGAGCACTTAGCAGTGGGTGATAAATCTCCAGCACAAAATACGCTGCCAGGGAAGGCTGCTGGCCTGTGTTCAGCTTGCTGTTCACCAGGGCTCCAGGAGAGAAGTGAGGTGTATTAGTTGTAAAACTTAGTCTGATCTCTTCTTCAGCCTTGTTGTCTATAGCCTGTGTTTCATCACTTAGAACTCTGTGTTAGGTTTCTCTTCACTTTAGCTTCAGGTGTCTTTACCTCTCTCTCACAAATCCCAATCTTTGTCTTTTTTTACCTTCATCTGTTCCTGCCTGGCTTGTGAAGCTCATATTTTCTGCACTCAGATCTCCTGGGATTTTCCTCTATAACAGTGAATAGTAGGGACAATGCATAGAAGCAATTATGATAAAGCATAGCTGGTGTCTTATGTGTTGTTTTGGGGGTATTGCTGTCTGCTGAAATTGTAGGACAGTCCCTTTTGGCCCATGAAGCTTTGAGGAATCTTGTACAGGGTGAACTGTATTTGCTGTGCCTTACACATATAGAGCAGATACACGTAAGCACAAATACTTTATCTACAAGCACAGATGGTGTATCGCATTGGACCTCTTAACATAGCTGGGAATTTAGATGAGCTTTTGGTCTTGTGGACCTTTATATATTTGAAATATTCAGACTTCTGTTCCACACCTGAAGATGCATACATAGCTTGCCTTGCCTGTGTCCTTAGGCCATCGTGAGAACAACGCTATCACCTCAAGACCTTGTGTTTTTATGCCACACTTACAAATGCCAGAGGGAATGTTCTTGACAAAGAAGTGGCAGTTGAGAGTCTCCCATAAGCTGCAGCAATGCTATTGCCTCTTAAAGTTGCTTCCACTCTCAGCATGGCAGAAGGACTTACCTTCCCGTGAAGCTAGTTATTCAAACAGCTGGGCTACATCCCTGTTTTCCAGGGGATCATCCGTTTCGGTGGTAGAGATCTCTTCTACATGCAGAGGGTAGGCAATTGCATTGCTGTGGAGGAAGCCAAGTCCTGCTGGGAACTATCTTTGTTCTGTTGTCAGTCACGTATGAATATTTCAAGAAGTATCAGGATGATTTTTTTAGAAGGTAAGAAGTAATATGCTCTGACTGCTGTATAGCTAGAGGTGTTCAAGTAAGTAATGTTGTATGAGTCCTACCCTGTGACTTCTGTTGTACATCTCTTCAAGGTCTTTGTTATTTGCATTTATTTTCCCTTGGCTGATAAATTCCAGGAACCAACTGATCCCCAAAAACAACCCTTAGCTAATCTGTCCACTGATCTTAAGGTACCTGCAAGAAACAGAGGTAATTTTTCTTGGTTTTTTTGAAATCCAGAGATTAGTAATATAGAACATGTGAGATTATTATCCATCAATTGCAACCAAAACAGTTCAGCATCTTGGAGAGAACTTCTTGCCATGGATAAGGGATTCATACTTATCGAGGCAGACGTTATCTTGGATGAAGTTCTCCTAGTTCGAGGAAGTCATCTGTGGTGCATGAACTAATGCTACTAAAGTACAGCACAGGAATGGCTGTCCAGCTGTGTATTGGATTTACTTATTTTTTTGCATTGGATTAGTAGATCTGAGCACACAGAAAGTATAAGGCCTGAAGTTACCTTAGTTTGTTTTTTTCCCCTTCAGATAATGAGGTCTAAAGATCTGGACTGTTGTGTAAACATAAGGATAACTTCCATGAACAGAAATTGTAATTCAAAACTTTTGTTTTCAATAGAAAAAAGTTGGCCTGGTGTCTTCCAGTAAGAGAAACTTTATTTAAAGTGTTGATACGGTCTAATTTAGGAAATGTGCATTTTTTTCTTGGCTATGGAAATCATCTCAGCTGGAGTGAGCTTTGATGTGAAGGGTATTATGTATTCCTTTTTAAGGCGATGCTGCGGGTTCCTGTGTCCAAGCTATAAACAGGATGATTTATCTCAGACCCACTAAAATAAAAGGCAGTTCCTAGGCACTAATTCAGTTTCTTTGCCTGTATTTATTGCACTTTTAGAATTATTTTTATGGTGTTGCTTTTATCAGTGGTTCTCTATTCTCTGCTTTAAAACTGGAATTTTAAAGTCTTTATATTTGTAATTTACTGTGGTAACTCTGATAGAGCCTTCGCTTTCTCTGTTACGACCCTGGTCTCCCAAGGAGTGGGGTTAAACAGCAACCAGCCAACCTTTGCACACCTGTGTACTATTTATTTTAGGGTGAAAACACTAATAAAAAAAATGAAAAAAACTAGTTTACAAGTTAATTTTCACAGGACTCAATTAAGATGCCGCTGAGTCACAAGTTTACCAGTCTTCTGTGAAGTTTTTGATGTCTCTTAACCCACACGGTTTCTGTGAAGATGAAGTGTTGCCTGTAGAGGCCCACGCTTTCCACTTTATCCACCTTCCAGGGAATTTACATGAATCTTCCCCATGCAGCTTCAAGAGGTCAGGGTTTACCTAGACCTTGTATCAACAATACAGTAGTGGGTTGGGTTGGGTTGGGTTTTTTTTTAAGCGTTACACTTCAAATTTGTCTCCATATAATAATTCCTGACGTTTCCATACACTAGAAGTCTCTTATCTTGGAGGAGGGTATTAGAATGATTGAATTGTTTTAAACAGAAATTGAGTTCATAAATGTAAGGAAGGAAATCATTCTATTGTTGTAAATAGCACTGTGCAAAATTTTTGTTGATAATAACTTAAGTCCTGTATATATAACTGTATCAAAAGTTTCTCTAGTACAGCTGCTAGAATTTTCTATTCTGCTGCTTTTCATAGAGGAATATATGCTTACATAGTTAATTTTAAACCATAAAAAATTAAATGTGTGTATCATAATCACTTCATGAGTTCGTAGTTCTTTAATTATCTTTAGTATTTATTGTAGAATAATGACTGCATAATCTGATATATATGTCTCAACTTAAAAAGTCTTGATTGCTCTGTGTGGAACTATATTTGACACTTAAAAGAGTTAAGTTAAAAGCTAAATGAAAATAAAATATTTTGAAGAAGAAAATACGTTATTCATAACTTTTACATTTCAGTGTCACCCTTACCTAGCTTTTTTGTTTTCTGGAAGCACGTAGGAGAATGTTTAGAGTGAGAATTGTATTTTTTTCAACAAAGAAAAGAAAATTCTCAATGTTTATAAGCATTTCAAAAACAGCAGTCAGGAGGAGCCAGGGAACTCGAGGATGATCAGCCTCATCTCAGTCCCTGGGGAGGTGACATAGCAGCTAATCCTGGAAACCATTTCCAGGTGCTAGAAGAACAAGAGGATGGTAGGAATAGTCACCATGGGTTCACCAAAGGGAAGTTATGCTTGACAAACTTGATAAACTTCTGTGATGAAAATACTGGCTTGGTAGGCAAGGGGAGAACCTTGGATATTGTCTACCTAGACTTCAGCAAGGCTTTCAGTGCTGTCTACCGTAAGATCTTCATAGAGAGGATACGATGAAGTATGAGCTGGATGGGCAGACAGCAAGGTTGATTGAAAACTGGCTGATTGGATGGGCCAGGGGAGTGGTGGTCAGTGGCATGAAGTCTGATTGGAGGCCAGTAATTAACAGTGTACCCCTGGGGTCAGTACTGGGTTCAATCCTGTTCAACATCTTCACTAATGATCTGAGCGATGGGCAGAGTGTACCCACAGCAAGTTTGCAGATGACACCAAACTGGGAGGAGTGGCTGGAGAGGGTTGGAACTACTGAAGAGATTTCAGTCAGTGAAGGGCCACAAAGATGATGAGGACTGGAGCATCGCTCCTGTGAAGAGAGGTTGAAAGAGCCATGACTGCTTAGTCTGGAGAAGATTGATGGAGAGCTTATCAATATGTATAAATAACTGAAAGAAGGGTGAAAGGAAGAGGGAGCCTAGATCTTTTCAGTGGTGTCCAGTGACAGCACCAGAGGCAGTGGGCACAAATTGAAACACAAGAGATTCCCTCTGGACATCAAGAAATGTGTTTTTTTGGTTGGTTGGTTTGTTTTTATTGTGGTGGTTATGGAGCACAAATTGCCCAGAGAGGTTGTGGAGCCTCAATCCATGGAGATACTCCAAAGCTGCCTGGGCATGGTCTTGGCTAATGTGCTCTGTGTGGCCCAGCTTGAGCAGGGCCTTGGACCAGATGACCTCCAGAGGTCCCTGCCAACCTCAACCATTCTGTGGTTCTGTTGTGGACTGCTGTGTAATTACAGTTCTGTAGTTAGTTTTATTAGTTCTTTCAGTGTTGTTTGTCTTTTAGCCATGGCTCTTCTAGTTCTCAAAAATAAGCAGAATCATTGAAGATGGTTTTATGAACTCTGTAAATGGTATATCTGGGGAATAGGTTAGGAATGAGTGTTTGCAATACTCTGAGCAGACTTATGAGGCTTAGATTAAAGGAGTGATACAATAAAGACGCAATTTTAAATCTATCTGAAGTGTAGTGTCAGACCTTTAGTAAGAGTGGTCTTAGAGGAGGCCTTTGTTCTTTGTGCCACTGTCCAGGAGGAGTCCCAGGCAGCATGTACTAGAGATTGGATGATCCGTCCTGGAGAGCCACTTAGATGATTTATGCAAGCATCCCCAGATGTTACAGATTGGGTTGATGTGACAATGGGGAACCACCTCTTGGTTATCTCTGCAGCTTTGCTGGTCTAAACTGTCAGATCTGGGTTCTTATCAATAGACTGCCAGTGTCAGATGAGTGTGTTTTGTGTGCAAAAAAAGTGTATATGCACCATTAACATGTTTCACAAAGGAAGAAAAAGCTAGTGATCTTCAGAGTGAGACAGCTGCCACGGGTGTTTGAAGCTCTAGAGGTAGCCTGCCATGAGCATTGAACCAGTTCATTGCCATAGTGGTGTTACTGGTGGCCTGGTGCCTGTTTACGGCTACTGCTAACGTAGCCTAAGCTGCAGTCAGATGAACCACTAGGGAAGGTACTGAAGTGCAGGTCCAGGGACAAGGTCACATTAGCAGTGGTGTTTGAGTTGGCCTCTGCTTGCATTGCCTGTTCTGTACTTAAAAGGACTATGATCTTTTGGGCTGTCAAGTCCTCATTTTGCACAATATTGTATTTCCTTACAATTACAGACAAATTTATAGAAAAATATTGGTTAGCTACTGAAAACCAAACTGTATAGACTAAAAACCAAGGTAATGTGTGAGGTGGCGGGCACCAGTTCTTTTGCTCTATACCGTTTAATCTGTACATTCACGCACAAATTCTTTCCACATTTTTCCCAGTGATTGCATCAGATGTTCCCCTTTTGTCATGCTGCTTGAAATGGTCCTGTAGGCTCACTTACACATTCTACTGGAAATTAAGAAGCAGTTTCTCAAGTGCAAGCACCCTAACTTGATACTCTTCACTCCATTTTCAGAGGTACAGTTCCTGTTCAAATCAAGTGAAATTGTGAATGCCTAACCCCTTTGGAAATTGTGGCAGGGTATATCAATGGAAATACACAGACTTCAGGTTTGCAGGCTGCTTTTGAAACTGTTGCATTATGTACACAATAGCTGAGATACCAAATAGATTTTTCTTAGATTTTTCCAAGGATGTAAGCACCACCAAATTACACCTTCACATTGCTACATTAATATTTTGATCTGATCCAAAATCTGACCTACCTGAAATAATTACAGGCCTTCCTGACGTTTTAAATATGCATTTCCATTAAAAAAACACCACTGAATAGTCACACCTGTCAGCCTGGTTTAAGTTTTTAATTAATTTGTTCCTCAAGATTACCATACCTAAAAGAAATGGTAACAGCTGATCAAATTGTTTCATATGCCAAGAGTGACAGTGAGATAACACTAAGTGAAACCAAAATGAGACTTCCTGAATATCAATGGGTTGATGAGAAAGTCATGAGAGGCTGCTTGCCAGTCTGTGCGACCTAGAGAAAGGCAGACGGGAATTACTCCAGGGTGGACTTTCTTAGTAGTGAATTGGCTTAGCTCATGCTTCCTGCAGTGTTTCCATTCTGCATTAACACCCTGCTGTTACTTGGATCTCTGCAAAGCGAATGTGGACTAAAATCAGCACGACTTCTGTTACATCCATGGATAATCATAGCTCCCCTTTTGACACAATGCTAAGTTTATAATTTCTATCACACATCATGATTGTACCATAACAAGCACAAAGTAGATACAGAGCGAGCAATTTCCCATGTGTTTTTCTTCTGCTGTGGACAATTGTGGGCTTCCTATTTCAAATACTCAAGTCATAACCTTTTGAGTCAGGAAAGACTGAGCACTTCCAGTGGTCTGTATGGAAACCAGGGTTCTGGAAATAACAGAGATACCAGGACTCGTATGTAGATTACTGCTGAAGGCTCATCAAATCTGTCTTTCAGTGCTGTCTTTTAAGAGAATGAAGGTGGTCCTTGTCTCTGCATAAGCTACTAAACACTTGGATCGTTTCTCCATGTGATGTCAATAAAATATGTTGGGGGGGGCGGGAATTGCATACATGTGGCTGTAGTTAGCCCACCCATGCGGAAAAGGGGGAGGAGAAAGAATATTTGCACACCAGTGTTGACTCCCTTTGTATGCTTAATTAACAAGGTCATAGCCGAGCTCTTTGGATGAGGCAGTGAGCCCATGGCAACATGCCCATTGCTGATACTCTGAGGTATTTACATCAAAGTACTTCATGGGCAAGTCAATGGTATTTTTTTGCATTGTTTTTTCATGTGCTTCCTCTAGTATTATTGTTGTCTACAAAACGAGATACCTGTTTATTGTAACATGAAGTGTGTCCCTGGCTGTTTCTTCTGCCCTGTCATCTAGGCCTGTTACAGGAGCTTGCGCTTCCGCTGTGGTTTAGGAAATTTGTCCTGGTACGTCCTCAGCAGTACTGCCAAAGGAGAGGATACTCTTTTTCCTTACTTTTTTCACCTCCTTTTTCTCCATCCTTTCCCTCCCCTTGCCTGTACAGTTTTCTCTTCTACTGTACTTCTGCCCAGTATTCTTGAACTGTCTGTCCTTGGAAAGAATGGGCCCTTCTCTTCCACTCACAGATCAAGTAGCATGATTGCACTGTGTTTTTTCTGAACTGTGGATTGTGCTATTATCCTCTCCATGTGCATCAGGAAACATTACCGTTCTTCCCAGCAGAGCTTCATAAAACAAAGCTTGCTTTTGTCACTTAAAGCTCCTGTATGCTTTTTACTTTCAACTTCTCTTGATGTGTTACAGTTATGAATGAGGATTGCTGCTGTAAAGTCTGTGGAAATTTCTGTCTTTGCAGCTGGAAGTAGCTAGAAGAGATCCCTCTGATAGACAAAAAAAAAATTAAACTGCAGTTTGCAGCTGGCCATAATGTTGCAGCAATAGCATTGCTGTCATCTGGGTGCCTAGGGTATGTCCCCATGGACTATTTCTTTATAAAGATTTTAAATAAATATGACAGGAGCCCAGTACCCTTCTGTCAGTTTTAATGTCATAGTGGCAAGTATTCAGAGCAAGTATACACAAGAGGTCTGTCTTCTCCCTTGAAAGCATAGGTTAATAATAGGAATGCCACATTGGTTAATGCAAAGGTTTGCCATAAATATAGAGGATGAAAATTAGAAAATGGTTTGGCCTTTTGATAAATTAAGGACGTTCTCTTTACACCTGCTTTTTTGCTTTTTTTGTGGTGATAAACTCAGAAGGAATGGGTAGGTATTTGACATAAGAAGAATATGCAGACTTGTTTGCTGGTCAAAAGTTTACACATAGCAGTTTCTAAAATGTGATCACAGGAAATAATGTGAAGGGAGGATTGTAAGTTCATACAAATACAAGCTGTAAATGTGTCAGTCATTAATTTGGCTTCTTGAGTTTTTAAGCGTAACTATCTGGTTGTGTCCAAAAACCTGTAGTAATCCATGTGACTGTTTTTTTTCATCCCCCGTCAGAGATTACATACTTATTGAACCACAGCTTTATATGTCAGGGAGCAGCCTCAATTGTAGTCCAGCCTCACCATTTGATTTGCACCTAGTATGTGGTAGGTGCTTTGGGAATCACTATGGGACTGAAGAGAAGTAACCACAGATAGACACCATTTCCCAAAATGCATTATCATTACATCTAGTTTTGTTGCTTTCCATTGACCTTTGCTATTTTATGTTTCAGAATTTTCTTACCTGAATAAAAAATTCAAGTACCTCTAATTTTCAGTTAAATGAAAACCTGGATTTATTCTATTGTTGTGCCCAGTTTACAAGATTTATCTATATTCTAAGTTATCAAACCAGAATTTAGAACCTTAATGGAGTGTGAGACCTTTCTCAGATACATGTATTTCTATCGGTATGATTTATACTCTGTGTCACTGTTCACACTCTTTTGTGGTATGTTCTCCTGATGTGAGCAGATTTGAATCCTTTCTTGGTGTTCTTTGACTTAGTAATCTCAGGCTGGTATGTCTTTAATTTTCTCCCTAGAGTCTTTGATAAAAAAAGAAAGTTAAGATCCAGAATGGTGTGGTTCCTCTAAAGTATTAAGACTTTTCGTTGCAGAGGCTTTCAGCTGCTTCTAAGATCACGTGAACTGAGGAGAGTTCAGCTGAATCAGGCAGTGCATCATCTTGCACTACAGCTTGGAGTAAAATTTGGTTGCTACAAATTCCAAATCTTCTCTATTTACATGTGAAGTGATTGTGCTATAACTTGCAGATATGTTTTCTCAGGGAAGTACCAAGATTGGAGGTTTGCTATTCAAAGTCATTCACTTCTTAGAAAATGAACTATTGGGCGATTAACTTGGCATTGTGCACAGTTAACGTATTGTTATTAAAAACAACCAAAAATCTTTCAGTTTGGGAACTAACCTGGGTGGACTAAGAGACAGCTAGAGGAGGAGGAGAAGATGGAGAGGACAGGATCGATATCTCCTCTGTACCCTCTGCCAAAAAGTACCATTGAAAAATTTCCTCTGGTTCCTGCTCCTGTGGATCTTGAGCTCCCGCTAACCACATGTTTTTGTACTGAAAACTAAATGTTTTTATCCATACTCAGTCCTATACTAAATTCTTAAAATAGTCAGCATTACACAGGTTTTTAGCTCTGCGTCCCAGCAGATTGTGGAGTCTTAATGTTGGGACGGGAAATAAGAAAATGAGATGGGACTAAGAGATGAATAATGGAAATACGTTTCTGTAGTGGAAGTGTCTCTTATTTACAAAACGTTTCTTCAAAATGTGAAAATTAGAAAAGAATCAACTGTCAGTAAGTCTAACGTGTTATGAAAAGTCATGCAGTATAGTGCTTATAAATGTGCACACCTGGTTTGTGTGAGAGAAGGTGCACTTACTGCGACAACTACTATTTTCACTTTCAATTGTTTGAAAATCTGATATCAGTGTCCTAGATTTTCATTAATTTTCATACTGACGTGCTTGGGACTCCATTACTCTGTTGATCTACAGAGTAGAAATTGTTGCCTTACTCAGGAGAGATTTTCATGGTAGTAGACTTGTACAAAAGGTATGTCCTGGTTCATTAGCAAATAAAAAGCTATTAATTGAAAAGTTTATATGTCCAAATACACACAGGATGACAACAATAGCTTTTTGAAGCATCCAGAGGAATTGAGGAATCTTTTGAAAAATGTAGAGACTTCTTTTTTTTTCCTAATCTAATCTAGATTGATACTTAGATAGGTACACTTTATTTACTTCTAAATTTATCACATCCCTGATTTCAAAGGTGGGCTAATGATTTCTTAATTCAGCTCCCATTATTATATTGTCACTTGTTATAACATCCAAAGTGGCCAGAGGTGCTACCACTAGGCAGTTGTTTTAAAAAAAACTGTGTCCTTGCTGTGGACACCCTTCAGCTAGAAGTACAGAAACAACTTGAGACAGCACTCTAGCCAGAGCTGGCCCACTAGGTAGTGGATAAAGTAAAATGAGTAGGTTTTAATGTCTTTTTTTTTTTTCTCTGTTGTGCCCTGTACAGAAATGACAAGTATAAAATAATAGTACAAACTAGTAGTATGTAGCATCAACAGTGTTGCTGTCACTTAGTAAATGTAAACTCAGCTGAGGTTGTGCATGCTTGTTTTATTTTCATTCCTCAGAGAGACTGTTCTATTTGTCCTGTAGAAGCAGGGTGAAGAAGCGAAGCTATGCGTGCATCACAGACAGAAAAAATGTAATCTAACCCTGTTTGGGAGAAGGTAATGTGGCCAAGTGCTTAGCTACCACCTTGCAGGTGCTATAGTACTTCTTTAAGGAAATAGAATCATAGACTTATTCAGGTTGGAAAAGATCTTTAAGATCATCACATCCAACCATTAACCTAACATTGGCAAGTCCACCACTAAACCATGTCCCTAAGCACCATATCTACATGTCTTTTAAATACCTCCAGGAACAGTGACTCAACCACTTCCCTAGGCAGCCTGTTCCAGTGCTTGACAACCCTTTTGGTGAAGAAATTTTTCTTGATACACAATCTAAGCCTCCCCTGGTGCAACTTGAGGCCATTTGCTTTTGTCCTATTACTTGTTACCTGGGAGAAAAGACTGACACCCACCTCACTACAGCCTCCTTTCAGGTAGCTTCAGAGAGCTATAAGGTCTCCCCTGAGCCTCCTTTAGCTGCTATTAAAGCAATTAAAAGCCATTCAAACAAACGGAGCACCAGGAGGTGACAGATCTAACAGATTGAACTAGAGAATTAGCAGTCTTTTTGTTAGGTTAACAGAAAAATCACTAGTGGTATTGACATTCAGTAGTTTGTAGTTGCTTTAAGATTTCTACAACCCGTTGAAATGAAGGGGTACTACTGCAGAACTATATTCAGATTTAACAACACATTGATCTGTTACCCATTTGCATTGTCATGGTTTTTATTATCACTTAGAAAAGCAAGACATTTATTTCACAATAAGTGAAAGCTTACATCTAAGGACTCCTCTTGAAATCCTTCAGATCGTAATGCTTTGAATCCTATTGCTGTTGATTTCTTTAAGGTCATTTTCTGTGTATGTTCTTGGTACAGAGTTCCACTCCTATTGACAGTGGAAGTTTTGCAGGTGATTGCAGTAATATCTGATGTTAACTTTCTAGATTAAAACATTAAGATAAATATGGAAGGAAGAAACAGCCTGTTCTCATTGTGTTAGATGACTGGATGTTTCTATATGGAAAACAAAGCTGTTGCCTTTCTGGCCGCCACAGCTCGGCAACAGGTGTAGTAAAGGTAGTAGAGGAATGAAGTGGTTGCTTCCTCTCAGATCAACAGAGGTCAGTTCCTTGGTGGATAAATCAAATTTCTCCAAGTTCATTTAAACAGATGCCCCCTTGTCTGAATCTTTTTGGACAACTCTGTTCCTTGTTTTTTGTCACATTAAACACCTAGCTGGACTAGGTTTATTAGGTGTTAGGGGGTTTCTTACTACTAAAAGTAAGCTGCTAAATTGAAAATGTTTTTTAATTCTGTCTTCTGCTGCTCCTTTATGAGCTCTAAATATAAGATTGCATGCTTAAAGAATGTTTTCTTTGTTTTCTGTGTCTGAAATAAGAGGAATTCCAGGCTCTGGGATTTACTGGTCTCTTATTCCTATGACAAGATTTATGTCACTAGAAAGTAGGGAGAATAGTGTTGATAACTTTGGCAGGGTTTGAACTAAAGCAAGTTCCTGGCCAACAGAGCCAGCTCACACAGTCTCCACCACAGGATCTGATACACTGATACTGTGTCTTCATGACTTGCACAGCACCATTCATTGTGTTTAGAACTTTCCTGGGAATGGCATATTGAAATGGGCAAGAACTTCATCTTTGTCTGTTCTGCTGTGGGTGAAGCCGTTAACAGCCACAGAACTGAAAAAAATGCTTATTTTAGTTTGCATTTTCTTTGCAGAGCTTTATATAACAATAGGGTGCAACTGCAGAATGCATGGTGTAAAACTGGGTTGAGAAGACCTCTCACAACAGTGCTATGGAAGATGATGTATGCATGCACGTTTGTGTCTACAGTGTAGTTCAGGGTAATAAGAAACGATAGTGCAATTGTGCAAAGCAGTAGGAGAGTGAAAGGTGCACCTCTACTGAACAATTAATGGCTTGAGCTAATGGCGTGCAAAATTCAGGTACAAACCCCTAACAGGAAAGGTTGGGAAGTTCTTGGCCACTGCTGTGTGTCTGTGAGGCAAACACAGATTCACCTGGGCAAGACTCAGAAGATTTTCACTTTCTCATTGGCTTCTACCTTCTGTGTCTCCTTCGCTGCATTGACACCATGTATTCCTAGTTCAGTATCACACCATTTTTCCAGTTCCACTTCATCTTTGCTGGGAGATGGAGGAGCTGCAGTAGTGCCTCAAGTGCCTAATGTGTCTCTGTGGCTGACACACTGCAGTGCAGACCCGCGGTCATAATGTTCTCAGTATGGAAATGTGTTACTGTCACAGGTACATGCACAGGGACACACTTCAGCACTTAATAGGTGGAAGCCTTGGTCCATTCTCCCCTTTGCACCCCTTTGCACTATTGTCTTTGCTGGGTGTTTTGCAAATGCTTAAAGGCTACCCTACTTAGTTCCTTACATTAGAGTTTCCTTTGAGTTGTGTCACATTTAAATACTGCTTGCTTTCTGTCAGTTTTAATAGCTCTAATTTTTCCACAGCTAAGTGGCTACAGATATTAAGTGGGCTAATGCTGCAGTCACTGCCTGTGAGAAGTTTGTCGTTGATGTTCACTAAGAGCTAATGTAGATACTGTGATAACAGGGTTGAACCCTAATAAATGAACCAGCAGTTGGAGAATAACAGACTATTTCTCAATCCTTGGAGTCTGTGGAAAAGGTGAAATACTTAAATCTTCGTTTTGTGATCAGAAGACTACACGGAAGAGAAATTTACTTCCAGTACAATGTCATGTACAACAATGTAGATAAGAGATGGTGGATATCTTAAATAATCTTCTTTTATGGCTAACACACACACTAAAACCAAAGATGAATGAGAGACTGGTAAGATTAATCAGGCCATTTGCTGCAATATGTTGACAGTAAATGTAAGAACAATGAATGTCAATCAGTTGCTATTAAATATAATGGCCAGTGATTTACCACCTCATTAAAAGATCAGAACACCCCATTTGCTTGTATGTGAATAGCAAAACAAATAGTCATTAAAATTTCCTGATAGGGCATTGAGTTCTTCCTTTAAACTTGCATTAATTTTGTGTGCGTAGGAAGAGAAAGAATTTAGCAGAGTGGAAGCTGTCTCATGGGGTGTATCAGGGCACAGACTAATTCCATGGGGACAATAAAATTGTTTTCCAAAAGTAGCATCTGTAGGTGTGTGTAGGAGTGTGTGTGTGTGTGTGCATATATACTGCATTTCATCAAGATTTGGCATCAAGGGGAAGCATTGCTTTTTGTTTTAGTATTTGCCGCAGCACCTGGATTTCTTTGAGGTTGTTCCCTACTTACTGTACACGATACTCAGAGGTTCAACAGTGCCATCCTGTGGGTGGTCTTAAAGGTTTGAAAGCTATGTCAGATAAATAAATGACCTCAACAGGATAAATTATCACAGAACATCAGATACTGTATGTCCCCATGCAATCAGCTAGAATATTTCCTCTGGTAACTCAGTCGGACTAATTATTACTTTTCTGTCCAGAAAATTAATAACCTAAATGTATTATAAGCAATGGGAATGTATTTCAGGCAAGCTGATGAGTAGTGTGCATCTTAGTTTTACTCTGTTGCTGAGAAATGTGTTTTTAATCATCTCGGTGTGTTTTTAATCATCTTGGAATTTATTTTTGCAGACAATGCCAAAATCAAAGGGAACTATGTAAATTAAAATAAGAACCCATATACAGAAGTATCTGGACATCTTTAGAGAGGCATTAGACTGAAACTAAGACTAGTTAGCTTTCATGTTTCATAAGCGGAAAATACGAATTCCCAAGCAACCTTGAAGATTAAGCTGGATGGTTTGAACAACTGGCCAAAATGCTTCTAATTCCAGAAAGATAAGGGCAGGATTAAAGTCTGAAGTTTTGTTGACTGAAGATGAAATTCTGCTCAGAAGATTTGGAGAACTTCCTGTCCGTGGAGTGAATATTATGCCAGGACAAGGTAGAAAATAGTAAAACTTGCTCTAATTAGGGAACAGTTGAGGGATCAGTGGGTAACTGAAGATTGTACTATTTCATATGTATTTTCCATTTTACTCGTCTAAGCAACTTGTAGCAAGAGTGAATGGTATGTTTCTTTGGAAATGAGCACGGAAATAAAGGGCAAGCTGCTCAGAAGAAGGTTCTACTCATTTTTCAGGTCCCTGCTGTTTCAGGGTGCTGGAGGAGCGAGGTGCGAGCTGCCTTTGGTGGTTCGGGGAGTTGGGCATGGCTCCAGGTTCTGTGTCGGTGCCTCTTCAGTTTGCAGCCTGTTGCAGGAATTTCTCCTTTGCTTTCCACAGCTAGAGGCCAGCTATGAGTCGTAGTACATGCTACTGGATGATTGATTAAAGGAAGGAAATGCCAAATTGCAAACTCCACCATTACTCTTTGGTAGTTAAAAATTATGACATGATTTGTGGTTCGTAAGTCTCTGAAAAACACGTCATGCTATTATTTATATATTTCATTGGTCTGTTTGCCAGGCCCACTTAAACAGCAAAAGGTGATCAGCCGTGATAAGACATATCATTAATTCCCATGAATATGAAAAGGCAAATATGAATCATTCCTATTTGGAAGATTAGTTTAATGTAATTTTAATGTATTCAACTTCTTTTTACCTATTTTGACAAATAATCTTCTAGCCTAACAAAAGCCTTTCATCTGTGTAGTTCTGTCCATTTTAAAGTAGGCTAACCTGTTTTAAATGTTGGCATAATGGGAATCTTGAGACTGTGCTTGTACCTTGATTTACAGTACATAGATGAATTTTGGATGAATCAGATGTATTGGGAAAACAATCTCTTATGATATTTAATTGAAGGCAGAAAGGGTAATGGCATATCAAAGTTTAGCTTCTGCACAGAAGAGATTTCTTTGTAGTCCTGATCAGTTATAAGGATAACTTGAGCCCTGGAGCATCAGCATTCATATAATTTTTACACATTTCTATCCTAACTGATGTGTGAATGGTTTTGCATCATGTAAATGTCTAATTCTGGGTTTGAATTTCACTAAACTCTTGCTCTTGATGCTGCCTTATTTTCAGGAGGCTCCACATTTAATTTTACAGTATTTTACCTGCTATTATTAGTTTTAAATGTATGTCTTCTACTTTAAGTACACGTATACTATAAAGAAGGAAAATGGGAATAGTATTCTCCAGTCTTTTGTATACTGTATGCAGATAGTTGTTAGCTTTTTCCTCATATAGGTGGTTCTTCACAGTCTCTCATATATTTTTTCCATCTTTATTTCTGCTGTCATTCTTTATTTCTGGTGTTCCTGTGCTGAATACAGTACTTGAAATGAGGTATATTGTGAAGTACTATTTATACCATTGCTTTTTTTTTTGTTCTTTATTTCTCTTAGCACATTGCTTTGATTTTTCTGATCACCAGTGAACATGGAGCACTAGCCTTCTACACTGGCTGCAGTAAGACCCACTTCCCATTTCAGGAGCTTTTATTGTTCATGTGGAAAGGAATGATGCGTATGCTTGGTTCTGTTTCTTGTTTGTCAACTTTAAACGTAGGCTTTTGTTTTGGATCACACTGTGAGTGGTGTTCATAGTCCCTCCTCCAGACTGGATCTGCCATTCAAACTGCCGCTGGAAACCAGCAGCAGATTCAGATCCATCCATCAGGTAATGGTGTGGTAGGAAATTTGGATGCTGTGAACAAGAGAGTGGCTGCAGGTGTTCATCCCCCGCATGGCAGTGGGGATGTGCGGTGCCCTTTCCTGCATTTTGGGGCTACTCTTAAACGGCCTTTAATCTGTGTAATCTATATATGTATATATCCACATGTATATATCGATAGAGTTAAAAACTATAAAATTCCCTGTTCACTTAGAAAATGAATTTATTCGGTTTCTCTATTTTAAATGGAGTTGGATAAATACTAATGTGCCCTATGGATGTTCTGTGGCCTGTAGGAGATTTCACAGTAATTCCAATGTCATTGTGTTTGCCTTTACAGTATGTCTGTCAGACTTCAGTTCAACCAATCCCTCTAAGGTGAAGGCGTAAGATTTTAGTGTTATTAACGCCTCACTTCATCTAGTTAATGATGTTTTCAAGTGTTCTATCATTTTGTGATTTCCTTGCAATGTCAGCTAAAGATCTTATTTAAGCTAAGTATTATGAAATAATAGAAATCTTTTTATTTTATTTGAATACAATCAGGGGAAATTAATCCAGTAGAGAATTTGATGTTAAACAGGTGCACTTCTTAGCAGCATTGCACATGTAAAATCAGGGTAAGTTCTTTGAACACTCAGATTTTAACAGATGCGTTCTTTTTCTCCATGTTATAATAAAACAAGGATTTGCTCTGAAAGTATTGACACACTAAACAGTCTTGGCAAACACACCATTGCATTCCTTACACAGTATCGGCTGTGGCTATTATTTAACTTTAAATAAATGTGCACATTAAATGGCTGTAAAGCACATATATATGTATAAACAAGATCAGTTTTTGTCAGAAAGTAATATTTTTTTGCTTTCTTGTTTACTGATGCCTAGACAAAGGAATGCTGCATCTTCAAAACAACATCTGTCAAACCGATTTTCATCAGATTAAGTATATCCTCAAAGCAACCATCACAGCTTACAAAATACTGGAAATGTAGGTTGTGCTTTGCATAAAACACCAATAGAATTTTAAGCATTTAGAAGTGTTTTACAAATGTAGCAATGATAGCCTGTGCATATTCTACATTTTTCTTTCTGTTTTCGGTTGGTTCTTGGGAAAGGTGATGAGTGATGTTGCAACACTGCAATGACAGTAGATGTCCAGAGTGCAATTACAGAGTTACAGTCCTGCCAGCTGATCTGAGTCCACAAAAGCCAACAGTTTGAGAATCTGGCAGTAAAGATTGGATTTATTGCAAAGTTCATCTGTGGAAAGATTTCCCTCATTAAGAACAAAATTAAAGCGTGAATCAGTGACTGATTATCCAGGCCTTTCTCTGATCCGTTAAATTTTTTATTAGTATAGATGTGTGATTATATATACTCTGGCTCGATTCTGGTTCTATACATCATCATATTAAGTTTCTGAAGATCTTTTATGGGACAATGTAATCTGATAAAAATAAGGGGAAAGCCAGTGGCTTTAACATAGAACTTGAAAACAGACACAATAATTTGCATTTCCTTTCTGTCTTTTTCCCTGCTAGAGAGTAATAAATGCATTAAAATGAACTTCCTAATAGGCTGGTGTGTCTTCTGTAGGAGTGAAGCATTTTACCTTGTAATCAGTTAAGTAGAGGGGTGAAGCGCCTGCAGCTGAGTGTGGGCACTCAGGTCAGCCAGAAATCAATGCCAGGATTTCTGTGAAAGATCTTTGTGGATGGAGGGTGAAGGCGCTTGAGCTGGAAGCCAGGTCAGCATTCCCATTGATTCTTCTGTTTAAAAGTTGGAAATCTAGCATAAAGCAAGAAGAGTCCAGTCAAAAATCTGTGGAGAGGACAGACAAGGGTGAAAGTCAAGAACAAATGAGTTCCAGCTGCATCTGGGTGTAGATAAAATTTTTGAAACTCTTATTTCCCATTAATTAGGAAGTTGTTCCCTCTGAGTCAGCATATTTCCCTGTGCTATCCTAAAACGTTCCATGTGGAGCCTGAGCAAGTTAGGGTGAGGTGTTTTGGTGCCTACGACACACTCATGGGATAGCCCTAACTAGTGCCTTGTTCCTATGACAGTGCAACTAAAGACAATCACAGAACCAGGCCCATAAAAACAAGGCTAATCATTATTTTATGATAGAGTTCAAGATAAATGCTTTGTATTTGAGGGATATAGTTTTTACCAGGAAAATGATATTGCTGATATTTTGTCTTCTTTATAAAGGTATGCTAGCTAATTCCGTGGTACTACCTGAAACATAAACCTCAGACTGGATTTTAGCTTAACTCAATATGAAGATGATCTTTATAGGATCTTCAGACTATTTTCTTAGACAAAAGAACATATAACTAAGTAAAAGTAAGTAGGGAAATGTGCCAGATATGGTAACTCTGTTCAGCTCTATTGTGTACCCAGGGAACTTAGCACTTGCAGGCTTGGGTCCTTTGAATATTAATAGCATGACATTTCAAACAGGAGACAAGGGTTTCTCAGAAGAGTTTGCAATTTGCAGTGGGAAAAGCTGTGTTTGAAATAACCATTATGCAAGAGATTCCTTCCGGTTGTCATTTGGCTAAAACCATGGAACATTTGATCTGTTTTTAAAGCAAGAAGTATGAAACACACAGCAGATAGTACAGTGTGGTGGTGGGCAGACTAGTGCATTCAGCAAATAGAGGCTTTTTTTGGGAAGTACTGATTTGAATTTCATGCATCATCCAAGCATAGTGAACACTGAAATGTCATGGTAAGAATATAAGAAAAAAAAAAAAATCCATCTGGCTTGAATTTCTCACTATCCAATATTGTTAATAATGCAATGTCAAACAAAACCCTCTTTTTCTGAGTGTGACTAAAGCCAGATTCCATGTATAGTTGAAGAATAACTTGCCACACTTCTTCTTTCCATTTACTGTTCATTTCCTTTATAAAGTCATGGTGTTGGTTTATGAATCATACCTTGAGCCACTGCAGTATATCTGTGTTTTCTCAAAGTTAAATTTGAGTTTGTTCCTTAGCATTCATGCAGACTGTAACATGCTAATTGGCTCAGTTCAATTAGGATAAAATGAAAGTGTTTTGCTATTGATCTTTGCTTGTTATTAGTTTATACTAACAGAAACTTAGGTTGAAGAATTAATATTGCTATCCAAATATTCTTTCTTACTGCAGGAAATATCACTGGTACTCTTAAAGGGGAGTATTTTAAAGCAGAACTTACTTCCTTTCTGCCTTTTTCTGATCCTGCCTTTCTCTTTCTGACTTTTCAGAAATTTCTAGAAGGGATGATGAGTCTTGTTAAATAACTAGAGTGTTCAGAAACTGTGTAGCAATACTGTGACTCAAACAGGGCTCAGGCAATATTTATTAGATCATTATATCAAGGTTTAATACTCTGCTGCTTGGTACCTTAACTTCACGTAACATCATATTAATAAATCTTTACAAGCTGTGTAGTTGTAAAGTGCATCATAAGAGTCAGTATTGTTCCTCTAATAAATCATTTAATTTGTGTTTGCTTTGTGTTGTTCCAACCTTGTCAGCCATAACATCACAGGGTAGGGACCCTTCTCGTGGTCCAAGTTAATGAACCACCTGCTCTTGAGTCCTCGGTTATAGACAAGCTCAGGGGGAGGCACAACTGCACCTCCACGTTCCCCTTCCCTTTGCAACGCTTCAGGTTACATGGTTCTTTTACAAAAGTATTGCCTCTGTTGTGGAGATTTCCTGGAGCTCCTGGTCTCGATCCCTCTGCAGAGTCCATGGTTTTACTTGCATGGTTTTACTTGCCCAGGAGACCACCGAAGTTTCCGAGTGTTTATAATTTGCACACTGTGGCAACTGCTGTCACCAGGGTGAACGGTAAGACGTGGCTGCACTTTGGCCTCCATGTAGAGGTGGGCAGTTCAGTAGAGCAGTGGCCCAGGGGAACTGATTGCTTGTGCTGACCAAGCTTCAAGTCAAATTCTGCCTCTGGAGTCTGTTCCTATTGGCATGGATGGAGGTCTGCAAATGAAACAGTAGGGCAGACTTTGCTTTATGTTTTTCTAACGTTTGTTTTATTGAAGACATCATTGTCCTTCTGTGTAATAGAGTAGGTAAGTGTTGTTTTATCTGAGACTCAAGAATCTTAATCCATTTGATGGACAGATATAAAATTGAATTTTGTTTTATTCTCCATCACAGCAGTAAGTTTAGTCCAACTACAGTTTTCATTGTTGAAATACAAATATACAAAGCCTAAAGTACTGCTGGCAGCTCATATATAAAATTTGAGGATTAAGAAACCAATGCAAACAAAGATTCTCGGCTTTTAGTAAGGAACTGTGTTTTGCTGGACTAGCCTTGTACTGCTGTCACAATTAAGGTGAAGTAATACAGCAGCCAAAACCTGCAGGTCTGCAGTAAGTACTAGTAAGGCAGTAGTCAACTGAAGAGGAAATATGTCTTGTCTATTCAAAACATTCATTAATTGCCAAAAAAGACACTTTTTTTCTGCATTTGATGTGTGATGTACTTTCCATTTTTACCTTATAAATGATTGGTACAAATAATCCCTCTTTTTTTTTCAGCCCAGCTAAACCAACGGTGTTCATCTCTGGTGTCATTGCTAGGGTAAGATTGTCATTAAATGCCTTTCAATCATAGAAAAATTGTTGTAGGCTTTTCAGAACTATCACTGATCAGAGCAAAATTAATCTTTTTCATTCCTCTTCCTCTTTTATGAGAAGAGGCTTTATGTTTTGTGTATTTATGTAAGCCCCTTTGAACATTCTTTCTGGTTTTGTGTGAAATTGATATTATTTATTGAAATTACTTCCACTGTTTCACTTTGAATTTTAGCACTTTAAGTTTATTGGATCTTCTTTTCATATCTAAGCTAGATATTACTGCATTCATTTCCTTTGAAAGCGGTTGTATGTTAAGTCTGCTGCTATAGCTTGATCTATGATGAAGAGCGACAATCCTGCCTGTAAGGATACATGTTTGAAGATAGACGTTTCAGCTGCCATATGTGCATTGAGGTATTTGGGATTCAAGGCGTCATTCCCTCGATTTTAACAACAGACAGGACCTGGAAATCCATAAGCTAAATCATTAGTATTAACTAGCCATTAATTGTATGGTCAGTAATTCATGCCTTGTGTGTTGTGACAGGATTTTATTGTGGCTTTATCGTGATGGCCTTACATCACTGGGGTGTGTAATGTGTTTTACTGTAAGATGCTGTGGTTGTGTCAGGTCACAGAGGTGGAAAGAGCGAGCTGATGCCATTTTCCATATCCCATAAGGATAGTAGAGAGTAAGTGCTGTATTTCCTGGACCTCCGTCTGCACCAAGGTGGATATCTATTTAGTCATTTAGATCCCTAATTACTTCTAAGCCAGCTGTGTGCAAAAAAGCAAGAAAGCCAACAGCATCCTGGGCTGCGTTAACAGAAACATAGCTGGTAGATCGGAGGAAGGGATTATCGCCCTCTGCTCAGCACACTTTAGACCATATACAGAATAGTCCATCTGGTTTTGCACATCCCAGTGTATGAAAGATGTTGATAAACCAGAGTGAGTTCACTGGAGGGGCATCAGGGTGGTCAGGGGGGTGGAGCACATGCCCTCAGAGGAGGCTGAGGAAACAGGCCCTGTTTAGCATGGAAAAGAGATGGTTTGGGGAGGACCTAACAGCAGCCTTCCCACATATACAAGGAAGTTAGCAAGAAGATGGAGCGATGCATGGCAGGCAGACAAGAGACAACAGACACAAACTGAGAAGGAAGGGCCTGACTAGATCGAAGAAACCCACTTGTTGACTCTGAGGACATGCAGGCAGTGCAGCAGGTGGCCTGGGGGGCTATTCAGTCTCTGTCCTTAGAGGTTTTCAAGACCAGACTGTGTAACAACCTTGAGTAAGTTGGTCTGGTCTCACAGCTAGCTCTGCTTTGAGCAGGAGGCTGGGCTGGAGACATCCTGAGGTCCCTTCCAGCCTGAAGTATTCTGTAATGCTTTGATTCTAAGATGGGCATTTCCTGCTAACACTTACAGACTGACTCTGCCGTCTGCTCAACCATCACAGTACCCACCAGGCACAGAAGAGCTGCATTCACATCACCCGTTTAAGACACCCGTTTTTGTCAGGAGTCAGAGAGGTACGGAAAAGGCAAACAGTGGCACCAGGGGAAAGGCAGGCAGGAAGCAGCAAGTCTGAGAAGAGGAGATCTTTGAAAATTGGAAGCAACTTGGAGGAGAGAAAAAGATGTAAAAAGTTAACCTAGTGATCAAGATTTTTAAAAAATACACATTATGTCAGAACAGAATGGAAGAATTTGGAGTAGGTTGAAGTGGGTCAGGTGTGAAACAAGCCACCAGAGATGTCTGCTTTGTACAAAATACCTATGTGTAAGGTTGCCACCCTGTGAGCCACTGGAATCCAGGGAGTTTCTGGTTTATAAAGAAGGAAGCTACGATGCTATCTTCATCCCCCTGTCACTGATCAGCGGTAGAAGTTGTTTCCCTTTGCTCTTTGAAAAGCCCATGGGACTGACCCTAGATATGACAGGTGTAAATAGGTGCTGTAAGGGTTACACGTTAACAGCACGTGAGAACTAACGCTAGCAGAACTGGTTAAACGAGCATGTTAACCTTAAAAGCCAGTCACCCCTAAGATTTAAGTCAAAAGTCAGTTTAGATCCTGCCTTTCCTCCTACAGAACTACACTAGGTTTTCTTGTGCAGGTAGTTTTTCACACTGCCTTACCTTATTTGTAGAATAGTCTCCTCTTTATCATTGCTTTATAAAAACCAAACAGGTCAAGGAGATCTGACCATACAGAGCCGGGGAAAGTCACTGAGCATGAGCAACTATAAAGCACTGAAGACTGGAATGTTTCTTTCTGTTGTTCCCTTGGGTCTCTTTAAGATACTGTGGTTTTGGATGGTGTGTGGAATTGGAAGAAGTGAAACTTGCGTAGGAGAAATTTTGAAGTTCCCTGAAAGAATGGCAAGATAGGATGTGTACAGGGGATTTCAGAGTAACATGCAACACTGGTTTCCATCTGCTTTTCACATTTTTAAAAATGTCCATCCACTTGAAATGGAAAGTACTCTTTTAATATTTCTTATATTATTTCTGGTGTGTTCTTTGAACAGGGTGATAAGGACTTCCCTCCAGCTGCGGCTCAGGTGGCTCATCAGAAACCACATCCTTCTGTGGAAAAGCTTCCTCACCCTCAACATGTCAAACAGCACATCCACCAGCCTCGCAAGTGAGCTCTCCATCAAAATCGCAGCCAAACTGCCATCAGTGAATAAGTTTTTAAGAGAAGACAAAAATCCTTTAGGATTCACACTGTCAAATCAGTAAAATTGACCTCTAAAATAATATACTGTTTCTTATATTTTAATTCTCAAGGGTTAATAAGAATGAAGACATTGTTCAGTTGTTATCCCAGATGGAAAATTCTCTATTGCTGATCACGGGTGGGTTTCTTAGAAGATTTTTTTTCTGCCAAGATAAAACTTCAGTATGAATAATATGATTAATGAGCTTAAAACTTGTACTTTTAGTTGTGGCATTGCAATAGCAGATAATTAATGTAGTTTTTATGCTAAGCTGGTAAGGAAGAATAGCCCTTTTGTACTGGTACCTTTGCTATCTGGAGGGAGTTTGATGTGTGTGTTGAGACAGAAATGGGTGGCTGTCTTGATTACGTAGAACCCTTGCAGTCTTAAGTATCCTGCAGTGTTACACCCTAATGACTGTGCCCTCTGATTTCAACTAGTGAGATGATAAAAGGGCCCAAAAACATTCAAGTGGGCAGAAATCCAGCTGAATCTTCTTTATACCCCTTTGCACTCGCACAGTCTTGCTGAGATTCTTCCATTTGGAGGTCTGTGGGTATGGAGAGGGAAGAGAGATCAGTTACAGGAACACTGCTGCTGTAGGCGACTGATTTGTGGCTCTCACTGGGGGCTGTATTTCTGAGGTGATGATTTCTCAGTTCCAATAACAAGCTGAAGGAGCTCAGGACCCTCCAGAACAGAACTTAAAGTGGTGAAAAATCTGTTTTCTTTTTTAACTTACAATTTGAGATCACATTTGAAATTAAGAGATACCGTTAGTTTAAGTGTTTAATTTTATGACCCAGCCTCTGTTGCGCGTCCCATTTTTTTCTAGTATTCTTACTGTGAATAAAGACAGTAGTGATATGAGGGAATAAAAAAGAAACTTTTCGAATAGAGCAGTCAGATTAGTTTTGGCCACATCATTAAATCTTTTGATTGCACAGTTCAAAATCACTTAGCTCTATCATTTTCCTTCTGCAACTCATCTCAGTAAAACCCAGGAAAATAATTTTTTTAACATTCCATATACATTTTTAAACTGTGCTTCTGTTTTTAACTGACTCTAAATATAGAGGTACAACCTCTAGTACCCTCTAAGTTTATAAAACTTCTAATAACATCAAAAAAGTGGGTACAGCTAGTGCTGCAAACATTCACCTGGCAAATCAGAGAAAGTTTGGGGTCACTTGGAGCTTTACTTACTCATTTACGTTTAAAATTAAGTCAGTGAGGAGAGTTTAAAAAATGTTTAAAAAAATTCTGCAGACTAAATTATTCCTGGAGTAGCTGATTTAAAACAACAGCAGTAGCACAATTGTGAAATATGGCCCATTTTGTAAGTGGAATAACTCACTTCATTTGGGTGGCAGGGACCTGGCATTTCCATCTCTTCATAGTCTTGAAAGGGAAATGATGTTTTGCAAAGGATGTGCATGGATGTATGTATTCTACACCCAAGGAAGGATGTGCAGTCTGTATATGCAGTCCTTATTACCATTTTAATTAGATAACTGTACTTGCCTTAAGGAATGAGTGTTGTTTATAAGAATTATTCTGTATTAGAATATGCATGGTTTTGAAAATGTGATGTTTCTGATGTTGGTACATCTGAGGCCTTCTTTGTAGCTGCTCAGGAGTGTACAAGCGATTCACACATGAGCAACTCTTTCGTAAGGGTGGCACTGTTGAGCCTTGTGGAATATCTGGACAAGGTACTTTGCTGGCAGGAATGGTTGCAGATTCAGGACAGAAGGTGGTGGCATCTCATTGATGGTGCAGCTAGTACCTGTCAGTCTGCTGCATCAGCAATGGAACAAGCAGATGAGCGCAGTTGTTTGGTACTGGTAGCTGCTGGCTGCATGAGATTGAGCTCTTGTCGTCTTGTGCCTGCATCTGAAGCAGTGTCTAGACTCCAGCTGTAGTTAGTGGTGGTGTAGTCAAGACAGTTGGTACATATGAGAGTACAGAGTTTACATATGGTGTCTTTGACCAAATGGAAGTGTCTTTCAAGATGAGCTGGATCACTCTCGACTCCATTGACTGCAGTGGAAACCTAAACGTACCTCAGTGCAGAAGCACACAGTTAGGTGGGGCTGGGTACCTCTACCCTGTGTCTAGTAAAAGCTGGAAGAAATGCTTCTGAAAGCAGCACCACATTTTCATTCCAATACTAGAAGTTAAGAACATTGATGATGTTGAATTACAAATTACTGCAACATATACAGCGTATATAGCATACCTGCATTTTGTCTTTGATTACTTAGATGGATATGTAAGACTGTGGAGTATGGCTCTCGATATCGCTTTCCCGGCTTTTATAGTGCAGGAATTCCTACATGGTTAGAAAATGTCTCTGTATGAAATTGTACTATATATTGTTGAGAGGTATCCATGTTTATAGGTGTCCTTACCAAAGCATTGCCTGGCCCAAAATAAAGATTGTAACTGGTGATTTGGATTGCCTACTGATGGTTATTCATCCTTTTAAAATACGTTGCAATAACATACAAGCATGGGAGATGTTCAGATGTTACCTTGAAATGATTGCAAAAGACATTTTCTGTAATTGTCAACGTGGCAATAATGCAACAATAAAGCATGAAGTTGTATATTGGGCTTTTTCTAAGTATAATGTAAATCAGCAGAGCGTGGTTTTGTGGGGTTTATGGGATTGTATTACAGAATGCTGCACGACTAATGAACATTTTATAGATGGTGAAATTTATTAGGAAGTTTTATGATACAGTGGATGAGCTGTTTCGGATAGTCCAGTCTAATTTAAAATAAAAACTGTAATGGTAGTTGTTTTCCACTATGAAATTGGAGATCCTCACTTGATCCTGGCGAAGCTATAGAATCTAAGCCTGGTAATAAAGTGGTACGGTAAAGGAAATCAAATGTAACATTTTCCGTTGCTTTTCAAGTTCTAGTCTTCTTTCAGAAAGTTTCTCATCAGAAGAGGTGGCAAGTTTCTCATAAAATTGCAGTTAACATATACATAGTGCATGTCAAAACACAAGTGATTCACAGAGGAGTTTGGAGAAATGGCCAGTGTTTCTAGAAGCTGTCTGATACTTTGGGCACCCTATATTTAGTATATGTGTAGTGTGTATATAACAGAACAAATATATATATGGTGCAGTGCAGGTACAATAGATAAACTGCACTGGGACTGTTGCAGTGTTACATCCTTAGACTCTGCACTCACATTACCATAGAATCATGGAATTGTTTATGTTAGAAAAGGTCTTTAAGATTAAGTCCAACCATTAACCTAGCACTGCCAAGCCTACCACTAAACCATGTCCCTAAGTGACGTGTCTTTTAAATACTTCCAGGGACAGTGGCTCAACCACTTCCCTGGGCAGCCCGTTCCAGTGCTTGACAATCCTTTCAGTGAAAAAAAATTTCCTAAGAACCAATCCAAACCTCCCCTGGTGCAACTTGAGGCTGTTTCCTCTTGTCCTCCTATCACTTGTTACCTGGGAGAAGAGACTGACCCCCACCTTGCTACAACGTCCTTTCAGGTCATCACAGAGAGCAGTAAGGTCTCCCGAGCCTACTTTTCATGCTATGTTATTAAAAAAATGTCATCTTCCATTACAATCTGGGAAAACAAATGAGGTCTAGCATAATGTTGATTGAGTTCCATGGCCCTGCCATCAGCAGTATTGCAAATGCTATTGGTAATTAGAAATTATTTACTTCTAGTTTCAACAGTATGGTTTACTCTTTTGTCATCAATGTCTTGAAACATAAGTCTTGTACTTTGATCCATGTAGTATGCTCATCACATTCTCCTGTCTGTTTAATTAAAATATTCACAGCAATCTGTTTCATACAAAGGTGAAGGGAATATGTTTTTGTCCCTTTGGAGTAACTTTATTCAGAATACTCACCATCTTCATGGAGGAGGAGTGTGTGGGTTTTATAAAACACTTCTCATATCCCCTTCAGATTTGGGTATTTCAAGTTGAGATTTAAGCCTAGGCCAATGCCTTTAGCTACAGGATTAAGGTATGTTAATTGCACTTTAGAAAACTGAGGCTATCAGTAAGGGAATGTTTACAGCAGGCAGAGACGGTCCTGGCCAGGCACTGTAATAACGTAAAGCATTAAGACGACAAATCTCAGTTTTAGTTGAATTTCTTTGTACGCAGACCTCCTCCCTCACAAGATAAAGACACTTGAATGTAACTGGTTATAGCTAACGTTCTCTCCTGTCAGTAAAAGAGGAATGCAGGTCATGGTGAATCGAGGACCCTCAACGAGAAGAAACAAAGTCTACAGCAGTAAATCTTCATCAGATTTCTTCAACAGATGGGTAAAGTAAATCTGCATTGTAGCTGTAGCCTTTGATAAGCACAGTGCATGATTGTATTCTGTAAAATTAGTAATGGTACTAAGTACCTGATTTGCTTTCCTAAAGAATTATTTTTTTCTCAAAATTTCTGTCAGACTTCTGGTGTGCACTCTTTTTTCTTAGGAAGGTGAAAGTTTGTGTTTTGCTTGTCACTGTGTTCATGGGTTTTCTTTAAGAACATGTATTTGTTGGTTTTCTTCACCCCCCCATCAGAGCAGAGACTGCATCTAGTGTATACTATTTTTTGAGTCTTTTCATAAAATGGTAGCACTAGTGTTTAGATAGGAAGCCTGAGAGGAGAGGTGGAATGGGTTGTTGCTGGACAAAGGGCTCCATGAATGAAGAAGTCAGTTCTGTTGCAGACTGTTTCCCTTCCCTTCAGGATGCTGATCAGAGGCGAGAAAAAAAATAAAATAAAATAGCCTTTTTGGAGAATGTAATTTATTACTTCTTGGAGCTGATGAGCACACATGGATGCTGGCAATTTTTTGCCACTCACAATGCTGCCAGGGACAAAACTGAAACAGATACTAAAACCATTACAAGCATACATTTTGCAAGTGACCTTGAAAGAAGCCCTGTAATGTAATCTCAGCTGCCCAGCTTGCACTGGAGATATTTTTAGAAAACTTGAGTGGCTGGCATTCTGTAGGTCACTCGCAGCTTTAGAAAAAGAAAAGCATTTGTAATCCACAGTGGTTTTAAGGATTATGAAAATTGTTTAGCTGTTAACAAGCTGTGAGGTCTCTATGACTGACAGTAAGGACACGTGTATTATCATCGGTATGTCCTCACATTGTTGTGACTAAAGCTGGTCCAGCAACATGTTTTTTTATCCTTTCTGGCTGACAAACAAGTGGCAGGTTATGAAGATATATAAAGTAACTTCTTACAAGATGTTTCTGCTGGGCTTTCAGGTGTCAATGGGTATCCGATACCCTGTTAAGGAGGATAATGAGACATCACTTTCTTACATCCAGAGGATCTAAGAACTGCACTGGAGAGCACAGCAACTACCCTGGCTTCCCTCTTAAACCAGAAGTTTCTCTTGAAATACAGAACAGCAGATTTAGTTAAAATGAAAAGCAAAAGCTACCTACCAATGTCTGCATGCTGCCAGCAGCTAAAAGAACTGGTATCTCATCATGTTTCAGACATGACTGAAGCCACAGATACATTTAATGCCGTTCTGAGTAAAACTGCACTATCACAGATGGAGCCTTGCACTTCGCTTGTAAGAGAGAAGCAACAACGTACTTTATTGATATGAAACAGTGAGTTCACAAAGGTCAGTGTTAATGTGACAGTGGTCTAACAGGATTCAGTGACAAGATACACTTAATTATTTACTGCATAGAGGACAGGGTCAGACAACTTGCCTGGTGGTGTCCCACAAGCAGGGTCTGATACCTGGTGTGCAATAAGCCAATTTTACACACAGAGCTGAGATTTGCTTCATGCCTGTGCAGAGACAGATGCTAGGTGGCAATTCCACAAAGCTAGCACCATACACAGAAGAACTACAGCATATTTGTCCTGCTACATGATTAGCAAACCTGCCTAAATTCACACTTGTCGGTTAGTTACATTCAGGTTAGCCTCACTTGCCATGTAGATAAGCACACGTGCTCCTTACAGGCACAGGGGTGAGTCTTACATGGTGGTTGCGGTCTTCCCCTGCCTCTGTTACCTTTCCCCTAGTTTCAGTCTCATTCTGCTCACTTCTTGTCTTTGTTGCAATTAACCGGCGGTTGGTATCTTCTAAGGTAAGATGTTCCCTTCTCTATCAGCCTTTTGGTTCTTCTTCAGGGGCTTAGTTGTTAGCAAAGCATGCACTGTTTATACCGAGTAACTATATATATATATATATATATATATATATATAAACTATACCGAGTTTGCTATATATAGCAAAATGAAGCTAGTGGCTACTAAACCTAGGTATTAACCCAAACCTATGGCTACACAGGGAGACCCTCCCATTGAGCCGTGAGGTTCAGAAAGGACCCCCTGGCTTTCTAAACCTCTCAGAGAAGAGTCTAGGTGCAGCTGGATCCAATCCTAGTCCCAGACTTGGTTTTATGTCTAAAGGATTACATGTGCACAATCAACAAAGATGTCCATGTTTAGCATGCTATTTATCACTCAGGAGGATCTGTTGCAGCAGGGAATCTCTCAGCCTCGAGGAGTAACCCTGAGAGGTGTCCCTCCTTGGGGAGATCCCGGTGTGCAGCCCACTGCCGAGCAGGAGAGCTCAGCGGGCCCTGGGCTGTGCACTGCTTATGGAGTAAGAAGATTGATTTACAGTCGCATTTGTATACCAGCAAGATGTCTGGGTCACTGTTCAGACAGCCCTTGGCTACCGTGTTGCCCTCCATCCCCCAAAGTCCACAGTGGGCTGGATGCGGCCATTGCAGCCCCACTGGTCAGTATGGCCTGAGCGGGGGGAGCGCAGCGCCACGGGTACCAGAATGCTGGCATGTGGGTCTGAAGGAAGGCAGGCATCAGTTTTCTGCTTACTTGTGAACCTACTGTATTTATCTGAAAGCTTTTCTTAGATTTAAAAAAAAAAAAAAAGCCTTATTTCTAAAGTCACGTACACCTAATCTGAGGCTTCTTGTATTTTTTCAAGTGATACATAGCTCTGCCGTGAGGGTTAACCTTCCACTTGTTTGAGTTCTGCTAACCTCATGGTTCATTTCTTTGAAAAACTGTTCTAATCCATGATTCTTTTGGAGAATTCAGAGCAGATTTTCACAAACTGGAGCCATGGACAGTGGGTTCCAGCCAAGAGACTCCTAATGCTGATGGAAGTCAAGGAGAAAAGGGAGAGTGCACAGAGGTGGTTCGGGAGGGATGGAGATGAGCCACCAGCTGCCTCAGGAGGTCCAGAAGGTGGGTGACAGCGGTAGGGATAGTAGTCCTGAGCCAGCAGGACAGAGCACACGTATGGACCTGATCTTTTTCACCTCCCTCTGTTGTCCTGGTGGCTGTTACTGAAGTATCATAGAAGCATGGGCTCAGTGGAGCTCTGGTTCTTGGCTCCAAGCAGGTCTGTCCCCAGCAGCAGGGTGGGTCAGCCAGGTTTGTAAGGAGGTAGTGGGCAACTCCAAGAAAGCTAAAGGTCTTGTAACTTTGTCTCTTGAAGACGAGCAGACTGGGGCACACGCTGGTGGAATGTTGTGCACTTTGTTTTACTTTTTGATGTATTTAAATCTGCAGTGAACAGGAGCTGTGACTAAAGCAGTAAACCCTCAAGTATTAAAATTAGAATAGTAAGTGGATCAGCACAGAAGTGGATTCAGTTGTGCTCTGTAAAACTTGTTATAAGATGATGAGAGAAAAGAAACTGAGCTATCATCTTATTTCAGAACAGGATACTGACCATTTCTTAAGCTGTTCAGTGACCTCAATTTCCACTGCCTAATTATGTACCGAAAGTACAATTAATTGATTTGTAAATCTACATGTCCTTGAATCTTTTTGCATGGGAGAAACCTTTGGTTGAGGTATATCTGCAAATGCAAATGTATTTTAACAAACTTCTGGCTCTTCTCACCTACAAGGTTTAGCATAAAGAAATATATATTATCTCTCTGCTGCAAAAGCCATCACTGGGTATATGCACATGTAGGATGTGGAATTAAGACATATCCTAGTTGAACTGAGACTTAATTAATATTCTCATGTGTGTGTACCTACAAGGAGAGAGAACAGTCAGTTTTATAAACCAAGATGTAGTATTTTGTTCATCCCAGAGGCATTAAGCAATATGAGATCAGATTCCTTGGAACACACGCTTTGGGTGAACACCTTTAACATCCTTTCTGTAGGTAGTTTTTCACCGTGTTAAATCTGGGCTGCTAATAAAAAACCAAAACAAACTACGTTAGAAGCTGATTCCTTACCAAATTCCTACTCTCTGGGTAGAAGATAATGAACTGCAAATGTAAGAATTCTCTTTCAGGGCCTGATTTATCACCCAGAACAAAACAAACATTAGCCTGCTGCTGATGTGACAACTGTGACAGCTGGAGGGGTCTGGAATGAAAGGCTGAAGCCTTAAATAAGCCTTCTAACTGAGCTTATTATGGGGATGTCTGTTAAACACACAGCCTTGCTTTTCACCACATCAAATATCTCCTACAGCGTACATACTGGAAACCTGTAGTTCATAGTACAGGAGCTATACCTTGCATGCTAATAGCTGGTTCACCATTAGTGAATCGTTGCCAAGATAAATATGTATAGAAATAAATATAATAGAAAGTATAGAGTGTGATCTGACTATTTATCATGACTCATAATATTCCTCTCTCCTAGGTTGGTATGTTTAGTTTGTTTACAGACACAGTTTTTTTCCTGGCTGCCATTGTGTGCAGCATGTGTCACTCTGATGATGGTCAGTCCTTTGCAACAGGTATGACTTTGTTCTGGGGGAGGAGATTAAAAGGCAGAATCTTAAAGGGCAGAAACTATACCTTAAAGGTATAGAAAATATTACCAATGGCACCTAAGCAGATTTCTCCTGTGAGATTTAGGATTCCTACAGACGTAGGATCCTTCAAGGCAGGTTATTTCCCCATCCCTTGCAGGCCACCAGTCTTTCAGAGAGAATTTCTGCTTGTTGTTTATGGAGTCCTGTTAACTTCAGTGATAGTCTGCAAGAAATTAAGGTAACTTCAGATTTATTTTGCAGGGCAGGAGTGTCAAACTAGATATTTTACATGAGGTAGGGACCTTCAAATGTCTTTCTTCTCAAACACTGTAAGGCATATCAACCTGAAAAAGGTGGAGGACAAGACTTGCGGGCAGATCCTTTCTGTGAGTTGTGTTTGTGAGCTCTGCCGAGGAATGTCAGTGTTAGGTGGCTATGTCCTATCTTCAGTTCTGCAGCTTGGTGGCTACTAAACCACTTCTTTAACATTGTTTTCTGGGCTTTTTGCTGACTTACAAATGTGTTCTAAAGCCTTGGCTTCAAGGGGTGAAATGAAATTTGTCATGTAAAATATGACCCCAGCCTGTTGTTGTGTAGGCCCCATGATTTCAAAAGTAGGGGACTGGAATTCAACAGAGCTCCTTGGAAGAAGGAGCGCCTGTCTGTGCAGTTCTCCTTGCTAGAATAGCAAGTTTAGAAGAAAAGGTGGTACGAGTGAAAACCTGAGTTATTTTGAAAACAATTGAACAAAATACTTCAGAGTAAATTAGCTTACTAGATAGTAAGGGAAAAAAAAATACTGTTATAGCACAGGGATGTACATGTACATCTTTATACATACATGTAAATTTCTGTATTACCTGATTTTAATAACTAGGGGAAAAGATCAGAATTTTGCAGTTCCTAATAAATGAATGTACAGTCTATTTCACCAGAAACAAGTCCTACCAAGCTATTCTTTGAGAAATTATATAACCCCCCTGTTCATCTACAAAAGCCATCACAGGGTTACTGCTCTGCAGTTTCTCCTTTACTTAGGTGTTGCTTTGCCTATAATCAAACAAGACTGCAAAGCAATTGGCAAGATATCTGCTTGGCCTGGAGATACCAATGAAATGTTTTTAATAGTTAGAATCAAGCAGGAGCTTCTCTCTTGATTTGTTGTCCTTTATGTTCTGAAAATACACATATTTCTGCAGCTGTTTGTAAGGAGCTGGGATGATAGAGTGAAAAGATTAAAGCACAGCACTTCAGGAAGAAGAGAGGTACCAATTACCCTGAGAAGCAATTCTAAATAGCATTAGTGACCTGGCACTACTACTCTGAAAGATGTCTAAATAAAGATGGCACGTTTGTGTTCATTATGGGCCACTGCATTTTGATAGCTTATAATATGTACTCAAGGTAAAACGCTAGAGCTGATGTAAATGGAGAATGTTACTTTAATATCATTATAGTTCTAATGGGTAATATAAGCTGCAAGCAGTGAATATGAGCCCTCTGTATTTTCAGCCATATTTGCTGGCATTAATAACAATACAGCTGAAGACTTTTTGCTTTTCATCAACTGTGCAGCAAAAGGTCTTTACTGTAAAAGGAGAGGTGAATTTGTTTTTACTTTGCAAACTTAACAGAAATGCCTCTTAAGAACAAATCTTTGATCCCAGTGCAGCTTGCTGACAGCATCTGCTGGAGTTGGCTAGGGCATGACTTCAGTGGGATCAGTACAAGTTTGGGTGATGCTTTTTCTGGCTTCATAGCCTTTCCCATCAGCAACAACAAGGGCAGAGGGAGAGAGACTGTGCAAAAATACTGACTAAGGTGTAGGAGGAGGGACCTGACTTGTAAGCAGAACCTGTTGGACCTGGTGTCACTCAGAAGCAGAAGCAGCATTGTATAACACAGAGGCCTGTCCCATCTCCTGACATCTCGCTTCCCAGTGCTGCCATTCTCAGGGACAGGCTGTAATGTCATGCCGCGGCCTGGCTCCTGCATGTGCCTTGCAAACTCACAGGTTAAATGTGGTATAACAACTGGTATTGCTTCGTGGTGGGCTCGGCTTCTTAGCAGCAAAAGCTTATCCAGCTCTGGGAAGGTGTCAAAAGGCAGGGGCTGGGAGAGCATCCAGAGGAGAGACCTCAAGCTGACCGTGCATCTTTTCACTCCCTAAAAGTGCCACTGAATGCCAAGTCAGGTTGGTATTTTCTGTGGATTCACAGAGGGACAGTTTGGCAGAGAAACAGAATTCAGGAAACATATTAATGAAAGATCATGGTGGCAGCTGGCTAATCTAACCTTGATATTTTGAGAGGGAAATGCTACAACCACCTTGGAAATGTACCCTGGAAATGTTGAAGTTGGGACTGGAAGGAACAGAAATGAGAACTCTTAAGGAAGGTGCAATTCAGAAAAGAAGTGAATGCATCATTATGCAGGACTACTTTGAGGTGCTCAGAGTAAGCAAATCATGAACATCTATTTTGTGTATGCAGCAACTGCAACAGGAAGAAATACACGCACGAGGGCCTAGCAGCTTTCACTTGCCTGGCCCATCATTTCTGTAAGCACAGATCCCACCTTCTTCGCCCTTCCCTTCAGCTTTTGCAGAAGAGGTCACCACACTGTCTTGCACAGTCTTCTGGTGACCGCTATCTCAACTCCCCTGTCCCCTTGCCTGAAACTTAGCACCACTGGAGCTGCACTCCTGGAGGAAGCTAGGCATGCTCCTGTCTGTGCATCGCTGCTGCCAGCATCCCAGGTGAGAGCCTCTCAGCAAGGGGAGAAACATTAATGCCAACCAGGTGCCTTTGGCTTGCTCAGAAATTTCACCTGGGGTCAGCTGAGGTGGGAGAGTGTGGGCATGACAGTGGTCTGTACATATGGGGCAAAACCCAAGTAGTTACTCAAAGAAAAGCAATTTCAAGGCTGTCTTTGAGCACCAACAAAGCCTAAAAGAGGTCATGAAGTATCAGAAAGTGGTTCTGAGTGCTCTCAACAGCCTTTTGTACTAGCAGTGAGCCTCCCTGTGTTGTTCTGTCCCAGTCAGTTGTATGAACGATGCAGTGGACAGCCTTCGGTCGTAGCCAGAGACCAGCACAGAAGACCGGAATATGATCTCTGTGCCCTTCCTTGTGAGGGTCTCTGAGGTTTACACCCAGACATTGCTGATGTAGGAGTTTGGAGTCTGCAGGGGTCAAGCAGCTCAGAGAGCCCCAGCATGTGGGGCGTTGCTGGTGACAAGCAGCATCCAGCCACCAGGCACTATTGTTGCTGGTGAGCAGCTGATGGGAGAGGGGCGAACAAGTGTGTTTTGTTCTGGACCATGGGATGTTTCGAGTTTGCACCAGACATAAAATACGTGGTGTTGCACACCACATGTGACTGCGTCTGCTTACGAGTAAGCTAATAAAAGCACGCACTGAGTCCCTCAATAAGCAGCATTTACAACAATGCCTAGAGCATGGTGTTTAGAATATGGGCTTGTATTTTAAGGGATCTGAATTTCTAGCCCATTTCAGTGGAAGCTTTTGTTATCTTTCATAGAAATTGATTGCTTACCAGTAAAATGCATGCAGTTATTGTTACAATTTCATAGGCTTTGCCTGTGAAAACAGATGTGAATCAGCATTTAAATAGCTACATTCCTTGCCAGCGTCCCAGCATTCACTGCCTAACTCGGTAGATATTTTCCTAAAGGAAAGACACTGATACAATTGAAATTAGCAGAAACTCTTTGCAAGGAATCCTAGAAAGGAATGAGTGGGTCCCAAAGTATTTTGCAAGTGTAGACCTTGCCACAGGTTGCAGACCTTGCTGCAGGGGTCTGGGTGCAGCATGGTGCTCAAGAAGTCCCGCTTCCACTCCTTCCCACCACTATGGTTTTCTTGATGCTATCTTGAAAATGTGAGCAGTGTAACCAGGGCATTGACATACGGGTTTGCAGGCTGCCTGAAACTATCTGTAAGAAAAAAGTGCACCCTTCACATCTTAATGGGATTGTTGACTCTGAAACCCAACGTTGGCAATTGGCAGCATCATTAAAACAGAAGCTGAAATCAGGGTAAAACATGTTCAAGTTCATATCAAAATAAGATGTTTGACTACTGTACTGACAATAGTATTTATTTTTATGCTTAGTCAATAACTTTGTATAAATTTTTTTTTATAAAAATTGCTGCGTTTTGTCCAGCCTGTGACAGGACATGGGCTCAGCTGGTGTCCCCAGTGCCTAGTTTACCACCTTCTGCTTCATGCTCACTTTGACTCTCTCTCAGTGCCTAGGAAGTTTTTACAGTCCCATCCAAACATCACCTGCCTCAGCTACATTTCTGGACAAGTTCAGAGGAACTGCAACAAGCTAAAGCTTGAATACTGCACAGCCTGTTTAAAAGGCCATCTTGCCCAGACTAGAAGTAGTGAAATATCTGCTGTTCTCCTAAAGCATTTATCAACGTGTGCTCAGAGCATCTCATACTCATCTCACAAGCTTTATTATCACATGGTTGGATTGGGTTTGATAGCTGTGACATGACTAGCACACGTACTCCAGGACGGGAGAGAGACCTTCAGGCCACAAGTGAAGAAGACACTGCTTTCTTCTGCTCTTCCCTGGGCCTACAAATATGGAGGCTATTTTGGGAGGGTGCAGACTCACAATTGTATCAGAAGAGTAATATCCATACATTAATGTGATTATTTTAAATAACTCTGGTGGAGGACTGTCACTGTTAAATTAGAACTTGGCTTTGTTTGACCTGCTGCTGCTGCTAGGTTGCTGCTGCCGCCCCTCCTTCCTCTCTTCTCCTGCCCTGGGTTTGTTTAAATTCCTTCTAAGTGTTGTTCCCTGGTGTTTCTTCTTGGCTGACATAAAGCTTTCAGAAGAGCCCAGCTAATGGGAAATGGCCACACAGGGGTTTAATGGCATTTGGATTGCACGGGCCTGGCTGTCATTTTCATAACTTCATAAATCTATTAAATAGCCCACTAGAATCTCCAAAGGATGGAACCCTTCAGAAAAGTGGGGTGTGATGGTGGTACATGATGCAAAAATTTTTTAGTCTTGCATTTCTAGGCAAAGCTTTCTGTGTACTTTTTGCTATACGGCAAATACTCATTTACCAACGGAAAGCACTTTGTGGGAAAAACAGGCCAAAGGTACTTATGAGCTCCCTGTTACACTGAGGGAGGTGGTTGCTTTTT
>JAVJGJ010000037.1:82244134-82266053 GCA_035590215.1 Microhierax caerulescens | reverse complement strand
GTTGCTTTTTTTTAATGTGTTTTGAAGGATGATGCCATTAATGTGTCTTTACTGTGGGGAATGCATGAGTGCTGTCACTCTTCTTTGTCTTCAGAAGCTGTACAGGTATAGCCAGCCTCCAGCCATGAGCAGCAGGTGATCTACATTCTGGATGTGTCTGGCTTCATCATTTGACATCTGCAGGCTACCACCGGGATTACCCCAGGCTCCAGTCTGGCCCCTGCCATCCAAACTCCCTCTGCCATCTGTAAAGAACTTTATGTGCTTTTCCAAAGCCAATAGGTGATGTGTGCTCTATTTGCTTGATTGACATAGTTTTCATTATGTGGTTTTGTTTCTATGGTTTTCCCTCCTGTCCTTTTCCCTCATTACCTGATAACCAAGAGCTGACTTTATGAGTTAACCTGGCATTTAGGAAAATATTTCTGTTTAATTGGTGGGGAAACCAAGGCACAGAGGAAACAAGCAAGTCTGACTGGAACAAGCCCTGCACTCGATCCAGAATGTGCCAACACAAATAGCTGCAGCTTTGATGCTTCTGGAAATACCTAGATGGTGATGTTGACTTTAATCTGTTTTCTTCCCTCATTGTTTTCTTCAGCCCATATCCCCCTGTGGTAGTGACTTTGTTTTTCTCCTCAGACTCACATTCTCTTTACTTTGGTCATATGCTAGCTGTCTGGTGTACAATGCTCAGCTCTTCACAATGGCCTAATTTTGTTGTTTTTTTCAATTTAACTAATTCTTGACCCAATCCCCTAAAAGAAGAAGGGTGACCTTCTTATAGCACACATCCTGTATCCTGGGATGATAGGTTTAGGAGGGAAAGAACCAGAACTTCCCTACAATGTTTGTAGATTTTGCTTACTATGCATATAGATTTCCTGCGGGTTTTTTCTTTCTCGTACAGATAGACACATACTGAAGCTGAAACTTTTTTTAGTGACCAAAAATACCTGTAGTTATGGATGTGCTCTACACCTGGCAATTGAACAGCGTACCTGGAGACACAGAAGGACTAGCGTTCTCCGAGCAATCCCCAAACTCAGTGTCTGGAAGGTGGGCTGTTTGTCTGCAGTACATGGTTAAATCCCACAGCTGGTTTCTGTACAAGCTGTTTTGTAGGAGGTGGCCTTGGGAAGACCTGCAGACAGGGAATTACTGTAATCCAGCTTGGATGTCACGAAAGTGTGGATTAATATTTCATTTTCTGCCTCTGACTGTTGTCAGGCTCACTTTGTTCCTAAGCTGGGGCTGTGATCCTCAAAAGACAGCCTTGAATTAAAGATTTTAATTTTAAACCAGTGTTTTACTTGATGGAAAGAGACCAGTTCTCTGTGGAGGATGGCAACGATGCTGTTCCTACCTAGTGCTGCATGCAGGGGTTTAAAGTTTCCCAAATCCAAATGACAGAGCAAAACTGTAGCGTGATGCTGGGGACTGTGCAAGGGGAAGGGTCTCTCACAGTTGTGAGCCATATTAATGAAGGTGAGACTGGTAATTAGCCGAAGGTGAGCCAGAGGCACTGACCTGCTCCAGGAGGTGCCATTGACTCTGTTGTGTGTGAAAGAGCTCATCAACGATGAGGTGTAGAAGAGAAATGAGCACCTTACCATCCTGTTGGAAAAACGAAGGCTACAAGGAAACCCGGATGGGTTGGCAGAGAGCTCAGGGCAGAGCCTGCCCTCAGGTCAACGAAGTGGCCCTCTGCCCGGTGGCAGGGCAGCACTCTCCATTGAAAACCATTTAGTTAAGCTGCCACAGTTCTCTGGGTGGAAACTCTGATTTCAGGAAGAATGATTTGCATCACTTTAATCTCAAACTGGTTCAGATTGATTAAGTAAGTATCAGCCTGATAAAAACCAACCCAAGAGAGTCTACACATACTTGTTTGGATTAACTTTTCAGTTAAATCAGTTCAACTGTTTGGTTGGGGGATTTTTAATTTTTTGTTTTGTTTTTAAATACAGAGAAGACCTCACCGTGATACCTGGCTATTTCTTCTTTGGACAGCTGATGTGCAGTTCAAGTTCAGCACTTTACCCTTGGCTTTCTCTCAGCACAATAGCTTTAACTGTCATGGAAACACCAAGACACCTCAAGGTATTTAAAGCTCACAAATAAGCAAGTTGTTAGGCAAGTGATTACCCAAGAATGTGGAGAACCCAGTTTGAGTGTACAACCAGAACTAGGGCCCATCAGTCCCGTGACTGAGATAACTGCTGTCACACAACAAAGCCTGGTTCTCGTGGCTCAGCCACTTGGTAGCTAACAGAGTTTCTTCTAGCAAAGAGCAGATGCAGACTCTCAGGAGTGCTGCTGCAGAAAACCCTATGTAAGCCTACAAAGGCTCTTGCAAAAGGCTGCCTCGTAGTGACTGGGAAACCACAGGCAAACGCTGCGCATTGCACTCATGAACATAAAAAAAAAAGGCTGATACAGTCAATCAGATGAAGAATAAACCCCACAGTTTTCACAAAGTAAAAGTGAGCGTGTAAAACATCCACAAAGTGTTTCTTTAACTGAGCACGTTACTTGAATTTGAGTTTGCTAAACAAAATTTTGAGAGCAAAATAAAGCAAGATTGCTTTAATGTGACTGGTCTGTTCGGTTCTGTGCTCACCATAGAAATGCTGGTTTATCTTACTGATAATGATACACTTCAGGAGGCTGTGACTGCAGCTTTTGGAAAAGGATACCAGGTGGTCAAAGACCACTTGTCCCTTGCAAGAAAACTGGGTAAAATCCTGAGTGACAACTATTCGCTACACTTCCCTGGGAAAGCAGCCAAGCTGGTAATACAGCATGTCTGCTTTCACTACAGCTACGTCTGTATATGCTTTTGAAACACTGTTTCACCTTGTTTTGGAACAGAACTTTTAGTGGGGCTATTATTTAATGGCATCGCTTATTGATTTGTGTCACATTAACGCTGTCACACAGTAATGCAGAGCATCCCCATGCTACTGGCTTCTGCAAAAAGCTGGCTTCAGTGTAACAGCAGCAAGCACGAGGAAACCTTAGCTCTCGTTGCCAGATGCTGTTGGAAAGTAAATATTTTATCACTTTTGTCAGTAGAAGGCTGTGTATAGAGACTCAGAAAGCACCTTTGGTGTTTAAGACTGCCTGGAGCAGTTACTATGGCACCACCAGCAAAAATACCATAGGCACACACACGCCCATGCACGCACACAGAGTGGAGATGTTCGAGCAGTTCCCGTGCCCCTTTCTTGATCCACATTTACAAAAGCTCACTGTTTGATCAGTGCCGGATGGGAAACCACTGAAAACAGCCAGAATGGCGTCTGTGAGCATGGATTTTGCACATCTGCCTCTTGAGGGTTTCTGGTTTATTTTTTATTTGTTTGGGAGAAAGGGCTCGAGCAAAGCAGCGAAGTAGCATTCATGTGGGAAGCTGCTATGATGGGAAGGGGAAAAGGAACCACCTGAACCCTTTTTCCCAACCTTTTCTGTTTTCCCGAGAGTGGACTGAAACAGCAGCATTTGGCCCAGTAATTATCCACAAACCTCTGCACAGTTTTATAGCCATAAAAGAATACTATGAACATTGTAAATTCAAATGTGCCAAGAGGAGTGCCAAATTTAAACTGACTAGGCAAAATTAATATGCATAATAACTTTAATTACCCAATGAAGTACGATTTTTCACAGAATCCCCTGCTTCTTCCCATGCAAGTGCTCCACAGTGTTCAGTGGAAAGACAGCTGGTCTGTTTTCTCTTTGTAGCCTCTGTATTATACCCTGAATGATTTGTTCCTCTTACAAAACAATTATTCAATGCTAGCTTTCTTAGACATGGTCATCATTAACATATTTTAGTGTTTCACATTATCACTGGGAGATGAGAAGCTTTTTATATGTATATATTTTATAAACATATATGAATATATATAGGTGTTGTATGTAGCATCTATTACTTCATATATGAATGACACATATTTTTATTATGTGACACATATATATGTGACATTTTATAATGTGACACAAATCAGTATTTAATTGTTTCCAATAGGTAGGTTTATGGGTGTGGTTTAATTTAATATAACATATATATAATATACTTAATTATATAGGTATTTTATAGGTAGGGAACTGATTTGGGGCATCCAGCTTGCCAAGTTTGGGATGCGTATTAAGCTTGGGATGTGTATTTAGCATTATAAAACACATCTTTACGATGGTGCTGATCAGTCCATTGGTGAAAGAGGATGGGCTTTTTCATGTCCTGAAAAGTGAAAGGCAACATTCTCAAACCACTCCAAAGAATAAGGTCACCAAATAAATTTAACAGCTTGTACCTCTTTTAATGGGAAATATCACATACTTATACACATTTACCCATCAAAGTACAAAGAAAGTACAAAGTACAAAGCCGGTTAGAAAACCGGCTTCATTTTCAGCCTCTAATTCTAACATACTGTACGTTAATCCCTGAGAGCGCCTGTCAATTGTATGTCTCCTACAAGTGATACTGAGTGCAAATTCAAGTGTTCACCTGCAGCACAGGTTGCTTTTCAGACAGTGAATCTGAATGCTAAATCATCAGTACGCTGGGTGGGCAGTAAACAAAAATTAGTTAAACCATTCAATCCAGTGTACCATTTCAAAATCCATCCTGATATGTTTGCCACAGAGAGCTAAAAGATTGTCTTCCTGCTCTCCAGAGAAATGAGTTCATCTTGTATTTTGGTCATACCAAATCCATTACAAAATTGGTGCCTATGAACTGCACAGTACTGATGCACTTGCAGACTAAAATCCGCTTTGTATTCACAGGGCTGAGGAGGTTTATTAGCAGCGTGCATATTCCTCCAGCTCTGACCTGGGAGGCTACCTGGCAATGCAGTCTAGCCAGCACAGCTACTCCAGCAAGAGGTACAAAGAACAGGCTGTGTGGAAAAATCCTTGTTTCGTAGGTCTGCCATAACCTCTGTCAAGCCCTGACCCTGCAGGCTAGCTACCAACACCAATATGGGTGCTAGTTTTCAATGAACTGAGTTTATTTCTCGCATGACAATGACACACACAGTTTCACTACAAGTTCAGTGAGACTGTAGCCAGCCTTTGTGCTGTGGGAGTAAAGGATGGAAAAGTTTTCCCTCCCTTTAACTGAAGGGAGAAGCTGGTGACAGCAGCAGCTGGGGGCTGCCTGGGCTCCAGCAGAGCAACAACGTGAGGACGATACACCACAGCACTTTTACTTTCACACAGGAGCAAAGCCTGAGAAAAAACACAGCCTGAGCACGTGCTGTGTGACTTGCTGCCGGCGTCTGACCTCTACTTCTATGAATGGCACCTTTCTTCAGCAAGCAGCTGAAGAAGGTTTACAGCCCACCCTTATCAGAATTTGCCAGGGTTTGGCATGCCATTCAGACTGCTGGGGAAACCAAATGAAACCTTAACATGGACCACAAGAACCTGCAGCAACCCGTGGGAACTGGCACTTTGAGATGCACTCTTACTAGGGAAGGTAGATTTCTCCCAGTGTTGAGACAGAGGGATGAGGTACTGCCCTCTCCAAGCACCCAGAGGCAAACTACCAAAGCTCACAATGACATCTGGCGCTGTTTTCCAAACATCTGTGGCTGAGCTGCCTGATACTGCATCTCTGACTGGATGGATGATCAATAGCATATGGCTGGACTTGATACCCGGGAAAATTGCCTGAACTTCTGGAAGCTGCATAATTCTCCTGCCCGGGCTATAATCTGGAAAAGTTCACAGTAAACCTGATGGGTTTTTTTAACAGGAACTTAAATATCAACCTAAATAAAAGCCCACCTGTGGCTCACCGTCTCCCTTATATCATAGTGAAATGCAATAACAAAAAATTCCCTGAGACTGAGGAGACAAAGGTAGCAGATACAGGGAAATGTAACGGGAGAGGCAAATCTTACATGACAGTGGCATTCAAAAATTAGCTCAGCTTCTCTCTTGCTCCAAACAAATCAGTCCCTGCCCCTGATTTATACCTGAAGAGGATGTGATGTGAATACCTCAATTACAGAAATATTTCATATGCAGCCCTTTTTATATTCAACAGAACAAACAATAGCATTAAGAACTGCATCCATACCGACTGGATAGAGCTGTACAGTTCAATACCTATCCTGTCTTAAACTTTGATTACTGGAATTAAAATAAAGTGCTTAGTATATTCAAAACAATTGTAGACCTGTATCTTTACTGCCCACCAACACTGTGGTATACGTTAAACTTTTCATTATTTTCATTATTTTCAAGTTTTCATTATTACTATAAAACCTTGCAATACGTCTACCTAAGCAAGGAGAGGGAGGAATGTCTAGTGTCAAAAGCACAACTCCTTCATTTTGTCCATTACAAAATGAACAATCATGAAATACAATCATTTCACAGACATACTGTTTTTCAAGCCGTTTCTCAGTCATTCACCTGGAGCTGGAAAAAAAGGAAACCACAAAAGGACTGCACCACTTAAAACTTCCTACCAACAGCAGGTAAACTTAAAAGTCTTCCACCTCAAACCACCTTCCTGCTCCACCATCAGACACGCTGTGGGGTAGCCCTTGCCCTGTTTCTGCACCTGAAAGGCCATTATTCAGTATTCCAGCTCCACGAGCAGTGGGCATGCACGAAGGCATCCAGCCTGTTATCTTGCTCAGATAACAAGACTAACCGCTCTGAAACCTTCTAAGCAACTGCCTTTAAATCAGGTCCTGCTTCTGGCAGGAGACACCTGCCTCTGCTTTTGAGCCTCTGCTGCTCTTTTCTTCTCCTGTTCTTCTGCCTTCTTCCGCTCCTCTTTTACCTCCTTGTACCTCCATTTGGGAATCTGCAAATAGGGGTCGTCCTTTGCGCTGCTCCTCCTTCTCGCCTTTTCTGGTTGGAAAGTGGGTGGAGGAGCCTTGCTGATACGGACCTTGGGGATGACGAATCCCGGCCTGACGCTGCTCCGTCTAAGCAGGTGGAGTGGCAAGAGGCTTGCTTTCCTGGTGGCTATGGTGTTCACTTGAGAGACTGCAAGGCTGATGGGCTGCAGGCTGGCTCGTCGGTCCTTCTTCTTGGGGATCAGTGTGACTTTGGAGTTCTGAAACAGCTTCTCATAGCTGCTAACGTGATCCTTGTCCTGAGATCGGATCTCCTCGGCTCTCTGCTTCCTAAGGATTTCTTGCACAGCCAGCCTGCGTTTCCCCACAGAAGGCGGGCTGCCTGGGCACACGGTCCGGCACGACAGAGCAATGAAAGGGCTGCCCAAGCTTGTTGTCACCTTTACCATGTGGTCGAGGACCCCACCTTCTTCTGGGCCATAGAAAGACTGGAATGAGAGAGTTGCCCTCATGCACTCAGAAATCCTCTGCAAACAGCTTTTTGGCTCTGCAGCCTTGGCAAGAAGTTCCTTCATCTTTGGCCATTCTGGTTTATACTGATCACAAACCTGTTCTGGGCATGGCCTGTCCATCAGCTTTTGCATGATGAAGGCAGATTCCGATCTTCCTGTGTAACAAGCCCATTCCCATGGAGTCAGTCTACGGCTTGGGTCAGTTGCATGAACATTTGCCCCTCAAAGAAAAGAAAAACAATTAGTGTTAGTTATTGAAACTGCCCACGCTTTTGTTGCTATGATCAGAATTGAATCAGGCAGATCCCTGCAGGAAAATGTCACTACAACATACAATATTTGTGACAAAATAAACATGCAATAAGGAGAAATCAGGTTCCTGACTTTCTGAACTCCTGTTTTATTTAAAAAAAAAAAAAAAAGCAGCTAACATTGTATATATTGAATATATATGGAATTCTCTTAAAACAATGCAAAGGGTGACATAATAATTTCAACTGCGTTGAATGTCACCTACCATTTTAAAATCCATTTACTTGAGCTCACAAGAAAAGAGTGACAAAAATAGAAACAATTCTGTACACAAAAAATATTCCTTCCCATACAGAATAATGGGCTTTTCACTGATTGCTGCCACTCAGAAGAGAGAATGTGTGCTAATGATCACAAGTTCCATAAAAATATCAACTCAGTGCTCACTAGGGGTGAAAGTAGCAAATAAAAGACAAGGAATTTCTAGAAAGACATTAAAAAATAGAAGGAAAAAACAGAAGGGAAAAAAAGAGAGAAAACCCCAGGCGTACAATTCAGGTACTCTTATCTCTGAAAGGAGATTATAGAATTAGGGAAAGTTGAGAGGATGGTGACAAGGGTGATCGAGTACAAGGAAAGTTTCCATACATGTCAGATGGACCTTCAGTCTGAGCCCAGAACAGTCATTAACCTTAGATTACCAGCCCTCAAGAAATGAAGTAATTGTTAGCAAAACCATGCTATTAGCACCAAATGGACCAGCCATAAGAGGCAACTGAGACACGTGCTAGACAGCAGAGGCATAGACAATCGAAGTACAGTGTTAGGTCCCGCACAGAAATAATTTCTAGTGGTTATTATCTTTTGGCCTATCCTCCCCCTATTCCCAGTTTACGATCCGTCCAATTCTGACATCTGTCCCCATCACCATTCTATCTTCTCACATGTTTCTGCATCCTTTCCAGGAGCTTTGCCTTCATTTTGATCTCTCCATGTTCCTGTAGGCTCCCTCACATGGGCTTCTGCCTTTGTTCTTCACTCTTTTGCTTTCAAGTGGGGTTCCACTCTCCTCCAGGCCACCTGGCCGCCTGAAGGGAGGATACAAAAGTAACAGGAGGAGCAAGCATCCTGGTCTGCTCTACTGTACCCTTCACAACTTCTGTAGTACTATATCCAGTGCTGTCATGTTACCTGGCATGCAGGAAATTGCAGGGATGTCGTCTCAGTTCTGGAATTAGGGTGGGACTGTGGGTGTTTGTCAGTGAGGATGGCATGTGCCTAGCTCTGCTCACACAGAAGAGCTCTGTAAGGGACAGCAGAAGCTCAATGCGGAGTGCACCTTTGGAAGGATTGCTGCAGAACAGTGAGCAGCAGCAAGTGGGTTTGGAAGCTGGAGTCAGCAAGGCACTGTTGCAAACACCCAATACATTACAGCTGGTGAACGTTAAAGGGCACAAAAGACCTGTCCAAAAACTAGCTTGGTGTTGCCAGTCAGAAAGGATCTTAGAGATGTGTCAAGGACTTGACAGCGAACATCATGCCCTTTGCACAGCACCCAAGTGATCCTGGGCATACCACCTGGGCACACACATCTTGATGTTTTAAGCTAGATAGGTATGTTGGTGAATGAATGAAATCAGTAGGAGAATGTGTGAATACTCTCTGGTTTCAGGCAGCCATTCTTAAACTGAAAATCCCTTGGTTTATATTCTGCCTTTAAACTTTGAGTGGTCTCAGAGGGAGCTTTGCACGCTCCAGAATGTAGAGTTTGTTCAGCAGCTCTGCAGCACATTCCCTGGGCCAGGCACGGGCACTTTGCCCAGCTGCTTTCAACATAACTGAGCTCTTTAACGTTCAGTTGTGGTTTACACGTATCACTGGCCCTCTAGGTAATTTCTGGGTTTCTTGAAAGAGCTTCAAGCCGGGATATGGATGGGTCGCAATGCTTGACTTCTTGAATGGCTTCTTTATCAGCTGAAGCACCATTTTCAGTCAACACAAAACTGACCTACACAGATATTGTCACAAAAGAAAAGACATTCTGTCCCATTACTTTGGGTCAGGGAGATGTCCAGAGACCAAGACCTGAGGAAAAGGCCAGAGAAACATTATGATAAATTATTTTTTTCAGAGTGGATTATCTTGGTGACAGTATTTCAAACTAGCATAAGGAAGACTAGATATAAGGAATGATAGCGAGAACCTGTTTGCAATGGGTCCAGTCTAAACTTTCCCACAAAGGATGTCTTGCCATTACAGAAAAAAAGAAGAAAAAAGACCATGGGGACAATGATCAAAAGCTCAATTTTAACTCTTGTAAGTACCAGTTGATTCCTAAGTCTCTGAGATCATCCCTAAAAAAAGGATGCTAGAGACACAGACCAGGAGTGAATGTGGATGGAGAGACCCTAAGCAAAACAGCTGATCTCACTGTAAGTGTAAATTTAAGTGAAATTTGCAGAAAGGACCACTCAGAAAGTACAGGGGCACTGCAAGGAGTCAAGCATGGGGCCCAGCTGGAAGGCAGAGATGAAAGAAGAGGAAGCGTTAATCAAATCAAAGAGTCCATTAGCTGTGGACTGAAGAAAGGATTGCAAGATCTCAAAGGCAGTAGGGTTTGACGAAGTTCATGACTGCAGAAGCTACAGACAAACCAGTGAGGGAAGGAACAAAGACACACAAAGACATGTCCCCCTGCTCCATAAACCCATCTTTGAACCATCCTACCCAAAATTCCTACCCTTGAATCCCTCCCATCTCAGGCCAGCCTCTTGTCCTGTGCCCTTCTTAACACTTGCCTGGGCCTGCACTCCTTCCCACTGGAGCTGACTGGGAACATGGCAGATTACGTGGAAGTTGTTCCTCGTACACCTAACAGGCAGAGCTGTACCACGGGAAGAACAGTATGCCCTGCTTGTAAACAAGCAAGAGGTATAAACAGCTGCTTACCACAGTCTTCAAGGAAAAGACATGCCAGCTGTGATATGGTGCAGCTGAGAGACCTTGGATCAGAGTTGTGGAAAAAAAAGCTGTGTAAGAAAGCGCTCACTGGGGGCTCCCCACCTTTGCTTGGGAGCTGCACTGAAGCCCACACGCTCAGCTCTGGTCCCTGCCTGAGCTATGTTGCAGCTGTGCCTGTGCCTGGCCATGTGCCTTGCTGATTTGGACCCTGACCCATAGACTTAATTTCTTGTTTGGACCTCAGACCTACCTTGTCTCTGTGGACTTGCCTTATAACCCAGACTTGCCTGGCAATCACTGCAGTACTGGCTGATCCTGGTTATTGTCACCAGCCCTGCTCTGTTTCTTCAAAGAGCATCTTTGTTGATGAGGCTAGTGCCTCTGTGTGCCTTTCTGTCACCCTTGGCTCACCTCCCTTTGAGGAGAAGCCCACTCCTGCTGCTCCCCGACAGATGCATCCGCCAGGTGTTTTGGAAATTTTGTCTCAGAAAACAATACTACAGAGTATTAAAGTCACGATCTTTCATCAGAAATCAATGCTGACTTTATACTTAGTATCACAAAATCTCTTCTAAAGCATGATTTACTACAGCAGTATTGATTTTCTGCACAAATCAGGAGACATTTCTGAACAAACTTGTCATTCAGCAGAATGCCTCATCTGGAAGAGACATGAATAGTCATGTCCCTTTTTAAATGTGATAGCAGTCCTCTTGAACTGATTGCCATTTCAGTGTAAGTATAGCCTACAAGTTTTCTGCATTTGCCACTTGCCTTGATTTTCCTATGAAACTTGCCCTGAAGATCATTTTCAGCACAACTACTTTGAATACACATGCCCTTTTGGGATATCAATATCCTATTTGATTAGGAAGGTTTAATGTCCCTTGAGAAGCAAAACTGACGTGCTGGGTTTAAAGACAGGGAATGAAAGAGCTCAGGTGTCTGCTGCCAACCCATTCCATACACAGTGTTTAAAGCCCAGTCTCCAGATCCACAGCCACTCCAATGACTTCACTAAAGCAGGACTGAGTTTACAGTGGAGATTACAGTGGGGCTTGACACGTGAATTACAACCAGCATTTCTGTGCTCCTGCTCAGGCTGGCTTGCTTGTGGAATGCTGGCAGCAGTGCGCTCCTGGCAGCGCAGCAGCCTGTGACAAACTGCCGATGAGCGACTGGGCTCCCCCCTTGCGCACTCATGAATAGCAAATTCACATGTTCCAAAGACTTACTTTGAAAAAGCAACATTATGGCCGAGTGTCTCAGAGCGCCTTAATCTTGTAGTGATTGACCTTGGCCACCCTCCAGGAACTCAAATTTCAGAAGGAGCAGTCACTTTGGCAATCCAGCTCCAACCATCTGTCACACTTTGCCGTTACCTCTTCCCCATCTGACTGTGTTAAATCCATGCTTAGGCAGCTAGGAAGGTGAGCGGGTTTCCTTTAGTGACCTCCTGCATTGCCGTAAGTATGTGACTGTCAATAGAGATCTTACCCAAGCCACTAAACAGATACTGGGTTAAAAACCTCCTGGCTGTAACTCTTTGGTAAAGACACATACCTGCCTTGTAGCTATGCAAGTAGACCCACAGCTGATGATGGGTGTTTTCCCCCTCTACTTCCATGCATTCTTATGTTTTAACATAGACATTTGCTGGTTTATTTGTGAAATTGTTTTGTTCACCAAATCTTTTAGAAGCAATTTCTTTCACCTTCTTCAGCAAACTAGCACTTTATTGTCAGCGACCATTCAGTATCCCTTAAGCCCCAAACTACTTCTAAATCCATTCTGAATGAGCAGCTCCCTCCCTCCCTACATTTCACCAGGTGGTACAGCACTAAAAAGTAATCAGATATTAAAATGAGTGCTGGCAATTTACCACACCTCCTTTGTGCCCCCTATTTCAAGCTTAAAATGTGAGGAACTGCAAAATACTCACCAAAACATGTATATAAACTGTAATTTAGAAACTCAAAGAGTATATTAACTTTACACCTCCTTAGCCAATGGATGATCTTTGGTATCCTCACTGTCTCTGATGCACAGACAGGCTGATACATCTTTTTGGAGGTAAACTTGACACGGATTTTCATATACAAAATTTCAATAACAAAGCCATTTTCTGGCTGGCTGAAGGTTTATTCTCCTCATTATTCTGTTTTCTTAGGAATCATGAAAACGAGAAGGTGGCTATCCAGATGCCAGAGGCAGCAATGACATAGTGAACTTTGATAGCGATACTTTTTGCACAAGAAATAGAATAGCAAGGAGTGAATTATCTACAAAGATAGAAAGGTTGTGAAATAGCTTCTAGTGACCAGAACAGAAAGAACAAGGTGTCATCAGATCTCCAGTGATAACAATAGAAAGCCATGACACTGTAAGGTCAATTTGACAAGTCATAAGGTCTTGGGATTTAACTTTCATTTTAAGTGATAATTTTTAAGGGACGCTGGAAAATTCTGAGCTTACGTCTGCAAAACTATGTGTTAGTCCAGAAAGTACACCTGTGTCCAGCAGTACTTGAGCTCTGGCAGCCATTTTATAGTTCTGTGACACAAAAATTTAACTCCAAAATGAATGATCCGATTCCAAAGCCTTGATTCCAGTGTAAGAGGCTACAGAACCTTGCAGAAAACAACTTGCTGGTTGCCACATCATCTAAACGTTTTCTGTGTCATATCAACATCTAGAAACTGGATGTTAAGAAAATGAATAATAGCAATATCATTATGCTTGATAAATGCCTGCAACTTAAAATATTCAGATTATGAGAGGTTAGACTTCTCTAACAGCAAAATAACTGAAATGAACTACTTAGTCAAGAGGTTTCTCAGTTAAACAGACCTGTAGGATTCTTGCTCTAGACAGTAACAAAGTTTACATACAATCCACTATCATTTCCATAATATTTAATATGTGTCAAATATCTGCAACTGAAATACAGGAAGATATACTAGTATGTGCTCGTTACTTAATTATTAGCTAATAATGTATAAACCAATTACTTAATAAAACCATACGGCATTGTGGCTATAAGGTGCTGTATGCTGGGACTGCTCCTGCTCCTGCAGGCTGTTCCCCCAGTGCCTCTCACCCTCCTGAGCATCCTCTCCAGGACCCTTCACCTCGCCATGCATACAGCCAGAAATCCAACTGCAGCCAAAAGCCAACAGCAAGGAACATGGTTCCTGTTCCCAGATGTGAAGAGGCACATGGGCACAGATGGATCTGCTCACTGCCTGTGCCATGACTCCCTCCTTGCAGCAGGTACAGCCCTCCTGGTGTCCTGGTGCCCATAAACCTGGAGACCAAACTCGGAGGGGTTAGAAAGTGAAGTTACTCCCTATGTCACAAATTTCCTACCAATGACCCCTGTGGAATATGAACCCTACACGCAGCTCTCCTGACAGAAAGCAGAGCCCCCAAAGCTGTCTGCTCCCTGCCTCAGGACCTGCCCCAGCTGGCAGGCGGAGTGAGGGTCTGGCTGTTGTCCCACCACCATCAGGCACACTTCCACCATCACACCCACAGAGCTGGCAGCAAAACTCTGTGTCTTTCCCAACTGTGTTGTGAACTTCATTTACTCCTTGTCTACAAATCTTTGGAGAGGTCCTGGATGAGTTTCCTTAGGCAAACTGAGTGCTCCTGCACCCGCACCATGTGGCTTCACCGCCTTGTCTATGACTTACTTAAAAGCTGCACCTGTTTCCAGGGCAGGTTGCATCGCACCTATCAGAGTAAACACCCCAGAAGCCAATTTTCGTCTTGGTGTTTGTGTGTGACTGTCTAATATTTACAGTTGGACGATGACAAAGAACCAGCAAAGCACTCCGCATACCTGCCAGCATCAAGGCTTTCACGCATTCTGTTCGGCCCTGCATCGCAGATTTCATCAGTGCTGTGAATCCAAATGCATTCCTCTTCTCAATATCAAGCCCAGGAAAATAGTTCAACAAATAATTTGTAATGGTTATATGCCCTTTAAACAAATGAAAAAGAAGAGAAAATATGTCACAGAATTAAGGTGCTGTCTCAAGGTTAAACCAAAAATTACTCCTGCAGATTTGATAACTGGGAAAATGCAGATGATTAATAACATCTCTTTTCCTTTATCCTCTTCCTCTCATTGCAGTCATCAGCCTTAGGGTTAAGTGGCACTGACTTGTGACCAGAGTGCTGGTATAGGAGCCTGGAAGCCTGGGTTCCCACATCCTCTCACGCTTCGCTCCTCTCTGAAAAGCCAGTGTAAGGCAAAGGAAGAACTGAAGACCAGAGATGGTCACTCGGAGGTTGCAAGGGCCATCAGTTTCTTGACTCAGTGAGTAGCACTGCAAAGGGAATTCCTACAGCTTATGGAAGGAAGGCCTGCCATCAGAACTGACTGGAAAGGTTCAGCTTTTTCCCTCCCCTGGTGAATTTGAGCCTTAGAATCATGGTGATTCATTAAAATGTGATGACACATGGTAATTCCAGCCAATAATACTAACCAACGATGCCAGGCCTGATAAGAGACAAAGGAGTATTTTGTATAGAATCCCACATTTTTATTTTTCCATCTGACAATGTAAAGCCACTTGTCTACCCTCCAGCAACAGGAAAATGTGGCTGATGTTCAGTTTCGCTAGTAAAATAAATGACCTAAGTTCTGCTTCTAAAAGCAACAGTTGCTGCCAGTCATGTGCCTTGTACTCCAGGATAACTGGTGTCAGCAAGGGCGTACTGAGTAGCTGGAGACATCTCTCGCTAAACGGTTGGACGACCAATTAAAACATCAAGTCTTTATAATTGGACTATTAGAAAAAGATGAATATCTAGTGCCATTATGACTCATTCAAAACAGTTTTCCCTTCACTTGTCATTCATTTATGGTGCTTTGATGCTTTATAAAATAATGCAGTCTGTCAGGCAGCTGCAACAATCACAATTTAATTACTAGGAGCTGTAAAAATATTCACTCATCTCACTCTGCAGTCCAGCTGAGTATTCTGTGATGCATGTCATTCAGATTCATACAGAAATGTTACTGAAGCAGATTAGAATTCATACAGGACAATTTTTAAAGGCTACAGTGTCACATCTGGTGCAGATTTCATCACCAGTTGCTTTGTACCAACACAGTCCTGCATTCACTTTGGAAAGCAAGTTAACAAAATCTTTACCAATTAATTTAAGGTGTTTTCTAGGTGTTACTCTTTATCTCCTAGGATTTGCTGGACTCTGCTGCCTTGCTGGATAACTGAAAACTTTCCTGAAACCTGAGCAAATGCAGAGATGGTGCAGAGCAGCTTAGCCATGACAGAGTCAGAGAAAACCAAGTAAATGCAAATGAAATATAAAGATATGGCAAGCCACAACAAGCTGAACAAAGCAAAAGTGAATTGAGTTCAGGGCAGGATCAAGTGACCCAGTCCTGCTTACTCGATACTGGAGGCTTCAGTTTCACTGACTTTATGGCATAAGATCAAATCCCAGCAAGGTATTGGTTACTACTGGGAGCATCTTTGTGCCTAAACTGTTTTGCAGGACGTGCTCTGTTTCACTGATGTTACAGTGTGTGTCTTCATCAAGGTTTTGGAACAGCTACTTTTGGAAATACTACTTTCTGACCATGGAAACCAGAGATAGGAACTGAAACAAACAGAAATAATAAGGTAGAAGATTTTTCAGCAGTTATTACATTACTAAAGATGTTCTCCCCTTTGCCAAAAGAATAGCTGCAGGGAAAGATATTTGCAAATCTGGGATGATCCTAAGAGTCAATCCTGAAAGACTTTGCTCAGCCAAAACTCTCCAGGGGAGTACAGATGGCCTCAAATGAGACAGAAAAAGTATCAGCAATAAAATAACAAAGAAAATGAAGAGGTTTATGATTCTCAGTTTTGTGTCTCAGGGATTCCTGAAAACCACTCCAGTTTTAATCTGCAGGAACTTCTGTCCTCTGAGGTTTGCTTCAAATTTCTAGTTCAAACAGGTATCAAATTCAAAGTAAAGCTCAGAGCTGCCAAGGTTTTGTTCAAACCCTGTCATACACTTTTGATTTAAGGCCATAAAGTTTGCTTCAGTTCTCCTGCGTCTGGGCAAACTAGAAGCGTATATCTAAATCATAAACTGGGTAAGTCTTCCGTGATTTAAAGTCTGCTATGAAAGCTGTATGCAGCTCTAAAATAAATTAGCCTGGCCTCAGCCAGTTTGGTGATACTGAATTTGTATTAGGCTCTTGCTGTTTGTAAGCCAGGATCTATCTTCTACCAGAAATGGCACGCTCAGGGTACACTTCTTCACCCTGTGAGTCATATTTAGAGATCAGCACAGATGTCTGTAATAGCTTAATTCACTTAATTGCTGTCACAGAGGAAATGCCCATAATGATGACAATATTACCTAATAATCTGTGTAATACAGGCAAAAGAATAAGCTGCATAGTAAGGAAGATGCTCTGCCACATAACATCACCATTTTGAGTTGTACCTGCAAAAGCCTATGTTTGGTTTATGGGTAGTGAATGCTTTCTGAAGGATGGATGGAACTGAAGACACCCACAATATTTTCTCCTCTGGCTGCCTTAAGTGTTTGTGTTCTCTTGTCTCCCTTAATAAACAGAAACTGGTGTAACTTCCGATTTTGTGTTCCCAGCTCTACAGCCCTGCCTCAGACTGGTCCCTGTAACATAAAACAACTACGCTTTGCCATCCCTGTAACATAAAACATCTACATTTTGTGAGCAAATATGACCCTCTCTCTAAACCAGTGTATGCCAGTTACCATATACTGCCACCAATGTAGCTATGTCCTGAGCAGCAGAACTCAGATTATTTTATGTAAACTTCCTCCCCTTTCCCTTCTTTTGAAACCACTCTCCTTCCTTTCCTTCCTTCCTTCCTTCCTTTCCTTCCTTCCTTCCTTTCCACTTCTTATTTCAGTCTCTTGTTTGTATCAATCTCCCATTTTTTCTGTATTGTCTTGTACTGACATATAATGATTTTGCCTCTGCTTTAACAGCATCACCACCCACTTCTGGGCACCACCTGCTGCAGGCTGCAACAAATGTAGAGTTTTGGGAGGCAAGCCTCTTTAAGAAGGGATCCCATCTCTGTAAGAAATACTGAGAGAGCAAGTAAACAGACGAATTTGCAAACCTGAAATGTACACACACTAAGCAGAGCACTGTCTGTGGTTACTTTTCTGTACTAACAAGCTTGTTAAGAAAGTACTGCTTTTCACTGATCCCTCCAGCCTATCTTTCTCAGGTCAGCCCATGCAAAAAAACTTCAGCTTTAGATACTTCCTTTGAAGGATGAGAATCTTAAATTATCAAAAGCAGTATGAGGAACTGAATTCACTTATCTTCTGAGACTCTAGCTGGTCTTTAAGATAATTCTATTTAATTCAAGCTGGCACTTAGATTTGAGCACCATGTCTGGGCAGTCATGAAACAGCATAGGCAAGTGTGCATTCTAAACTCCTTTAGCAAAAGTAAAGAAGCCTCCCTGTCATCTCCCTTAGGATCTGTACCTTGTGATACAGATGCAGCTTCTGAAACACGAGGAAGGATCCCTCAGGACCGCAGCCTCTTGCCCATCCAGATCCTCTTCGGGGTCTGGCCATCTGTGATGGCCACCTGGTCAACGGGTCAACAAAAACAGCAGCATTTTCTGAAACCTTCTGATAGCACCTTGCCATTAACGGAAATAATGTGGGTTTACTATTAGACTTTCCATAGGAAAACCCATACTTTGGGTATAAATAACAGCAATCTCTCAGAATAATATATTTTGCAAAAATATTATTTTCATGGTCTAAAGTTAAAAAAAAAATAAAACCAAACAACAAATAAATCCTCCACTAAGGGAAAGCTTGCATAAGCTTTGCTTCGAGTTCTTTATAATACACTGCTTGGTGTTACTGCTTAACATTCAGCAATAATTAAGTAGCATCTATTGCACTGTAGCTCCTCTGGCTGCAATGTTAACCTCACAGTAATCTCTATTAACACTACATATCTTTTACATATTAACACAGTGTCTTGTGATAATGAATTAAATAACTGGTTTCAAGACTGTAGCTCAGGATTATCATAGGCAAGGGAAAACATCCAAGTTGTTAGGAGTTTGTATAAGCTTCTGCTGACTACAGTCATTTTCAGTTGCTTTGGGGATCAATAGCAAGTACTGGCAGAGAGTGTCAAGTCAATGTCAGCCCTCTGGATTAATCCTGAGCTCATTATCATGAGTTATAAAGGTCAGGAAGGAGTCAGCATTAAAACTTTTATAGTCAAAATTTATATTAGGGCAGATAAATAGAAGTAGGTTAGTTTTGGATACTTCTCCACTTTCTTTGGAAAGTTACTATGCTCATGACTTTGCTATGAATGTGACTAATGTGGGCACAATTCTTCCAGTATGCAAGACCAATCTCGCAGCAACTTCTTTAGCAGAGTTCACTTTTTGGTACAACACAAAGTCTGGTACTACCTGGAAATGTCTAGTGGCAATATTACTAAATAAACATCAAAACCAAACTGCTCCATTCTGTAGACATGGCTTGTAATGTCTATTGACATTGACCAATGGAAATTTGTTTCCTCCAGCCAGCCAGGGTCTGGGAGGGAATACTATGTCCCATGAACTCCCATGAACATCCCATATGCTTCGTCAGTGAGAAGGCATGATAAAGAGCAGTATGCCTTTGAGGAATGTGTTTGAGGGATGCAAAGGAAACCATGGATGCAGCGTCAGGCAGCCCCTGGAATAACTTCTAGACTACAAAGTGATGGCTTCCTTGGTCAAATTTTTCCTGATTTGCATTCTTTAGTTAACACTTATAAGAGAAAACTACAGCTTCCCTTAAAGGTTAAAGCACAGTGTTTCAGTTTTAACAGAAATAATCGACTGATTGCTTTTTAACTGTACACTTGAAATCAGTCAATCTTTTGGAAGCATCTCTCACATTTCTGTGACCTGTTACACTTGTTCACTGACTACCACCATGCTGGGTGGGATGAAAGAAAACCTGGGGATAAACTCTGCTTTCACTCCAGTCTGCATCAGGATTAACATGGTCAATGTCAATATTATCAGTCTGTTATAAAAACAGCATTGGAAAACACTGAATCCTGCTGAGACTGTGTAATAGGGGCTTTTGCTTTTAACTATGGAGTGGCTGAAGAATGTCTTAGCAGCTAAGATATTTCTTAATGATGATACATTTTCCTACAGTCAGCAATTACTACTGACCCACTGAGGTAGGTGCAACAAACATGAGAAAAGAGATGCTGCCAGCACTAATAGAGCACATTATACGACCACGACGTTGACTGGTTGCTTGCCAGAGCAAACATAGGAAAATAAGCTTAAAGGAACAAAGCAATATAGTAGTGCACACTTAGGCAAAGTTTTCTTTATTTTTAAGTTAAAATAGTCGATGGCATCTAGAAGAAATGTATAGCTTTTTCTGTCTTAATATATTGGATAAATATTACTGTAGATTAATTATTTCAAAGAAAGTGATGACAAACTTACTTGGGAGTGGGCTTGGCCAGGATTATTTTGCGCAGACTACTTTCTTCTAGGGTTTTGAAAAAATCCTAAAAATAAGAGCCACAACACACGCTCCTCCTAAGACCCTGTATGTAAGAGGTGAGACAAAGAGCCTTACCTGCCTGTGCAGCTGTAATCAGAGCCGTGTTCCCTTCGTTGTCCTGCCAGTTCACATCAAGGTGAGGGCATTGTGCTAAGGCTATTACAATATCCACATAACCTTGGTAACAGGCAACGATAAGACCATTCTGTAAGTAAAACATAAAGAGTTAGGTTTGCCAGACTCAGAAAAGTTCACTGAGGAAGCATACTAGCCTCCTTTTTTGTATTTCCCTCCCCCACTGAGACTGAAGAACTAAAAAGGTGTCAGCATAACCAGTGATTAGCTCCAGGCACAATGTTCAGATCCAAAACACTGCTTTTTATCTCTGCCCTTTGGCGAGTAACATTTGGTATTCCTCAGAAATACCTGAGAGAGTAGGTATTATATTACGCTACTTGGAACGTAACTGTTTATAAATGGCTTATGCTTATATGGTTATATAGTCTATATCCAAATGAGAATAAATCAGATTTTATTATATAATAAAATGAACCTGGCAGGTAAGATGAACTGGACCTGCTGTGAATATTAATACTCTGAAAAACGACTGCTTGTTCTCTGAAGGGGAAGTGATAGGCAGGAATTGTGTTCATACTGCCTGTTGCCATCTTTAAATGCTTCAGGTTTCCCATTAGAACTAGACTTTGTTTTTATAATCATAAATAAAATAAAATTGCTTTTAGAGCTCTTGTTTAATGTGTTTTATGACAGCTGGAAGCTGTAAAACTTCCAGGAGGAAGCCAAGCCAGGAGTTAAACCTTGTAACTCTGCTTGGTACCCAGATGGTGTGTCACTCCACAGTGGCAAACTGACAGCTTCCCTAAAATACAGCAAAATACACTTGTCATTAATTAAGTGGAACGTACTTAATCCTGGCTGCTCATTTGGCCACTAGGATTAAAACCATTATCTCCAGTCTTCAGGATTACTCGGGCAGCCTGATGTCCATCTGCACGGGGCTGATGGGTGTAGAGGGGGCTGGTGCAGATTAACTAGGGCTCCCTGAGCTCCCTCTTCGCTGCCAGTACATGACTCAGTCTTCTTGAGCTCAGCATCTGTATCTGACTTTGGAAAAGATCGGCCAGAGGCACAAATCTCAGCCTCTCTGGTAACCCTGCCTGCCTAAAACGCACTCACACAGGCATGCTGCAAGCTCATAACCACAAAAGACTAGCCAGAAGGAGAACCTGGTTATGAAAACTGAATGGCCTGCCCTGACTCCTCCATCATTTTTCTAAGTGGCTATTGCCTAAACATTCTCTTCATTGCTCTTCCCATGGACACTACTGAGACAGAGATGTCTGCCAAATGATAACAACTGCAGCTTCTGATTTATTGTCATTGTAACTAGTTAGTTAATAACTCACTGTCCTGTTTCATTGTTGTTCTGGATTGGCCGCCTGGTTTAGGTGGCAAACAGCTTCACTAAGACACAGAGGCAATGTATCTCTTTGGGATGCTCACAGGCTACGCAGGGTATTTCTCAATTGTGTCATTAAAATTATTACTCCGATTTCTTTTATTCTTAATTCACTCTTGTCCTCAGTATGAAGTGACACCCATCACTGCTTCATAAAGAGCATCTCCATTTCCTTGTGAAGAACTTGTAGTACTTCAAATCATTCTACTGAAATTGTACAGAGGATTCTGCTTAAAGTCATATATATATATATATATATATATATATATATATCTACTCTCCTGGTAGGATTATTGAGA
>JAVJGJ010000037.1:82213695-82239551 GCA_035590215.1 Microhierax caerulescens | reverse complement strand
AATCACCATCCCTGGGGGTGTTTAAAAAGTGCGTAGATGTGGTGCTCAGGGACATGGTTTAGTGATGGACTTGGCAGTCCTGGGTTAGCAGTTGGTCTTGATCTCAAAGGTCTTTTCCAACCTGAATGATTCTATGTATAATGCACAAAACCTTCCAGTCTGCGTAAAGCAATTTCAGAAACTTTCATAAATGGCTTGAGCTTACATTATAATTGGTTTAGCTGATTAGATCAACAGCAACTGAGATGAGGTAATTATTCAGGTCATCAGTCCCGTGAGAAGTGGTGTTTATATGCTACAGAAATCCACCAAGCACATAAACTTTAATATTATCAACACAATATAATTTAAAATGACCTTTTAGAGAAAGGGCTGCAACAGCTTAGTCACATACAAATATTTATCAGGAAAGCAACAACAACAAAAAGGAGCTGGGAATTCAAATGGATTTTGTCTAACTGTTGCTTGGACAAAATCCCATGTACCTGGAGAGGAGCGGCGGTGGGGGTGGGGGGGATGCTGATTTTGTCAGGGAAAACGATCAGGTAAGTGCAAAAGAGCATTCTAGCAGGGGATGAGCAGCAGCATGCAAAACTCTCTGCCTCCTTTGCAGAGGGATTTTCTGCCTGAAGCACAACCTTGAGTCCAAAAGCAAGCTTAAATGTCACTGCCCCTTCCCAGTGTCTCAATACTGAAGGCACAAAATCGCCACCTTCGCTTCACAGCATTATGAGCGCTCACAGATTCATTTCCCAGCGTGAATTGCACACTCCTAGCTAAAAACACAGACCAGGCTGCGGACATGCAGATGATCACACACTATTTTTCCCCTTCGTTTTGTGGGGTATGTTCGACTTCACTTATTTTGTAAATGCCTCTTGTATCAGTCAGGTCACATGTCTTTAAGTAAAGGTATGGCTTAGTATATGTATTATCTCCGCAGAAGTCCTTAATCTATTCTAATCCAAATCTCCATGATGACCTCTAAAAATAGCCCCAGGAAAGTTCATTTTACTATGCCTGCAAAAGCTTCCATTATACAACAAGGAAAACAAGTGCCACTTGTGTAATAAATCAGACAACAAGAAAAGGTAATAAAATTAGTGTGACTTTCCCTATTTACTAACATCTACATTGTCTGAATTGGTTTCAGCATCACTAGTGATACAAGCTTTGTTCCTCGACGTATCACACCCTTTCAGCTGCCCTTCCCACTGCAGAAGGCGGCCAGAAGCAGAGGACACCCAAGATTACACCTAGCACTGGAAACAGCCCTGCAAAAAAACATACGAGCTGAGGCACACTGTCCTGCCTGAGTCGCAGGGGGCCTGGGCTGCATTGCCAGCTGTCCTGCTGTGAGTTAAGATGACGCTTGGTGATACTTGTGAAAACAGCAGCAACAGGACTTAGCACAAGAAAAATCTTTCCTTGTTCTTTCCTCTCTGCATCTCAGCTTGAAACAAAGAACTGAAGACCTGAATGTGTGAACAAGAGCTTGTAGCAGCTACAGCTAGCTCAGGCATATTCTAACATTAAGGCACTTGAATTAGGAAATATAATGCGATTTCATTTAAATACATATTTATGTTTTAAAATATATTTGCTCAGGACATTAGCAGGTATACACATTCATGCTCAAGATTAATTTTGTTAAAATAATGTATTATTTTGCAGTAACAGCCAGTGAGACTATACTAGTAAAGTACTTAGTCTGAAGTTACATCAGGTAGGAGAAGGCCTTTGCTAGCAGCAGCAGACTGTTGTGCAACAAAGCAATGTACAGAATAAAAACATTGATATGGAAAAAAGGAAACCGGCATCATTTTCTCACAACTGAAACAAAAGTAACACTTGATATAGTCCAAAATTGAGCTTTGCAATGTATATGAGATCTCTGGTCACAGCAGGAGTAAACAAGGTATAACTTTAGAAAAGGAATATGTGAGGAAACTTTAAGGAAATATTAATAAAGATAAGATATACTTAAAATGAACTGATGAGTCACCTAGTGGAGCTTATCATCATAATGTTTATGTTAAAAGGAATTATGTCAGGGTTCAGTAACAATACACATCAGCCCAGGATTCCATTTTCAGGGAAGGGTTCTGTTCCGTTTACAGGGTCCCTGGCTGTAAAGGACAGAAAACACTGTGAGAAGATGGTGGGGGAAATAACACAATTTTTATCAGGCTAAATTTCATATTTTCAGTTGATTTAGACTGTCATGTTACGTACAACTACTAAATAGTGATGATCCCTGACAAATAATGCAGCCCTACTAATCCTAGCTTTCCTGTTTGCATAGCACATACTAATCAGCATTAATACTGTCAAATGTTAGTGCTAGGTTTTGATAGTGTTGACAGTAATAACACACGACACATGGCAGCCAAATTTATACATCCCTCTTTGCTGTGCCTGTTTCTTGATATCTGTGCTAGACACGGGTCACTTTCCTATGGCTTAAAAGTAAGGGAAGAGATATTAATAAGAAAGAAGTGAGAGGTCTGGCTTCCGAAAACAATATAAATGACGCACTGAACTTGAAGGGGAGGATTCTGACATAAACCCTGAAGGCATTTCTACCACAAATCCCATGTCTGCACTTTAAGGTGCCCTAAAGGCTATCAATCCAAACCATTAACTGCAGAGAGCGGGGGTGCGGGAGGGTAAGGTGACAGACTCCCACCAACATCAGGATCCTGCTCCAGCAAACGGTAAACTGCTTTTAATTTCATTTCTTCGTCTTTCACTGGCTTGATACGCAATGTTAAGCAAGGCTTCCAAGGGCTGTAAACCACCCTGTGGACAACGATAATGTATTTCCAGATCCTTAAATGAACAACAGGTTACTACGCCTTGCTTGGAACAGGTGTTTCCAGCTTGCGATAAATTTAAAACAGCAAAGCTTCCTCCTGTGAGCATATGAGGCTGGGAGCACCTGCTGCTCTGGCCAGTTGCTGCACAAAGCTGCAGCGGGTTTGGGAACCACTGAAAGTGAGTGTTACAAGTTATTATATTTATATATATATATAATAACTCAAATTATACTTTTTGTGGAAATAATTTTATGTACAAGATTTTGGAGATTATCTCAGTTGCCAATTACTTCAAAATCCAATGTTACAATAATAGTCTTCCTATCAATTGTTTCAGTGAAGCATTTAGTTTAGGGGTTTTGGGTTTTGGTGGGTTTTTTTTCAGAAAGGCAAAACCCCTAAAAGCTAGAGAAAATGATAGTCAAAGATGGATCATCTAAAGGCATAACCCAAACCTGGTGTGACTTGTATCCAGTGCATTCTCTCACCACATCAGACCTTTAGGAACATTCAGATGCCAGTTTAGATGTGAACTCCAAGTCCTGGGCCTGACAGACACTACTCTTAACTTCTGGTCTCTAAATATATACATATATTCACACACATTTAAGAATAGAAAGGAGAGTTTGCAGCATTTTAAAAACATATTTGGTAGTGTACTCAGAAATTACGTGAAATGCATTTTGTGCACTGGCAAAACTATCAAAAAGTAATCCCTTTGGCTTTAAGGCGTATGATCCAGCTCCTCTCTGATTGTTTAATAGATATATTTTCCTTTCTGTTACATTCTGTCAGACACTGGCTGACTGCAGCTTAGATCTGCTGCAAGAGGATAAGCAGAATGTCCGAACGCACAGTTTTTGTCAGGAGAGCTCTCCAAAATTAATGACTCACAAAATCTTTGTAAACAATAAATTTCCATTTGGCTAAAAGATAAACGTACAACCTTCTGACTGGTGATAATCTAACATTGTATCTAATCTGTCTTTTCTAAAAACAACATTTTAAAGGCTCCAGCACATTTTCACTGTGAAGTTCTCTGATGAGCTTGCAAGCACCCTCTTGTGGCAATGAGCTCCTGTAGTTTTATCAGGAGAGACCTCCCCAAGAACTTGCAGTTACTTTCCTCCAGCTTCTGTAAATGCATCTTGCTTGTGTTTCTCTGAGCCTTTCAACTGTGGAAAGCACACCAGACCCAAACCTTGGAAAGAGTAAGCCCAGGAAGAGGTCTGTCCATCAGTGGCTAAACTGCCACTGAAAAAAGGTCTTTTTCCTAGAAAGGAAATCAACATGATAAAGGACAAAAACCACCAGGGTGAAAGCTCTTCCTTGCAGAGGCCCTATGCTCACCAAAAAGAGCAAGCGCATACCCTCCCCGGGATGGTTTTCAGCAGGAATGGGGGGCTGCCTGTAGACTACACACAATGCTGCATAACCCCACGCACAAACGTACCAGCCTGTTTCCTCACCTTTTGATCTCAAGAAGCTGTAAGAGCAATGAAAGCCCAGCCTCCACCTTAGCCTGCCATTTGACACTTCTGCAAAGACACCAGTGGGTAAGTAACACCCGCACTGTCTCTTCTTCCCCAGCCACCCCCGTGCTCTGCCTTTTGAACCTCATTGCTTCCTTCCCTGTAACACCACTAATTATAACCCTCCCTAATGATTAATAAGCCTTATTGATCCTAGAACTGACCTGAACGGACCAGGAAACTGTGGTAAACTTTCTCCCAAGGGAAAATGCACAGCAGAAGGGTAAATGATTCTCCCATGACAGAGATGTGTTAGTAATTAGCCTGTAGGTTTCACCATACATACTTCAGTCTAGATGCGTTATCACACAGCAAGAGTCAGTGTCCTCTTTTCAACCAAAAGGATAGATAGCATGGTAACAACAATCAGTAGTTGTTCATGAAAATGCAATGTAAATACTGATGTTCAGGAAGAAATGTATGTTGAAATATTATTGGTAAATGGGAAAGAGGTTCTCCAGCTGGACCAGGTGTTACTATTTTACTTCTGTCAAGCAAAGATCCCACTGATGGGATCTCATTAGCTTGCCTCTTCAGATTCTCATCAACTAGTGCAGGTGACAATGGTTCTTCGGATCTCAGAGTTCTTAAAAGCCCTTGTCATTACACTTTCCACAACAAAACAGCTTCCTTTATCTAGGATATGCATCTGATTTTACCTAGACTGGTTTTCAACTCAGTTATGCCCCATCCTCTTTTTTCCCCAGCTCTAACAAGGCAAAAGATTTCTTTGTGCATAAATATGAAAAAGGTCTCCTGCTTTTCCTTAGAAAAAAACTTTAAAAAACTTTCTGAGCAATAGATGCATCTGTGGTGAATAGATGGGAGCTATCTCTTTTTCACTCAGAGACCTAAAGTGGTTTTTAGTATGTATATATTAGTGTCAACTCTGCTGATCCTAAAGGGTTGCAATCCTGTAATCCTGCAGCTCCATGCAGTGCAGCTGCTATGGAACATAAAGATGACCACGCTGGAGGCCAAAACCTGGATTTTTTTATTATTCCTTGGATTCAGGCTTGTGAGACTTGGAGGAATATGCTACAGTTCCTGACTTCTCATGAGAAGTCTTTCACTCTTTCCCACCCATGCACTGCTTATTAAAGTGGGTCTCCACAAAAGAAAAGAGAAGAGGCACTAATAACTGTAACTTTTTAAACACAGCCTTGATAAATTCACAGTCTCTGAATTCTGGAGATTTTCAGTTCTGGGTGAACACACTGCTTTCAAACAAAGTATGCAATTTTCAAGTAATGCATAGTGAATTAGCCATGCTAATACTAAAGAATATAAATTTTATGCCCAAATTTTTCATCTTTTATAACACTGATGTCTATGATCACATTTTAAATTACAGCAGAACATGTGGATTATGTTTCAGTAAGACTTTTCTGGGGTTTATATAAATGTGCTTTGGTCAAGGGCAAAGAGTGCACTCTTGTGACTTAGACCTACACAGATGACTCCATAATGTTCAGAGCTGGTTAGAGAGAAGAACTAACTCCTACTATGAAAGCCATCAAACTATAGTTCTATTTTAAGAATAAAGTAACTCATAGGCTGCATACAGCCACTGGAGAGGAAATGCAGAGTTTCCTCAGATTCCCATTAGGAATGGTTCCTTCCTAAAAGTTTAGCATCCCCCTGTGAAAAGCTCCTATCTTTTAAAAAAAGGCAGAATTATGGTTTTGTAAGATCAGAGCCTAGCACTTGGCTAAATCAAGAACGCTGCTGCTACTGGCTTGCAAGTCCTAGTAAGTAGCCTCACATTAATTTAGTGCTGTATTTAGGGAATGGGCTCATCCACAATGACAGCAATCTGCAACCTGGGTTTTTGTTTGAGAAAACATACACTGTGACATGGATTAATATGTTCAGAAGGACCTTTTTTCCCTCTGGTAGATCATGGGGTTTTGTAGATTTAACTTTAAAAATCCTTAAGGATGCAGTTCTAAAGCAGCTTTTTTTAAAAAAAAAATGTGTGCATTCCCATTTCAAATTTCTCTTTTATTATCTCAGTTGGCTAAATAAGGATCCATCATCCACTACAGCTGTAACAGTTATCAGTGCCATGAGCAGCCAGTTCGGCAAAGGTGAAAATCATATTTGGAATATCCAAGTGAGAGACAGTAGCATCACCATCTTATCTGTCTCTTATCATCTTCCACCCAATAAAGGCAGGAAGGCACCTTCTGCCTCTGCGTTTGGATCTAAGAATCTCATATTCTAATGAATACACCCCACTCATCTAAATAACAAAGAAACATAGGGAGGGACTGAACATCGGTGTACTGTTGAATCTGAAGCAAAGATGACAGAATTAAATATCTGGGAAAAAAAAAAAAAAAAAAGAGGGAGGAACAATTTCACATTTATATTCAAATGTCTAGAATTACTAGAGATAACCTGCCTTTGTAAAAACCTGCTAACTCATTAATACAATATATCCACTTTATAGAACAGTTTCAGTCAAACAACCCAGAAACTGGTTTTCTCTACTTTATAAAATTGGAGAATATTTGGGCAAAGTGCAAAACAGCTTCTCCTGAGTGAGGACTCCAGGAATTCATGTAAGCAATTTACTTTTCAATTTAAGGACCTAAACCTATGACAGAAATAGAATAGACATTTAAAACACAGTTTAACAAAAGAACACCTTTTGCTGAAAAAAGCACGCTACAAAAAAAAAAAAGCAAAATGTATCAAACACATCTGATGGAGGCTTTTCAGAGCTCTTTGCGGTTCGCTTGACACATCTCTGTGCCCCACAGCAGTTGAATTACCAGAGTCTTTGGGCACGCCAAGACATTTCTTGACTGCAGGATGGCATTTCTGTTGACAGAAGCTCACTAATGAGAGCAGTATCTGAACACCTAAGGGACCTTTGAATGACGACTATATCCTACTGCATTCAGCGCTGGCCAAACGTCACAGCAACTATTCGACTAGCACTTTGATGCACCCAACCCACAGAGCTGAGCTGAGGCACACCAGCAGCACAACCTATTGCCAAAGCTTGCTCTCCTGTTGCCCTGAGGATGGACACAGGACTCGGGAGCATCAAATCCTGTCCTTCATTACCGCCACATCTACACAGGTGCTGTTCCTTCAGTCGTAATCTCTAGAGGCAAATGCACTGAGGTCCATACTTCCTTTCTTGTTTTTTATTAATCCCTCTAATGTGTATTATATCACTCAGTGCTGAATGTCTCACTTCCTAGGACTGAGTCTTCCACCTCATTCTTTTGCCAAGAAATGTACAACTAATACTTTCAGTTCTGAAAAGGTAAGAAGTGATATTCTAACGATGCAGACTTCAAAGCCTCTAAGCCTTTTATTTCACAGAGAACTTTCCACTTGCTACAGAAGCCCACCAGAGTGTGCCCAACTCTACCAAACAATAGCCAAGAAACCCCTTCTGTGCCCCAGGAGGGGAGGGGAGTACAGGTCAGATGAAATCACATCAGCTACACAAAGGCAATGAATGACTCATAAAGGAGCAGTAAAATGAAGGAGATGTGTACCTTAATGATTTCAAAGATGACTCTTTTTCAGATTATGACCCTTTCTATTTTTGAGTTAGGGGTCCATCCCTCTGCTCCACCCCACAGACAAAAAAAGGTTTGCTAATTTATCCTGCTGGATACAAGCTGGATATTAGAAAGCACACAGAGGAAACATCAAGGTCTTGCCTCTATTAGAAGACTGACTAACTACTTATAATTTCCTTTTCTTTTTTGAGTTCATGTACAAGGAAAATAGCTTTTACAACCAGATTTGAAAATTACTGCTTTAATAGCATTTTACTTTCCATATGTCTTCCTTCCTTCATATGAAATTGTTTGTGGCATGAGGAACCTCATCAGTATGTGCCTTTCTGCATCAGATATCTCTGGCCTAAATATTTGCTTAAAGACAAAAACTCCAGCAAGCTAGGAGAGATTTAAAATCTTTTCAGAAACTATCTAATCAATTTGCTAAGGAATTTTTGTTTACCCTAGTGCTTCTACTAAAATTTTCATCACTTTTTCAAACTGCCTTCATCTGGAGATAGACTGTGAAGGTGTCAGTTTCCACTGGCTTTTATTTTAATTCAATAGGAATTAAGGTGACTTAGGTCTGTGCAGAAAAGCTGCAGCATAGTAAAACTAGGAAGGTTTGCTAAGATCTTCCTTCACTCACACCAATGAGAAAGGCACAATTTTAGGGAAGTTAAACGAAATGGAAACCCAATAAAATGAACAAGTTTGGTCACCTTCCACTTAACAGTTCATCAGGCAAAGCATCTTTCTCATGATCACAGAAGATACCAGGTTTTCGGGTTTCTTTCTTTTCCTTTCTTTGCCATGAGGAGTGGAAGCTAATGTATAGACATTATATATATTATTAAATATAGACAGTTTACAATTACTGACCAAACACTGCTGTTTCTTATCCCAGATTTTCTAAAAACTCTGTTAGCTAAAAACTTCAGAGAGTAGCAGTGGAAGAATGGTAAAACCTATGGTAAATGGTAAAACTTACTTTCTGTTTTCAGACACCTGAAAGCAGTAATAGTTTTTCCCCTGAAAGAGATAATTTTCAAATGCTTTGCTAAATATTTGGAATTGGTTTTCTATCTCTGACACAAAATGAGAGAATTCTACTTGGTAATAGGCCAACATTTTTAAGAGCAGAAGGTCTGGTCACTGTATCTCAACCTGAAAATTAAGGGCATGATGTTTTGTGTTCCCTTCAGAGTCCACCTCCTTCAATCCACCTCTGGAAAGAAACAAACAATTGCAAATATCCAAAATGAAGGCTTGTTGCCATTAAATGATACTCACTTAGTATCAAAACCCTACAGCCAAAAACCATCTTCCTCCTCTAAACATTTGTAAATCTCATATTGGATATTTGCACAGTAGAATTGTTGCAAATTACATGACCATGCCAACTGATACTGCTTTGTAGCAATAATCTTAGAAGTTCAGCCAATACAGGTAGACTTCAAAATCATGTATTTTGGAATGCTGTTATTGATGGCAGTAGCACCAATAATGAGGTAAAGTCTTCCCAGATACACTCCCTGAAGACCTTAGAATCAGAAAGGAAACAACAGGAGATGGCTGTGGGAAGAGAAGCAAGTTGGTGAAAATAGTGGTGACAATATTTGAATGCTTTTGTTCAGTTTTGTATCATATGAACAGTCCTCGGTTGCCCTTTCCCCTGTGACTGATAAGCTGCCAAATTGTATAGGCTTTGCTCTAATTCTTATTTCCCTTAAGACACACACTAATAATTTAGTGATAAATCAGAACTGATGCAATCACTGTACTAGAAATAGAAATTACATGCGGAAGTGGAAAATCTGGTATTTTTAGACAAGTATTCAAAGTCTGAATTGGGTACCTAAGCACTATTTTAAAAAACCTCCTCTCCAGAGGAACGTGTTTGTGAATGGCAAGGAGTAAACAGAAAAGAAGGGCCAATATACACATTAAACTCACCGACTGCAATCGCAATTACTATTTTGCTTTACAGAAACAATAGTATTGATTTTTTTTTAAAATTCTCAAAACAATGAATTTATCCTTATCATTTTTAAATTCTCAAAACATGAATTTAATTCCATGGGTATGTCTGACCTACATTTTTAAACTCTGCAGACTGGCAGATGAATGACAGTAGGCTAGCTTACAAAGGGTATCAATTGCAGAATTGTGAACTATACTTTTCTGCACACCCAACTTGTCCAAATAATAATGGCATTATAGAGACCTAGATGCTGAAGTCTTTGAGCACAATGTCTGGTTTTCCCTGTAAGCAGTCCAGCGTGAAGCCAGCAGCCCTCATTTCACTCTACCAGGAAGATGTGCTTCAATAAAATGTGCATCAGTGAACTTTTCACATAACTATTTAATATCCATGAATGCGGCCTTAGGAGCAGGTGTAGCGTGTTACTCTCTGCTCCCACAGACACCACAGCCGGGACCTGAGCTGGGAGCAGGGGGGTGAGCAAGATGCCCGGGTACCACACTCCCACTCCTGAATGGCCACAGCCTACAGTGAAGTCACTCTTCCCTAGCACTCACACCGAAGGAGAACCAGTGTTTTTAAAGTCCTTCCTCTCTGCAATGTCTTATCACATGGATCACATGCATCTATGCCATCTAGTTGTTGATAAGAATCCTTTCTGCCACACAGTTACTGTCTATATCTAACAGGGTCACTGATTTGTAGACGTACTACAGGAGGGTAGAAGTTCCTACTGATCTAGCATCAGGTACTAAGTCTCCAAAGAAAGAGCACAGTATTTTTTTGCTGACATCTGACAGCTGGAGGATTTCATAGTTTTAACGACAGCAGAGAGTGCTAGACCTGAGACAGAAGCACTGGGGAACAGCATCACCTTATTAGAAACCTTCAGGTTGTTGGTTTTTTTTTCTTATTTGAACTCAGATTTTTAGAAGATCATCAGTTTGCGGTAGGTACATTTGTGATCTGGGAAATGCACAGTAACAATCCCATAGCTGTACACCAAAATACCTCAGCTTTACCCGCACCCATCTGTGAATGGAGCCTCTGCTCATAAATCAGCTGCGCTGACTGTAATGAGCATAAACTAGGTCAAGCTAAAAATACCCACAGAAAAAAAAATAAATTACAATATTAAGTGAAAGACATTACACAATCTTGTGCCTTGGAGATAAACAATTTTGGTGATAAATTTTAAGAGAAAGGCTGACATTTATTCACCATGTCTCTTTCTTTTCCTTTCTTTTTTTTCCAGGACACCGATATTGCTTACTGCTTCTAAAATGTCTCATTTGAGTATTAAATATTTTAATGTTTGATTCACATTCTTTCACTAACAGGATGATTGGGAGGTAAAGTATGGTGGGAAAGGACTGCAATATCCGATTATATATTTAAAATTCAAAAGCAACTTTTTCAAAGTCTTCAGGCAGCTATATCTATTGCAACAAGTGCAATTTGGTGAGCTGTCACCTGTCACATTTAATTATATTGCTTTTGCAAGGAATTTTCCTCATATATGCAATGGATCCAATACATTTTCATGGGAACTTGTACAGAAATAAGCATTGTAAATGCACCAAGACATCTGACTTCAGTAAACTGCACACATATTTTAAATCCAGTAAGGTACTAACAAGATTGTCGTGTACCTAGTACTCAGTTCAAGTTCCTGTTCCACAGACAGTTCTGCTCATCAGTATCTTCATGCATGGGCATTCCTGTTGCACCCTCACAAGAGGAAGAATTTTCCAGTCTGGGAAGTGCCCATGGGCCATACAGCAACAGAGCAGTAAAACAAAGCACAACCAACAGCAGCTTCCAGTCCATACACGACAAATAGGTGGCAAGGAAGGTTCAGAACCGCCCTACATAAATGACAGCAGGAAGCAGCACGCCATGGACTCCGTCCCCCTGGCTGGTGCTGCCTGCAGCCTGTGGGACAGCCTCTGCCCATGGGATTGCGATGATTTTCTGCCCCCAGGGCATGAGGAAGATGCTTTCAGTCCATTCCCAGGGACCTTGGAATTGTTTTCTTTCCTTGCCACCTGTGAAATGGCCAATGGCTGGTTTCACTCCCCTCAAACCACAGGCCGGGTTGCCCTCAGAAACGACGTGGAGTTTATTGCACACTGGCCTTTCTGCATGGGGAGCTCTGCTGAAGCAGCACCACAAAGCAGTATCTCTGACACGGCCACGCTGCCCAGTCTCCCGTGCAGACAGGACTCACCTAACAGAGAGGTGATGAAATGCTTGAGCACAGCAGAGAAAATAACCTGTTGCTTCCCAGCTGTAGGTTTCCTCCAGCAGCTGTTGGTCCATGCATCTAGGCAGTTACTGTGCAATACAGCTTGTCTCAGCATAACCAGAAAACGCTTCTACTGTCTGGTATTTCTTAGGAGCTCAGAAGGGCTCTGTGAGTCTAAACACTAAGGTTTCATTAATATATGTGGTATTTCATTTTCCAAAACCAGCCAATACTTAGTATTCTACACTCTCTAACAAGCTATTGCTGTTTCATGCTCTTCACAGAGAATCTTTCCCTGTAGAAAGTATTTTAAATTAACTCCTTTATGGATCTGAGCTTTGACTGCTTTCTCTTGAAACCATTATCAAACTCATGTGATACTTCCAGACACACAGAGGTACCCTACTGCCTTCCAAAGAAAGTCTTCCCTTTCCTTTCATCGACACTTACAGACACTTTTATGGATGCTTGCCTACCCTTCCTGTGTTTCCCAACCCCATGGTAAACAGGTGTGCCAAGCCTTGTTCTGGTGAGCTCCGAACAGCAAGATACCTAGGTTTTGTAAAAAAAAAAAAAAGCAAACAAAAAACCAACCACAAACAAAACAAAAAAAATAACAAAAACAGATACCCCCTGAAAGTCTGTTCTATGAACAGATGGAATATATTCAGTTATCTGCCAATTTTCTGCTTCAGAAAACTAATAACAATGGCTTACGTGTAAGTTCCCCCACCTAGTAGGAGCAGAAACAAAACTTCAGAAGTCCCCGAGGGCCCGGTTCTGCACTGTGGTGGCTGCTGGCTGCGGCCCTCGGCCCTCAGCAGCGGCGGCTGCTCTGCCTGCACACAGGCTGTCCCAAAGGCACGGCCTCACGTACCAAGGGGCAAAGGGGCCAAAGACCACAAAAACCCACCCCTGCACATGTGAGAGGGTATTACAGGATCAGGCTCAAAAACGTTACACATCCAAAACTTGTGAAACAACAAAAGCTCGACTGTGAGTCATTCCCCGTTTGCATCAGCTTGCTTTCAGATTGCTCCTTGTGGAATTTAACAGACATAACAGAAAACAATAGAACTGAAAAATGGGAACTATTTCCACATTGTGGGTTTTTCCCACAGTGGATACAATCTGAATTGCTAATTCACTGCCAGATGTGCAACCACAGGCTCTGTGACAACCATCCTGTTCCTATACTTAATGATTTCTTATTGTGGCACACTGGGTACACTACAGGATTATATTTAGCCCAGGCTGGAGGGTTTCTGGTTTTGTTTTTAAAGAAAGAACCCTCAGAAACGGGTAAATTCAAACCTATGTGGCATAACATTTTAAATAATTTAAAAGGGTAACCTTCTAAGAGGAACTTTATTTATGAAAACATTGAAGGTGACCTGTCTCCAATAAAGCCTGTGGGAGTTCTTCATTGCTTTCACATCATCCAGAGATTTTCTTTCCTATTTAAAAAATCTAGCAGCATTTTTTACCAAGTGGCCTTTGTGCAACTCTACCTCAGTCACCAAAGTGAAACTAATTCCATAGTGCAATGACAGACGATATAGGAAGAATATGCAGAAAAATTGTTAGCAGGCAATATACCGTTTATATCAATTGCTCAAAAACTACCCAGAACAGTGTAACTTATATAATCAAAGTATAAAAACTGGAAGAGATACCAAAATTAATGACAAAAGCACCCATTTAGGAAAAACTGGAGCATCATATTATCTATGTTATCCTACTTGAAAGCTATCTTGTCATATCTGAAATAAGTATACAGCATGAGCAAATAGGTATTATACAATTTTAGTATCAGCATAGTTAAAGATTTCCAAAACTGTAACACAATGCATTATGCTAATTTGGGCACTTTGAATTGAAAAGCCTAAAAAAACCCGACAAATTAAGAAAACCACTTGGGATTCAGGAAAACCCAGGCCAAGTGCTACTGGTGCGGACATCATTGGTCCACTTCAGAGAGGCTGACTCTGAGTAGGGTGGATGGGAGCTGAGCTGCACACGTGCTCTCACGCCAGAGATGGTTTCCTCCAGCAATGCACGCATAGCCCATGCACATCTAGTGGGATTCTCTACAAGTAAAAGGCTGCCGATACTTTCCAAAACAATCTTTATTTCAAAATTAAGAGTGAATTTTAGTTGATGGTCACGTATCACTTTTCTTTAGAGGAAAAAAAAGTGCTTGAATGAAATGTAATTTAAAACAAACCCAATGCACATTAGGCTCATGTGGCATCAAGCAACCAACACCTGTGAAGTCATACAAGAGTCACTGCTCACCTCACTATCAATCTCCTCTGTGAAGACTAACTACTACCAACACATAAAAGCATTACAATAAATCACCTGATTTTTGTTGGTCTCTGTTACACAATAATCATTACCAAAATGTGTAACAGGGCTTTGGTTTTTTTTTATTTTTCAGTCTACCCCTTCTTGAGCAGTAGAACAAATTTTGAATGTAACATTACCTGCTGAAATGTCTGGATAGATCACAATAGATATTTTGATTACTTGTACTCCAGGTTCAACACTTGCTAGTATTTATTTTCACAGTTCCTAAGCACACAGGCAAGACTGTGTGACTAAAGTGAATATGATGACAAGTGATTCCTGTGCCACATGCAAAAGTGAACATCAATACATATTTCAAAACCCCTTTTGAAATGCCCCATGAAAGCCAGTGGAAAGCCAGACTGAGTGAAAAACAAGCAAGTCTCACCTCTGAAAGAGCATTACCTGATGAGACCTTTCCATCTGTCAGCGCTGACTCTGATCCTCCACGAGCCACAGCCCACATCACCACTTCCAGAAGGAGTAGGACCAAAGGACGTGAAGGGAACTCAGAGCTAAGCTCTTGATGATGCTGAAAGATGCAACGCTGGGGACATACTGTCCCTTACAGCTGGCACCTGAATCCACTGCTCTTGTCATGTTTCTTAGCAGATAGCTCTGAACCCAGTCCCTGGGATGGGCACATTTATTTTTTCTTCCTCAGGGACTCTGCCTCGAGACCTACAGCCTTGATAGATGAGGTAGACGATGCCTTTCTGGTACTTATCCTGGAGCTGAAGAATTTGGGGGCTTTTGGACGCACCTCCTTTCCCAGAGTACTTGAAGCCTGGTAGCTCATCCAGGCTACTGGAACTCAACAGGACCCCATTTTTCAGGGCAACCAGATGCTTCTTAGTGGTGCTATCAGTTTCAACTTCCATTTTCTTCCTGAGAAACACTATTGTCATGCACTTTGTTTCAGGTCAGGCATGAGGCCTGAAAAATGATTTCTATACAGAGTAGTACCCTAATTCAAGGAACATTTCTTACCCAAAGGTTTGAAACACCCCTCAGGCCAAGCACTGGTGCTACCTTAGGCTCAAGGAGATGTGTACTGGGAATTAGTTTTTTTTTCCTGTATGTTAGAAATCTTAGACCTTGAGGAAGGGAAGGTAAAAGAAAACAGTGCCCAGAGATATTCATCACTTCCACTAGCGTGTGTGTTGGTATGTCAGGTATCAGCAGAGTTGTTGGGATCAAACCAATGTAGGCGTTCTCCATATAGTCACACATTCTTTACATGTTGATGCAAACTGAAACTGATTGAATGGCTCAAAAATGAATGCCTGAATATCACCACAAAACACCACAGAGCTACAGCTTATTTAGTTTTGCTCTTATTATATCCTATTTAAAAAAAGACAACATCTGCTAATGAATAGAGATACAGCATGGAAAACCTAAAGCAGCAAGAACAGCAACTGAAGGCTTTGGGGATTGTGAACATCTGCACAGTGGTGTCGTCCTAATGGAAGATGCCCTTTACTTCTTAACTTCTGGTTCTGAAATTGCAACAGCTATGCTGCCCACATCCCCGACGTGGAATCTCTAAAATCACCCCTTTGAAACTTATTCACACCCAAAATAGTTTCTGAGCTCCAAGTTTTGCAAGTGGTTTTTGCTTAGGGATGAACTGTAAATACAAGTGAAACCCAAGTGCAGAAGTCCCTGCCTTCTTCCCCTCTGGGAAGGACTACTGAACACCTCTGACAGGTTTCAGGCCACGCAAACTCTGTCGCAGATGTGATTATATTCTGGAAAGAAGCAGCACACTCGGCTCTGCCTCTGAAGACTCTCTGTCCAAAGCTAGGACAGCTGGAGCACTCCTCTGTAACCATCGAGCCACACGGAAGCAAGCTGAAAACAACCCACTTCTCTAAGGCCACCCTGAAGCCACCAAGCAACGTTAACCAGTGGTTACTCCAGCAGCCCCTTACAGTAAGGAGAATTCCCAGATCTTTTTGGAGAGGTCCAGTTTTAAGGCACCCTCGATGCTACCAGTGCTCTGTGCAAGGCATCATTTTATGGAGCTGAAAAGCCAGAACTGCAACACTTACATTTAGAGCAACAGTAGAGAGGCAAAGCAGAACCAGGAATAAATTATTAAAAATAGTTCATTTCCTGCTATAAGAAGCTACAAGATTGCTGGGATAGACAAAAAGAAAGGAAAAATAAGTTTCTTTTTCATGTCACAGGATACTTCTAGATTTTTCTTATCCTCTATCAGGCAGCAGCTAAAACCCTAAGTCTTCTGCATGGGAGTCTTCAGCCCCATCACAAGCGAGGAGGAGAGCAATGTCACTGCCTTTTTCTACCTCCTTTGTTGCAGGATTTAAACCTGACTTTATTAAAGACAATTGTTCTTCTTTTTTTAAAGATCCTTTCTCCCTCTTACATTCTTTTAGACCTACTCTTTTTTACAGCTTCAGCATCAAAAGGAACTCTTGTTGGAAGTTGCCTATTTACAATACTTACGATTACTTCTAAATAACTCTTTTTAAATACCAAGCTTCAAGAAAACAAATTTTATACAAATCTTGAACTTTGGAGAGCATTTTATGCCTCAATAAAATTTCAGGGAAAGGATCTTAGGAAGCTTTAAGGGAGAAAATTAGTGCCAATATTCCTTCTTGAGTAATTCCTCCATGAGAATATAAATTTTCATTTCCTAATGGGATGAAGGAATTAGCAGTGTCACATTGTGGACTGTAAAATAAACCTCAGAGATTCTCCTGGAAAAATGCAGTCAGGCATCCTGAGGTCACATTTCTTACCTGTGTTACAGACACGTTCTATTAAAGACACCATTATAGATCTGTCATAATTATTGATGACAGATGTCCAGACAACCAGTCTTGTTAGACTATCATTTGATTTTAAATGCAGCTCTATTTTATTACATCTGGAGTCAACCTGTGCTCATCTGGGTAACCAGGATTATTCCTGCATCTCTGAGGAGCTCTGCAACTCCACATACTTGATTTAAGACACTAAAGTGAAACACTGGTTAAGTTAGAACAAAAGATTGCTTTGACCTTTACTTCTGGGCTACCATCAGGCTGAAAACATCCCTCTGGTTCCGTACGCTTTGCATGAAGCAATTTGTCAAAATTTGTCAAGGAAACTACTCTTCACCTGGTTTCTCTAAAAGCTGCAGCACTTGAAACTAGATTTAACTTGTATTTAACCTTTCTCATGTTGATGAGAAATCTGTGTCTTCAAATCTGTATCTAACAATTTCAGTAAGAGTTGTATCTGTTAGCCAGTGCTGCTTTTGACACTAAGTACAAATTCTGTCTCACTCCCTGTCAGCTGTATGGAGGATGCAGCAGGTCTGGTCACACATTTCCAGTGGTCTGTTGCACACCTGCATTGCTATTCTTTGTGTCTAAGCACCCTTATGGCCCTTATTAATTGTTCTTTATTCCATATAAAGCATGTTCCGTGCATATACTTCTTCAGTTAAGTTATTTTAAAGGATATATTCTTGTGCCATATTTCCAAAGGCATTTATCATCTAACGCTTCAGATGAATGCAGACAAGGGCAGGCAGAGAGCTAACCTGCCCACGCTCTTCTGACAACGCCTCCAAGTGCCCATCTGTATCAATCTGGTCCACGCTCTGCTTAGCTCACTGAATTCCCTCTTAGCCAACTGACTTCGTATTTTCCATGCTCTATCTGCTCCTCTCTGCTGGCTTCCCTTGAAGTTGTAATTGCAGTATTTGAAGGGTTCCCAGTTTGTTTTGAGCAGCTTCTGTATTTTAATGTCTGCTATTCCTTGCCTTGCCTTGCTCGTTTGCTTCCTTTTTAAACACATACATATTTCCAGGGACATTTTTTAGTGCATTTGGCTGCTTCTGTACTTTTTTTGAAGGATTTAAATTAGATTACTTTTGCCATTAGGGTCTTCTAAAAACTATTTCCACCCTAAAAAATCCTCTTTCATGGTTTAGGGTCAGGATGTTGAGTTTCAATACAATCCCTCTCATGAGAATACCTTGTATGAGAGAATATGAGCGAACTGAAACTGCCTATGAAAACACAAAAAATGTTCTCAGCACTGTAGTAGATAACATTCTTCAAATCCTTTTTCTGACATGGGATGACTTATGCTATGTGCCATGACAACCAAAAAGCAATATGTGACAGGGAGATCTTTATCCCTCGCCACAAAAATGCTGCGCTCCTCATTTTTTATTTTTACAAGTTAGCCTTGTGAAGATAACAAAAATAATAAAAAGAGGTTAATGGAGTGTCACACAGGCTCTGGCACTTTTTGTGATACGTGACTTTTTAGAAAAGCATTATCCAGCACAATGCTCCCTCACTCGGGAAGTGGGATCTGAACCACTGGCTCCCAGTCCTCAGCTAGTCACAATTTTAGGAGCACAGCCCTTTGGCAAGGACAAATTCAGGTGTCAGCTCCATGGAGGATTCACTGTGCATCTCTCTGCATAAAACTGAGAAGGGTAATGCTTCCTAAACTAGCTGCCTTGCCTGAAGCAGTCTCGCTGGGGTGGTATGGACCCAGTGGGCTACTTTGCCTTGACGAGGAGCACTGCCACACAGGGCAGGGAGACCGGTGTGACATATCTGATGCCTCAGACACTGCCATGGGTCCAACATGGAGACTGGGTGAGCGATGCCATTCTGAGATGTGCTGTTACAGCAGCAACACACAAACCCCAGCTGCACTCAGAGAAGCATCTCCACCTGATTCCGGGGGTCACTTTGTGATGCTCTCCAACACATGTTGTCCACTTCAGGAGGTATCAGTTGTGCCCAAATGATAAGTCACATGTGACCAGTCTCTGCAAACTCTCTCAAAAGTCAGCAGCAGGAGGCTTTTTGCCAGAGGAGGAGGGGACAGCAATTAGCACATGAGCATTACATGGACACTTGACTCATCCTCTGGAGAAACCCACTCCCCTCTGCTGAGGGGAGGAGAGCAGAGGAACCACCTTCCTCGCTTATGCACGATACCATGTGAACCTCCTGCTGGGAACTTCTCTCCTGCTCCCACTTCTCTGGGCTTACTTCCCCTGTTGGCACAACCCTACATTCTCACAAGCTTTTCAAGTAGGTTTCTATCCAGAACATCACTACCTTCTTTGTGTTTATTCAGTAACAGCAACTTCCAGGCCAACATTGCCCTCCAGGCCTGTATTGCCTACAACAATAAACTGTTTAACAGCAAACTGTTTCCTAGTTATCTATGGGACTGGGCGCAAGACTCATTGAACAATGACATAAAAAATGAAAAGCTGAAAAAGACAACAGGATATTATCGCATATATCAACTCTAAAATACAGAGTTACAGGGTACCTACTAATATAGACTATACCACAGGGACGGTTTACACAAACCTTTCTGAAGATGAGCTGCAGTGATTATTTCAATCTGGCAAGAGAACGTTCTTTGCCTTCTTCTCTCTCTCCACCACCACCACCCCCAACCCACCCACCCCACCCCCATTCCTTACTGCTTTCTCTATTGTCATGGCAAATTTCTAAATTTGCTTGCATTCTGCAGCTAGGTAACACCAGATTTTGGAACTCTGTCTTTCTGAGTATATATAATCCTGGTCACCAGGCAAAATTTAATATTAAGTGACGTTAAACTTATGAGATGCAAATCTCTGACATTCTGGAAATGTGCCTAGTAAGGAGGCAAAACTACTCCTCACATCAGATGGTGAAAAGCAGCATCATTATCCAGAAGACACTTTGGTCTCTGTCAGGTCAGGAGATTTCAAGGGAGCCACGCGCCTGTTTTCTCAGATCTGTTTGCAAATCCCTCTTTGCTGCCACCATAAGGCAGGTAAATACATTAACATTAATGAATGAGAGGCTGCCCTGCGTGATCTACTATTAGTGTATTATATGCCGTCATCGTTCTTTTCCAAATATTTCAGTATTAGGTTTGGCAAGGAGAGGAAACGGCAGTACCAAGCCAGACTTTTGGGACTAGGTACACAGACAGCAGTGCAAAGGAAGATGCAGGGATCAGCCCTTTGGGGATGCTATGCAGATGATGATATATAAACTGTTGTTGTCTCAACAGTAATGAAAACAAGACAGGGAAGGTACTGATCTTCAGGCTACATGTGGTCACTAATAAATCAGATGTTATGGAGTCTGGTGTACTGCAGGAAAGTGAATTTAATAAAAGCCTGGACCTGGCCGGAGGTTTTGCAGCTCACAAAGAGAGCATGAGAAAAATATGCTTCTGCAGAAACCCCACGAAAAGCCACTATCCAGCCTTAACAACTGACTCAAAAGAGAGAATTTATGTGTTTCAATAAAAAGGATGGAGGAAAATAAGTAAGGTTACCTCTGGATCTTAGCGTTTTCAGAAAGGATTTGTTCTGAACCTTAAATTTATACATTTACACTTTAAGAACTAGGTAAAAATTTTAGAACACAGCAATGGTAAAACTTCAGCTGTTTGCACCCAAGTTTATTTAAAGGATTTAACCATTATGAAGTTTCTTCTTCATGCTATGTTTTGCCAGTTAGGTTTAATAACTTTCAGAATCAATATATGGTATTGTTTCACTACCATAACCTGTCACATGCTTTGTCTAATTTGAAAAAAAACTAACTTTCAAATTGTGAAAATGACACTGTACTGTACATACTTAACAGAGGTTATCAGATGAGGACTGTGAAAATAGTTAATATACTCAGCTGGACAGCCCTCTCTTCACTGTCCCACTTCTCAGAAAGCAAGTCACTCTTCCTTCTCTCTCCTGCCTCACAGAAAAGAAAGAAACAAACAAACAAAAGCTTTCCAAGAAATGCATGCAAGATAGCATTGTAAACAAACATTATTATCCCACAGAAAGAAGATGCTGAAAAAAATCTCACTAACACAAGTGATGTGTGTAATTCGTTCAGTTACTTTTTGGCAGTAAGATTAAGTTTTGTTTATGGGTGACACCCAATGACTTTGTAAGACGTAATTCAAGAGCTACAAAAAATGCACAGAAAGGGCAATAAAAGACCTGAGCAAAACTTCCCTTTTGTCAGGTGAAGTTCCTTTTCCTTGGCAAAATAATGCGAATTTGCCCTGATGTCCCCTATTGGGGTGTCAGGACTGCAGTCACACCTGAAGCTGCAGCACCCCGCAGCAAAAAGGTTTCTCCCACCCCATTCACACCTGTCTCAAAAAAAAAGATGGTCCTGCCCTGTACCGCTGTGATCAGGGCACTTCTGTGAGCAAAGCAGAGAGAGAAACTGAACTTGTCTCCCACATCATCCATGAGGCTTCCACAAGTTGCTGAATTCCAGACTTCTTTTACTTTGTTTTCATTAAAAATGCAGAAAACAGAATTCAATGTCAAAGTTTAATTTCGGGTCAAATGACTATTCCCCTAAGTACAGAAAAAAATAATCTATTTAAAAGCATGAACAAATAAGAGGAACTTTCAGTTTGGATTCAAGCTACAATTTTGTTTCTTTTCTGGGAAGCTAAAAAGGTAAAGCAGACTAACTTGCTTTTCGGGAAATGAGATGGTAAAGAGAGGGCTGTCCAGCCAGGTGAATTCACTGTTTTCACAACGCTGATCTGATCACCACTGCTGAAGGAGCTACTGTGGGATATGGGGTGATGCCTACACCAAACTTTTTTACACCCCTGAACCCACCTCTGCAGAACCCCAGCCCTGAGATGAGGGATGCCTGCAGCTCCACAGCCAGGGCATACCCTCTGCTGGGTGGGGAGGCCACCCTTTCAGAAGGGACAGCCGCAGGGCACCCACTCTTTTATGCCACACACACGGTGGGGCCAAACCCCTACCATCACACACTCGAGAGACACGGCGTCAATGGGCCTCAGCAGAGGCAAGTGTCCATGCCGTGTCGAGGCTAGTTTTGGGCTCCAGCTGAGGTCTAAACCTCATATACTGGATAAATGTATCTGCAGGACCTTCAAAATCTCCTGTGATGTGCATTTGGATCTGATATATTACCGTCTAAAGAGTATAACTGCATATATATATATATATATATATATAACAAGAGTATAACTAAAGAGTATAATAATAACCTATATTGGCCTCGGCAGAAAAGTTGATTTAAAATATTTCTACCCTATGCTACTTGTTCCCACCCCTGTGCCATAGGTTGCTGCCCCCTCAGATGTGTTAATACAACTTTTTGTATTTGTATCTTTTGCAGAAATTTACAGTAAATCAGATCCCTAAAATTCTGTGTTAAAAACAGTCCTTTGAAGGGGTAGTAAAGTTATTTGTAGGAGAATACCTACAAGTACATACATCTAAGACACAGAAAAGCCCCTCTCCAAACAGCACCAAACCCAAATTATTGCATTATTTTCAATGCAAGACCACTTACGTTGCCACAACATGCAAGTCACTTCCCCAATCAAAATAACGCAGGCTTTCTTTCAAAACATTCCTGTCGCGGTGTTACCATGTATTATTGTTTCAATATAACCACCACAAAGAGATTGCTGACCAGCCTTAGTTCGATAATGCCATGCCAAGAGGAAAAGTGTGGTCTAAAACTTGCGGTCACTGAGGAGACAGTATGGTAGCTGAGGAGACTAATGAAACATATAGGAAACTAATAGGAAACATATAGGAAACACTACAGGAAACTAATGAAACAGCTATGGACAGTCCATATACGGGAAGCAGAGTGAGGTTCACTGTCCGGTCAGCTGTAACTATAGGGTCAACTACTGTTTGAGACCCCCTAGAAGACTCTAAAATACCTGTAAGGAGCATGTGTGATGCTTAAGTAACATAGTACCACCTATGGAATGAATATGCAGGATTATCCCGAGAAATGTAATGCATAAACGTTATGTGTGGTCTGTATAATCTGGCATGAATGAAACATGCAGCATGCACGTTGGGTGGAACGACCCCCTGTGCATCCCGCGTTGCAGTAAGGAATGCCGGTTTCTGAATGCTGCATTGGTGTTGAGGAGGTTTCTTTATTCCTGATTTCAGTGACAACAGAGTAGTTGCAGAAAAAAAAATGTTTGGAGATCGTTTACGCAAACTACAAGTAAAAGTTTCTTAGTTTTAATATAAATTGTAGTAATAGTAGTGGGAGGAGTTGCTGTTGCTAACCTTCAACATTGGTGCTCAAATGTTGCAGTTACACATTACCCAGGAAATCTTTCCCAAGTTTTCACTTTCTGATTTAGTGAACCCTTCTGTCCCTCCAATTAGCTAAGTAAGAGGCAAAACCGAACCACAAATCTTGCACAGACAAAAAAGCCCAAAATAGTTCAGCAGAAACAAAACAAATAGCAGAAGATCTCTGAAAGATCTTATTTTAGCACAGGAATACCCCGAGCCCTTTCTTGGCATTCTAGGACCCGGGAACAAACTTACATTTTTGGGAGAACTAAAGGCAAAACCCGAACAAACAATAAAAAAAAAAAAGGAGGAGGGGGGGAGAGGGAACCCCAACACCCCCCGCCCCCAGCAGGGGAAGGCTCAGCCCTGCTGCGCACAACCGCTACCAGCGATGCCGCTCGCTCTCCCCAATAAACTGCGGGAAAACAAGACCCAACTCAAAACTGGCGGCGGGAAAACGGGAATCTCGGCTTTTCTCTGCTCCCGGACCCCGGACCCCTCCCTCAGCAGAGGCGGCAGGCGATGTCCAGCAGGGCGAAGCTTCGCGCCCCCCTCCGCATCCCGCTGCTTGGGGTCCCGTCCCCCACGGGGCTGCAGACTGGCACCCACCCCCCAAACGAAGGCAGTGTCACCCGATCCCCGCCCCCTCCCTGCCCCCCGCTCCTCTGCCCCCCCCCGGGGGGGGGTGGGGGACAAGCAGGGTGCTCATCCCTCCGCGGTGGGGGTGATGCCCGCGGTCCCGGGGGCGGGGGGGGGTCGCTCACCCGGCGGTTGCAGTCGGTCTCCCGCACCTCCTCCTCCTCGGGGCCTTGGCGGATGAGCGCCTTGAGCACGACGGCGTTGTTGGTGCAGCAGGCTCGGAAGAGGCTGAGCGCCTCGGGGCTGTCGTGCTCGCTCTGCTCCAGGGACCAGCGGTCCTCCTCGTCCTCCAGCCCCCCCGGCGGGTAGAAGGAGTCGTCCGAGGCGATGCTGCAGGTATCGGGCAGCTCGGAAAAGTCCTCGTACTCCTCGCAGTCTTCATCCTCCTCCTCCTCCTCCTCCTCCTCGTCCAACCCCTCGGCGGCAGCCCCCGCCGCCCCCTGCCCACCCCACGCACCCCCCACGCCGTCACCAGGACCGAGCTATCCCACCGGCCCTGCCGGAAGTCCAACCCCCACCAGCCCCGCAGCCAATGAGAGACCAGTATTTATCAGACGAACAACAGAAACAACCAATCGGCCGCAGGGCTGCCAGAAGAGACGAACCAACCGGATCCGGCCGGGCCCGCCCCGGCATTCCGCACCTGTTTCTCCTGCCCAGTCTCCTCCGCGCGGGCGCTGGTACCGAGCGGGGCTGCCATGGCGGGAAGGGGGGGGGGCTCCACGGTCCCTCCGCACCCCGCGCTCCCTGCGGCCCCGCGCTCTGCTCCAAAATGGCCGCCGCCGCCCCCAACGTCTCAGCAGCCCGACGGACAGGCGCTCTGCCCAATAGGCTTAGGGAGGCGGCCGCGTGACATCATACCTGACCAATCAACGCCTGCGGGTGGGCGGGGAGAGCGGCGGGGTAGCATCCCCCGGCTGGAGCGGCCACCGGCGAATCAGAAGCGAGGCAGCACCGCGGGGGCGGGATAAGGGCTCGGCGGCCGCGCCCCCCTCGAGCGCCCCCCCGCGGGCGGGGCCACCCCAGCGCTCCCGGGCTGGAGCCGGGGACCTGCACTGCACCACCGGCCCCGTGGGGGGGCGCCCCCACACCCGGCTTAGGGGACACCCACACACACCCCCCGCAGCATCCCCACGCAGAGGGGGTGGTGCACCCCTTGGCAGGCGGGGGACCGGGGTGGGGGTGCGGATGGGCCCCGGGGTGGGCCACACGGGGAGGGGGGACGACCGGGAAAGGGCGCTGCCCGCAGACCCCCGGCTCGGGGCGGGCCCGGGGCAGCAGCTGAGACCGCCCACAACGTTCATGGCACAAGGGCCACCAGCATCGCTGGGAGCCAGGGACGCCCCCCGCCCCCCCGCCCCAAGCGAACCCCGTTATTCGGACACATCTAAATACGTCAGACGCGCTCGGGCTGGAGAAATGCATTTACATGAACTACACGAGGCTGGGGGCAGGGGATGGCGGGGTGGGGGGTGGGAGTTAAAAAAAAATAATAAATCACAGTTAAATTTTTCCTTTTGCTAGAAAGAACAGGTGTGCAACAGGGGCTCAGCCTGGTGGGCACAGCCCCGGGGGTGGCCAGATGGTGGGGGGGCAGCCCGGTGGGGGGCAGCTTGGGGGAGGGCAACCCCAAG
>JAVJGJ010000037.1:82168367-82213595 GCA_035590215.1 Microhierax caerulescens | reverse complement strand
CTGCCCCTGGCCGTGCCCCCCGCCGTGGCCCCGGTCCAGCCCGCGCTTTGCGCCCCGGCGGCGGACGCGCTCCCGTGATGAGCTGGCCCGCTGCGGGGACAGGGGCGGCGGGGCTGGGGCTGCCTCCGCTCCGAGGGCGCGAACCGGGGGTCCCGAAAGCCGCGGCTAGGGCGGTGGGTGCGAAACTTTCCAGGAATACAACTCGCCTGTGTAGAATTAGTCTTTTGAAACAAATATTGAAACTATGGAAAACGATCATAGGGCATTTCTGTGCTTCGAAGGAGAGCTTTAAAGCAAGTAACTCATTAAATCACGTAACGCAGGCCTGACAGGGGTCCTCAAACTACGGCCTGCAGGCCAGATACGGCCCCTCAGGGTCCTCAATCCGCCCCCAGGTATTTACAGAACCCCCCCGCTGGGGGTTGGGGGGGAAACCCAGCAGCCGCAGATGACGGCCTGCCACTTCATCTGCGTGCCGGCCCCCTGGTTAAAAAGTTTGAGGACCCCTGGTTTACTGACTGCAGACATGTCAGGGACATAGTTTTTATGGAAGGCATGCAGGGATTAGGTTGGGAGGAATTGCATAAATTGAGCTCCTGCTTTGTCACAGTTCCTCTAAAATCTCTTTTCCCTTTCATATACCACGGGTTAGCACTGCTCTCTGGCATGGAAGCAGTGGGGGAAAGCCCTTTTGCCAACGAAACGGGATATTTCATTTCTTCAACAGCACTTTGAAGCAAACCCGGTACATATGACATGCTCCAGCAGGTGAACGTCCAGGGGCTGAGTCCCCGTCTGTCTGATGGGACAGAAACACTCTGGTATTTCTGCATGTGAGGCAGAGCATGGTACACGCTTCTCCCATCAAAAGAAGGTATGAATAAAAAGTGAAACATGACTGTGAGTAAAGGGGCCCAAGTAGCAGGTGTTTGCAGCCTTTGAAGAAACAACCTGTGGACCAAACGTCACAGGTGATACAAAGCCCAGTGGCCCCTTGCTGATCCCTAACCGCTGGCGTTAGCCCAGCGCCTACCCGGATTGATTCTGCAATCAGAATTAGCAATAAATAGCTCCCTGGTTGATTGCCAAGAAGTTAAACTGGGAAGAAAGGAGATTAAACTATTCTCTCGCCTCCAGATACCTCTGAGATCATAGCTAATGTATATTACCAGCCATGCTCATGCTGCCTGTCTCCTGTAATTTCTTTGTGTAAAGAAAGGCCCTTACTCTTATTCCAGTGCTGCTGTATGCATCTGTTCCCAAATCAAATCCTTCCAAGCTGGCTTTACCTGCAGCATTACAGCTGTGTAGGATTAACTTTTTGCTCTTACTGCCTATCCATTTCTTAATTATTTGCATTCACAGAGTTTAAGGGCTACATTCAGTTAACTTTTTGTTTCCTGCTCACTTAGCATGGCCAACGATCTGCTCCACAGATTGTTGTTTCTTAGAGCAGCACTTGTATTTTAGAACTTAATTTTTGTTTGAGACCCTGCAGCTGGCAGGGAGCATTTGCATTGTTCTCAGTCAGAACTCATCGTGAAAGCTCAGAAAGACTTTTGGCTCTAGCAACTCTGAATAGCAGAAAAATAAAAAAAACCTAATTCTAACTACAGGGGAACAAAATTTTTGGGGGGTGAGGATTCAGCTCATCTGTAAGAACTGATTAATCAAATATGCTTGTTTTGTTCCTGTCTCATAAAATAATTTCACAAGAATAAATATTTACTTTTACTTACCACATTGTTTTTTAAAAAAATATATGAAATGTATTAGCAAAGATGCAGGCACCAGAAAATTTGAATAGAAAAAAACCCCCAACAACCGAAACCCCAAAACCCCAACCCTGAAAACCCCCAGGTCTATCTAGAGGGAAAGAACAGTTATTTCAATACAGGAAAAGAAGTTTGATTCAAAGAATTCATTCTTGTTCCCCTTATATTCAGACTTTACCTTATCAGCTTATTAATGGAGGAGAAATTAATCGATTCACTCCTGCTGTAGTGGTTCTGTGTTGACCTCAGAGATGAAAATTCTTTTTCTCTTGCTTGAGCCTGACCCTTTCATCCTTTCTCAAGCTGCATTGCTTGAGCTTTCAAAGCAAGCTGTCAGGCTAATACAGACCAGACACTGTGTTTCCCATTGAATATTTCACTTTCACAGCTGCTGTTGAGACCCGTAGTTCAAAACATTTAATCTCTGGGCAGATTGACAATAAACTACCACAGAAAGGTACAGCTAATTGGACATAAACAGCTACATGGTTCCTTAAGATGCTGCTGCAGCCATTTACTTTGTCAGCATAGTGGCTCCCACCAAGGCTGGTCTGCTTGGGCACGGTTATAGATTTGAAACAGATCATGCCTGGTTTCTCAGTTCTTTCAGTGATCCAGCTTGGATGTGGCAAACAGGTTTCTTGTCATTTGTGCTTCAGTGTGTAAATCAAAATAAAACAGTGTGAAGAAAGGCCATAGATTAAGTCTGCAAATGCTTTCAAGTTATCAAAAAGAGTCATTTTCATGGCATTTTTAAAAGGACAGCCTCAAACCTTTCACATAGAAAAGATACCTGTTAGCATCACTGAAGTTAAATACTGGTATTTATAAACTTTGCAGTAAAAGCAAAGAAATAAACATTATCATCTTAAAGCAAATAGCCCAGAATTACTAGTCATTATCATCATCAGTATCTCATCAAAATTTATTGCTGGGAATTAACAAGGCAGCAGATTAAAATATCCAGAGCAGATCCTACCTGTCCCCCATGCAGACAAAGCTTCCCTTGAAGGAATCCATTTTTGGAATGACTATAGCATCAGGTGCTCCCAGTTCACCTCATTAAGGTTTGTAAACCATTCAGTTTATAAACAGTTCTGAGATTGAGATTTAATGAGATTCATGTGCAATAGTAAAATTAGTATGAAGATTCAGTTGTGTGTTTTGTGTCTTTCTCACATTCAGTAATTTAACTCACAACTGAAAGTTATTGCCGGTATTCTTAAAAATGAAATCTAGCCAGAACAAAAGCATTTGTTTCCCTAATTAAAAAAAAAAATCATTTTGGTTGCTTACACTGTTTAGGTATCTGAAATTTCTGATTAACAAGAAGCCTGTTTAAGTTTTATTTTTACCCATCTGATATCTATGCACCCACTTTTGAAATTCTAAGGGTATTCCTTTCTTCCTTAGTTTATCTGCCTGTAAAAATTCACCAGACAAGAATCTGAGACTTAACTAAGGCATTTACATTGGTAGGGCATTTATGCTGTTTATGCACCTTCCTGGTGCATTCATAGAAACTGGCAACTTAAGTGGTTTCAGTGATTCAAGGGTTTTATAAATTCTCGGTTACACATCAGGTTTTTCTACAGCCATTTGGCTCCTCGCCCATAGGTTTGTGATGGGAGCCTGTGGAAGGCTGGAGCAGCGTACCATTACCTGGCAGTGCCAGCAGTCGTAGCTGTTAAACATAAGAGCAGTCTTGCTTATTTTCTTTCTCTGTTGAATAGCTTGTAAAAGCTCATTTTTTAAGATGCATAGATGTTTCGGTGGATGCTGGACCTCTCTTTCACAGAACTTCCACCAGAGCCACCAAAGGAAGTATTCAGAGCACAAGGAAACCTCCCTCAAGCAATCTGCCCTTCTTCACTTGTGGGCAAGGAGTGGAAACCTCCAAAAAGCCCATAGGGGAACGGGTTTGGTGGTGTGACCTAAGCCAGAACCACTCCAACACTAACCGGGTCCATGCCCAGGCTCACAACAGGTGGTCTGTGCAGGAGATGTGGGCACTGAGGGAATCAAGGTGCTAAAAGGGATGGGGTATTGCTTTTTGCTGATGGCATCTTTTGAATTTTTGAAAACAGACTGATAGCAATTTGTACTTTCAGCATTACTGCCCCCAAGCCTTGCATTGGTCCCCAAAACAGAGTGGTTGCAGCTTCGAAAACTGGCTGCTTTACATTAGTCTCAATACAGTATTTAGGTAATGATGTAAGCAAAGTGGTTTCTGGAACTGCTGAGTTCTTGGCAGGGCTGGCAGACCAAGAAATCCAACCCCATGTTTATTATGCCAAATAGTATACTTCTGATTTGGATGCTTTACTAGGGCTGTAGCAGGATTCTGAACAGGCTAGCTCTTGTGAGGTGTGAAAGTGCAATTAACCTAGTCAAAAGACATCAGGTGATGTACTGTATTTATGCTTTACTGTTGACAGGATATGTGAGAAGAAGACATTCAAGGTAAAGATTAAGAATTAAATTGAAGAGATCGCTGAGGAAACATTTCCTGTCAATTAGAAAGAGCCAAAGAGACCCAGCATGTGTTTTCATGTTTACCCAACGAGGGGGTGGGGGTGGCATTTACAAATGAACAAAATGAATAGATTCATCAGAACTTGCTAAGACCACCCTGATTTTAACTCCCTTTGGAAGGAGCAGGGTTGGATCCTCAGTTTTCCTAAGCTCTGGCCAAGATTTGATGTGAAATCCTGGTTGATCTAAGAAGTAACATCTGCTAAGGAGCTATGGGTGGGAGTTGCAATATGTTTCCTAGAAACCAAAGGCTTGAGCTGAATGATGAGTGGAGCTAGAGAATAAGAAATATTAGCAATCATCTTGCTAAATGTTAGTGTTTTCTCAGTTGCTGGTATTTTCTAGCTGGAGCTCAATTGGATTAATCATTGTTTAAAGGATCTGTAATACCAGCCCACTGGTGTCTTTGTGCAGTTAATACAATGAAGTTACATAAGCATAAAAATTTGATACTAGTTCATTTAATATCACTTACTAGGTATGACTGAAAATAATTGGTGTTCTGCTTTTAACACAACCCTGTATTTTGTTTCTACTGAAAATCTAAAGCACGGCCTATTCGGGAAGCAGGTTATTTCCTCGAGGCACAGCATTTGATCTAGCTAATCTTGGCTCAGCTTGTAGTCAAACCTTGCAAGCCCTGCCAATGCTGAGCTCCCTGAGGATGGCAGTGATTAGTAGCAGGTAGGTTTCTCAGGGTAAATTTGCAAGTTCTGAGCAGGTAGGGCAGTTCCCTGACAGCGAGGAGCACCTGGAAGGTGCCCACCTCTATACTGGTTGGTGGGGCTCAGCTCCGCTGGGGGAAACTTGGAAGACATTTAATTAACTCTTTTTGGATAATTTCCTCAGGACTGTAAAGAACAACTGTTGTAGTGTTGGTAAGGCACATCAGGTATGCTAATGTTCTGCTTTTATGTGTTGTTTTGGTATTTTTGAAGGTGGTGGGTAGAAGGCTGACAGTGAAGAAGCAAATGCAAGTGAAAGAGGGAGAGAGGGAAAGAGTTTGAGTCCCCGCAGAGCTGCTCTTTTCAAATATGTGCTACTGTAGACTATGTTGACGGTGCAGATCCTTGAGGCTTCTCAGTAATGCCCCAGCATGGAACTTCTGTTTTCATATTTTTCTTTGTCTCTGTCTTAGGGAATTTCTTGGGAGGAAACTGATGACAATTTATTGTTATTGTTCAGATGTTGCTTTATTAAAATACTGAGGGAAAACAGCAGTTTGCAAAAAATCTTTGTCTGGGGCCCTGTCATCTCTGAAGAGTGGATTACAAAAATCTCTGCTTCAAAATGCTTCTTTTTTCTTTTTACTTTCCATACTATTTCTTAAAATGCTACACATGCACATAATAGTGTGCAAACATTCATTGTTTGAAATGTCAATGTTTGTCTTTGTCATTGGACGAAGGCTAACAAAGATTGAGGGTAGGAGAGCAAAATCATTTCTCAAATGATAAGTCTAATTTTCTTTTCCTGTATCTTGATACCTTTTACCAAAAGAACACAATACTAGAAATAAACACATATAAAACTGATCAGGGAAAAATCCCATATACATTCCATACTATGTATATATATTACATAATATACTTACATTACAATTATAATTATTGGATCATGAGGGTTTTTTACTGGATTAGCACACATGGGAATTTATTTGTGAACTGTTATTTTAACTTTGAACTCTACTGCAGTAGAGGACTCCCCACATACATGTGCAAGAATACGTCACTTGGTCATCCAAGATAAGTAAGTATTGTTATTTATATACCAAAATCTTTTGTTCCTCTCTAAAGGGGTATCTTTCCACATACAGGCAATAAGTCATGCATTTGTTTTGCATTTTCCTAAAATTATTCCTCTTCCTTTATTGTCAAATTATGCAACCAAAAATAGGTTGGTTTGATAATGATATGAACAAGTTTGCTGATGCTATTCCATATGGAGAAAACATGTAGCACGTCTACCCTTGCATTTCCGAAGCTTTAGATCGGTTGACTTCTGCAGATCTCCTGCATCACTGTGGGAGCTTCAAGCCTTTCCATCGCTGAGGTTTCGCTCTTGAATGGCAATAATAGTACATTTCTCTACTACTGGCATGTTTGGGACCTAAGGACATTACAGTTTTATGGTGGTTCAGACGGTGTTTCACTTCAAGACATGGAAGCAGCACAGATACATGTCCAGCTGTCCTTTCTGTTGCCCTGCATCAGTAAACTGCAAAGAAGTCAGTGCTGAATCCATCCTAATTCTAATTTTTCTGGCAGACCCCAGAGAAAGCTTCAATATGTGACCCAGTTCCTATTTCTGAAATACTAAGTTTTTAATCCTCTTTCTATTTCAGTTTTGTCTGGTTCAAACCGGGGGTTGGACACTGCTATCTAATGCAATCCCATACTGGAGAAACATTGATACAAAAGCAGAAACAGAAATTATTTTACAAAGTAAAAGAAATTAAAGAGAATATATAAATGTTTTGCTGCCATAATTTATTTGGATATAACACCACATTTTATTAACTGCTTTTCTGTGAGAATTTGGAGTGTTTTAGAATTTAACTTGCATCAAGTGACGTGTTTCAGCAAAGCCTCTCAGTTTACGTTGTAAAGGTGAATATCGTGCTCACTTTATAGGTGCTAAAATTGAATTAGAGACTATTCAAATGCAGCAGAGCATTGTGTAATATAACATCAAACATACAGATGCCTTATTCTGGCGCTGCTGAAATGCTTTAAATGACTTACAGTTTAAATGGCTTCTCCAAATCTGTACAGCCAAGCAGATGCAAAATAGGGTATAGCTCCTTACTGAGGCTGTTAGAGAAATCCATCTGAACATACATGGTGTGTCTGAAGGGCTACAAGTGGTCACCTTGGAACTACTTCTCTTTTCAGAACATAACAAATGCTGTCATGCAAATATTATAAATGCCACTTTATGACAAACACAGTTACTATATTCAGTATATTGGATTTTTCTCTGACTGTTTCTTCTACATTCTTAAATATAAACCAGGACACTGAGAAACAAAGTGGTCTCTGGTAAGGTCGCATGGATACAAGACCACTTCATTGCTTCAGTACGGGTTTTCAGAGTCTGCATTTGTTTCCTCATACAGCATCAAAATATTAACACCCTGTATTTGGAAATGTGATTCCTTGTATGTGCAATGAATCATGCTCAGAGGATTTCTCCTTCTTCCTCTCCCACCTCTTCCTCAGATAATTGGTCTTTCTGGTGTTAACTGGTGTTTCACCACAATATGCAATCATGCAATTAACTAGAGGCTTGTATTGGAAGACAAATATGCTTAAATATGCTGGAAAGGCTTTGTGTGGGTATGTAAGCAGTTTAGAGAATTAGTGCCCTGATTGTGTGGTTTGCAAACATTTTAGAAACTCATAGAATAACTGTGTGGCTATTATTATTTTCATATTGTACACATTATCTATTAGGTTTCCTTGTCTCTAATAGGATCATACTCATTTTCATCTTTGCAGAAATGCAATGCTGTTCAAGGACATTATTTATTTAACGTTTTCCTGAAGGCGTTTAAATTGCCATACTGCCAGGATAAAGTAAATAGATGTTCATCTCACCCAATGGTTCCCTTGTTTCTTGGAGTTTTCATAAATCACAAACAACATGGGACTTATCCCAAGAGATTCTCTTGAGAAAAAAAAAAAGCAGATTATCTGTAAAACATACCTCTTCAAAAATCATACCTCCCATGCGATCATTATTTAAGCAACTTTAAATACCTTACTCCTCTGTTGAATCTCTTTTTATCAGAATTCTTCCACTTAAGAAAATATATTTCCATTAATTTGCTACAGAAGAAGTTAGAGGGGTAAGTCAGTAGATAACACTGATTATACTTTTGTGGTAAATTGTATGCAGTTCCACTGGTTTCAGTTCTGTTACTATCCATACTCCTCTGTATGAATGTGTGTATTAGAATGAAGAGCTGCCACTGTTCAAAGCATATTATGCCATAAAGGGCATGTATGGAGGGTCTTTCTGACCCCCTGTACAGAGCTAGTTAGTAAGTAATACCAAATGCAGAATGCAGTATCTCCTTGCTGCACTGTTCTCATTGCCTGTATTTTCTTTACAACTCCAAATAAAGTCTGTTACTGACTCAGTAAAGGAGACAGATGCTTCCATGTGGTTGTATTTTCTTTGGAAACATCCTGTGAGTCTCGTGTGTTTTCCTTTGATTGCTTCTGGTGTATCCAGCAACAAGAAAATCTTTTAACTTCCTCTGTAAGGCAGCAGCATCAAGGGATGACATTGCTATAGTCAAACTGCTTCAGAAGCAGCAATTAATAATCTGAAGACACTGAGGTAGGTAAATATTGTTATCTCTGCTTTTCAGTTGGTGAAACTGAAATAAAGAGGTCAAGGTCAATGTCTTCCAATTTAAAATCTATGATTGGACTTCAACAGCTTAATTAGCGACACGAATCGCAAACTTCTGAAACCTACAAAATCAAAAGGACTGCCCATTCTTGGGAATCCTGGCAATCTGAACACTTATTTATACGCCAGGAGTGTTGTAACCAATGTTAGACATTCTCGCTTTAATGGTTAGGGCAATGTTAGGTCATGGTCAAAGATATCCTGAATGTCTTTAGGTTTTGGAATTTCTTATGTTCAGCAGTAGATATATGCATTTATATTACCCTCCTCTATTTATTTGCACTTCTGTAGTACCAAGATCTTAGGAGGAAATTTTCCTTAAACATCTCGCTTGCTCTTAAAGTTAAATCCTATTTAGATTTCTTTGGTTTCCTTCACTGTGGTCTGTCTCGTGCTGATGAAGGACTTTGCATGCTACATGAAGGAACATGTATCATCTACTCTGTGAGTGGTTGTTGAAAAGATGAAAACATTACTGTCCTGATGAAGGGAGAAGAGGGAAGAAAGAGCACCTTGCTTTCCCAGAGTAGGGAAGGGCCAGGGCCAGACAGCGCAGCTCTTCAGAAGGGAGTTTGCGCTCTATTCTTCTCTGCATCCACACAGTCCTGTTTGAAAAGCAGTCCAGAGTATGGTGATGGCAAGCGGTGATGCAGATGAGGAGCCGTATGACTGGTGTCTTCACTTATGGGTAATTTGTTAACAAAGTGCTCAGGAGGTGACACCCCAAATGCATCGCATGAACAGAGGGATTTTGTAGGACTCTTAAAAGCTGGGGCAGGTTAACTGTAAAAACATGAATGTTTTGGACTGATCGGTCCTTTCAGTCCTCTCCCTCACATTGCAGCATGTAGCCAAAGCAGAGGTTTTCCCATTCTCAGCAGACATGGCAGAGAAAACATAGTTATCCCGCCTAACTTAGTAATCAGCAGTGGAAGAAGACAGGTGCTTCCTTTACCTTAGCTCTGCATTGGCATGATCTGGCTGCTCCTCATGCTGTATATAGCTTTTCCCCTGGCAGAGGAGTGAGAGTCAATTCAGGTATCACCTTGCTGTTGCCTGGAGGTGGCATGTCCTGCCTGGAGGCACTGAGCATCCTCGCTGTGTTCTGCCCCACATTGGCCAGTCGATAAGGGGGAACATAAGGTGGGGGCTGCTGCTGAGACGATGATAACTCTCCCGCTGGAAGCCTGGAGACAGTATTTTGGCAGTCTGGGAGAGGTACATGCTTTGCCTTAATTGTGAACACAGTTTGTTGTATTACTCGTAAAAGTTTCATTACACCAATTAGCATATTAGCATTACAAGCAACATCATGAAGCATAATAGGTACAAGGGCTTGGTGTGAATTAATTGATCTGGAAAAAATGCTATTTCAGAATGCAAACAGGAAAAATAAACCTTGACGTTTCCTAGAAATTTCCAGGAGGGATTTTATTTACAAAATAGTAAGAGAGAATCGAGAACTTGCTAGCAACCCGATCTAATTTTTTTGTTGATTGGTTTATAAAAGTGGCATCTTCCTTATCACCTGGTAATGAGATTTACCAGCAGGGATTTGTATATTGAGCTGTGTTTGATTGCAGACTCTGCTGAAAGTGTTGTTTTGGGAATAATAGGATACAACATATTTAAAGAAGACAGACTGTTGCTAACTTTAGTTGTAAAGTTAAGTATGTTCAAATAAGGTTTCTGAGAGAGGGAAAACCGTTGTAGGTATAGCAGAACTGTCAGCACTGCTGTAAGGTTTTACATTATGCCGTGCTGTATGGTGTGTCCTAAAGTTAAACCACAAAATGGTTTTGCCATTCAAAAATAACGACATGGCCTTAAACTTAAAATCTCCTCCTGCACCTCTCTTTCATTTTCAACTAAATATATTTTCCAAAGCTGAAAAAAAAATAGAGATCTAACATCTACTTCTACAAATTTGCCTTTTGCTTATTCATGTTAAACCTAACTCTGGAACTGTGCTGCCTGTGTTAGAAACAAAAACATCCTGTGTTTCTGTAAAAAAAAATGGGGGTTTTAGAATCATGGCTGTGAAAGATAACAAAATGCACTTTAAATAGCAAAGATATATTTGTCATTTAAATGAGGACTTGCTACAGAAATATTGGTGAGATTTGATTGTTTTTATGTCTGCGAGGCATCGCTTTCTGTGGAGACAATCCTTTGCTGGTGCCATCGGGACAACTTCTGTAGCAAGATGCAACGGTGTAAAATGGGTAGTCTTGGATTACGGGTATATCTTGGAGCATATCACATTTTTAGCGTCACTGGTTTTATACCACACGAGGCATTCCTAAATATTTGACGAGCACAATCAGAAGGCTCCTGACATTCACCAAGTGAGCAGACTGGGCGAACCTTCCAGGTGATTCTCAGCAAGGAGAGCGTGGAGCGTGGCCAGCATAGTCCCTCTGGGTATGGGGAAGAAGGCTGGGGGTCGGCTTGGATGAGGGGCACTGAGAGGAGACAAACATGCTGTGCACCAGAGGGGACAGCCATGTCACTTGGCTGGCCTATGAGCAGGTTACATCCTCCTTCTCTCCTGAAGTGGCAGCAGTAGCTCTTTACTGGAATTCAGGTCCTTCTCGTGGCATCCTCCATGTTCTTCACCCCAGCTGTGTTTACCTCCACCTAGTGAACACCATAGCAGGTAAGACAAATAAATTAATAATACTTTAAAACACTTTAAAATCATGAGAGACACAAAGCTGAGGGCTGTGAGAGCCAAGTTCAATTCACACCTAATTTCTCATTTAGATGTTTTGGAATGAGTCATTTTGGGCTGTGTGTGCCAAGTGTGCCCACCACCACTGTAACAGTGCTGTCTCTGTGTGTGGTGTGTCAGCTCAGCACAGATGCTGTGAACCCCTGCCAGGGAAACCCCTGGCTTCGCACAACGGGCGGATTTGCTTCCTCCAGGGGTGGAGGAAGACTGGGTGGGATGGGGCTGAGTAAGAAGATCTCAACAGCCCAGCTCAAAACCACACCAGGCAGGGGCTACTCAGCAAGGTACATCTGCCCTGTCGGCAGGGATCTGAGAGAAGATGAATTTTAACCATTTATTAAGTCAATAGTTATGTGCTTTCTAAATTGCAGCATTTGAGCTAATTAGAAATATGGAGCAGGGGCGCATTCCTTTTGTGGTGTTCCTCTGGTCTCGTTGGGAAGTAAGGCATGGTGCCAGCAAAGGTTCCTCATTCCTCTGGAGAGCATGAGGAGAACTGCCTTCTGCATGTCAATGCCAACACTGTGCCCAGGCAGGAGACACTGAAATAGGGATTACTTCCCACGTCCGTGTGGCCAGGGGGGCTGCTGACACAACTGGAGGGTTACAGTGGAGGTTTTAGCAAAGGCTAGTACTGAAAGACACATTAAGGGCCTTTGCAAAGCTTTGAGATCTACTGTGAGTAACTTTTGAGAACAAGATACACACTGGTGGGAAAAATCCCTGTGAATAACAGGAATAGGCCATGGTCCTGTGTAACAAACTGCCTCGATTTCCAACAGTCTCATGACGTCCCAGTTTTTGCTGGAAGTCAAAGCTCCTGAAATCACCTGCTTATCTGGAAATCACATTTCTAAAATAGAAAGGGGAGTAAAAGGAATAATAAGTCTGTTATTTTAAATACCTGATGATTTTGAGGATAATCTGGCGATTTATGTTGCTGAGTACGGGATCTTTGAAAGTTTGAGTATGTCAGTCCTTGAAATCTGTGAATCCACTGTTGTGGGTACGTTTCCCACAAAACAATGCACAGGTTGGGAGTAGCCCCCAAATACATGGCCTGTCCAGCTAATTCTGCTGCAATCTGGGATACAGAACCCGCTTTCCCCATGCTTGCTGATGGTTACAGTACAATAGCATCTCAATGACTTTTCAAGTTAGTTATTAATTATTAAAAACTCTGCATCACTTGAAATTTAGTAGTTAGGATTTGGAAGTACGCCCCTCTGACAGTTCTGGTGAGGAACATACATTTACGGTAAGTAGTACTGTCATCTCAAAAGTGAGTTTGTTATGCAGTGTGCAGAATCAAAGAAAAAGTCTAAGAATACGAGATACCGCTTTTAATACAAAGTTGAGCAAATTTGGGTGCTAGGTGAACTAGCACACCTTGGTAGTCTCCACAATCAGGTTTATACACCATTACATGAACAGTAATTTGTTAACTTCCAACCCTCTAACACTGATGGGGTGGTAAACTACCTAATGGTTACATAATTTTATTGTTCGTTGAGGAATGGTCTCTTTACGGGCAGGGGTATCTGGTGTAAAGGGGTCTGATTTTTAGTATTATAATGCAGGCAGTTTGCTTAAGGACACATCTTTGGCTATCTGTCCAAATATCACATATATCTTGATTGCCAGAGTCCTGTGTTGACACCTTTCCAGGATGTAACGTTCTTCAGAGTTGCCTTCTCCTAAGCAGCAATCACTTCAGTTAATCATCATTGATAGTTCTTTGTGTGGGACATTCTGAGTCAAAATAACATGTGCATTGGTTCTTCAAGAATATGTTAAACAAAACCTTATATCCATATAGTATTTGTTAGTTAGCTTATACATTCTGGTTACAAAATTTGATAAGAGGACAACAGGCACTCACACACCGTATTGCCCTATTATTCTGCTATAGAGGCAGAATAACCTTTCAGAAATAATAGGCAATCCAGCACCAACAACCCAACAAGCTCTTGGCTGCAGGTCTTAATTTCAGATCCTGTATTGCAGGCTATTCCTCTGTGGCTCAAGGACATAATACAGTGATTTCATACGACCAGCCTGTCATTAGTGGGGAACAGGTTTCATTAGCTATAGATCTGTGGTGGACTTTAAGAGAGAAGTTTCTGCAGTTCATGATCAGTATAAAGCCTTCTGTTATGTAATTATGGCAGTTAACACTTTCCCATTATAAGGAAACCTGTTCCGTTACTTAGAAATTCATCAAGTTTTAAATGCTTAGGCAAAATTCCTTAGGTTTCAGGAAGGTTGCTTTTATGTCTTTGGGGCTTTTTTACCCTAATTTGCTTTGCTACTTCAAGAAGGGAAAAAAAGAAAGGACAAATGTGCTGCTCTGGCATGTCAGAAAAACTCTGGTGTCCTCTTTGAAAATTGACTTTCTGTAAATATTATGATTAATTCTTTTTCCCAGCAGTGTCGTCTTTCAGCCCGTTGGCACAAGGACTAGTGGTCACTAGCTGTGTGTTCCAGGTTTTCAGAGGGTCTCAATTCCTTCTTTTCAAAGTCCTTCATCTGTTTTTTCAAAAATATCAATCATTTGCTACTGCAACTGAAACATACCTATGCTGGAGGGAATATCCTGTGAAATTCTTAAAGAGAAAGATGAAGGTAATTAGGCACGTGTGTTAGGTATCCAAATACAGTTAAATTGTTTGTCCTGTATGTACTGACAAAATCCAGGTCCTAAGCATCTCCAGCAGTGTACTCTAAATTAGTGGATACTCATGAACCTTGCATTTTTGTGCTTTATTCTCTTTGAAAAAGCTTTTTTAGTGTGTGACAAAATTTGTTTCACAGTGATCTATTGTCTCTAAAAAGTCTGACTTTTCTTCGCTTCTCCTGTTATTCCTTTCTTCTCCTTTTTTACCAGGAAATATGAAAATGAAGGAGAGATGGGAATTAAAATACTTTCTGAACTACCTTAAAAAAACCTGAATTTCTGCCAGACTCTCTCCACTTTCAGCAAACTCCTGTTTTTCCCAGCCTCCCCTTTCAAAAGAGTAGCTCAAGACATTTTTCATCATGATCCCTTGCGTGTTTGGCATTGGGCTGCAGTCCCTAGCTGGCAGTGACACGCTATCGTTTCTCCTACCTGTGCAGTGCGTGGTACAGATGGGGCACCCTTGGAGCTCAGCTACTGTGGGACAAGCTAAGTAGGCTCTTATCCTCCATGCAAAGCAGCTTCTTTGAGAGGAGGCAACATAAGCGCCATGCCTGCCAGTCCCTTACACAAGAATTTGTGAGACATCTGTGGATTACTGGCGTGAAAACGCTCAGTTTACGTAACAGTACCCAGCTTCCAAGCAGCGTTTCTCATCAGTAGGTATTAAAGTGGTCCGCACAAAAAAAGAGGTCAGTGTCATCAACCTCAATTTACATATTCTGTGCCTGGCTTTGAGGAAAGAGCATCTTCCCATGGTCAGGGAAGTGGTAAAATACAAGACAGCTTGTGCAAAGGTGTAAAACTCTTCAGCAACGTGCCTGAGTGAATGAGGCTTACCTATTTAGTACTTAAGACCGAGGCCTGAATCTGAAACAAGCTTGAATTACCCTTGTGTAAACTTCCAGTCATAAAATTAAATATTACTAATTACCGGTCTGTCTCTGATGTCTTATGTTTCAGGCTGTGGAAGCAGCAGTCCTTACAGCTTGGTTTGCTTAACACTTTTTATACTAAGACCTTGTCTTTAGTTGTATGTAGTTTGTATCCGTGTGCACATCTGCGCAGGCTGGGATTTTCAAAGCTGTCTCAAGCTGATCTTTAAAGACCTTTTAGAAAAAAAAGTGCTTCTGCAAAACCAAGTCAGCATAAATTCAAGTTTGTGGAAAATATTCTTAGGCATATCATGGGGGAGGTTTCAGCCTTACCCTGTGACTGGATGCAGGCTTTAAAGTTGCCACTGTTATTTCAGTGTCTGGAAACCTCATATGCCCCGGTCCCACAAGCCCTCTGCTTTAGTTCTGCCCCTGTAAAACGAAATAACAGCACTTTCTTCCTGCAGTTTTTCCTGTGTTTTGCCTTTTTGGCCCCAAAGCTCTTGAGACCCGAGTCTCTGTCTTAAACACAGTCTGGCTTGTCTGGGCCCCAGTCTTATTCCAGAAACATGCTGTAGCCTCACTACAAGAGATTTATACTAATATAATATTGTTATAGGCTCTCTGATCAGCATTTCACAATGTAATGAAAGAAAAATATGTTTAGGAAGAGGAGTGCATCTCGTAGGAATGATCATTTGTTTGACCTTAATCTGTCATTGGCAAAGCTTCCAGGCTGCACTGTATTAGCAGATGGATAATTGGCTCCAGCTGAAATTACTTGCACAGTTAAGTCGTTTATTTTCTCATGTTCCTACAGTGAGAGTCTCTAAGAACAGGGCTGGCATATAAGCGCTTATATACGTTCCTGTATAAACACATTGGGCTCATCATTTGGACTGTCTGAGTGAGAAGCTGAAGTGCTACCACCGCTCTTCCAGTCCCTTGTGGAAGAAATAAAAGCAGGAATCAGGTCACTGTTGTTTTCCTTTGGGGGGAAGTCCAGCACAGAAGTGCAGCACCTTATTTGGGACCCATTCCAGAGGACAGGAGGAGGGAGGATTTTCAGACTTCACTGGATTTTGGATCATCTTCATGGCTTTTTTCTTAGAATACCTTGCAAAGCTTCTCTGTATTGAGCTTTCCAGTGATGCCTTTGGGCCGCACAGAGAGAGAAAGTAATTAAAAGAGAAAATTTACTATAGTGGTAAACAAAATTAGAAAATTACATGATCCAGAGGGAAGAGGTTTCAGGTGACAAAACCAGAGAAAACAATAGAAAGAACACTCATTTTGCATGCATACAGTCTTATTGCCTGTAACTTTTAACAGGTTAAGGAGAGCTCTCACGAAGCTCTTTATGGAAGTGTAAGCAAAATGAAAAAAAAAATTATCAATGATGTTAATTACACAGTTTTTGACATCTCTAGAAAAGAATTCCTCGCACCACACCACGACTGGATCTTATTTGCATAGTTTTTGTCAAGATGACTATTCCCCTAAATAATTCAAATACGATTAAAGCAGAATTAAGTGATGTGCAATTCCTGTCGGTATCACAAAAATAGTCTCTCGTTTGAATACACAGATGTAGAGGACTACTGATGGCAAGTTAAAACCATGTAAGCAAATTGTGCACATACTAAGAGGCACATCCAAGGGTTTTGTTAGGAAAATGCATTTATTTACTCACGAATTACATAAAGAAATTTGCATCTGATAAATAATAAAGTAGATGCCTGGTAATGTCACATAAATGCTATGGTTTTGGTACAGTAGCAAATTGTCATTTGAAGTTGGCTTCTCTCCTTGGCATATAAACCTGACATAACTGTTACCAATGACATAGGGTAATTTTGATGAAACATAATTGAAAGAAATTGAAAGGCAGGTTGGCTTTGGAACTCCCATCTCAATTATATTAATGCTGCTTATATTAACCGCACACAAAAGAAATTCATTTAACTACGCTTTATTCCTAACAGAATCATGGGTAAATGACATTCAAAGAAAATTGAAAAAGAAAAGCAGTTCCTCTGCTTAAAGTTGTAGAAGCTAAATAGAAAAGGGATCTTTTTAAAAATAAGGAAAAGCTGTAGCAACTAGTGAAACAGTCACAGATTTTGCAAGGATGTTCAGACATTCTAGGTTTTGTGATGTAAAGAAAAATGACTCAGGAACAGGCAAGATGAAGCCAGCGTTGTTGAGACAAAGATGGGCTGGTGGTGCTTGTCTTCCAAATTATTTTGTGTATGAGTTGCTATGATATGTGCCTTGTTAATATTTAGATGCTATAAAATTGTTTGGAGAAACGTGCTCCCTGGAAAGGCTGCTGTAAATGGAATTTACTTACTCTGTTGCTACTCCATTGTACCCAGTTCTTGATCGACTGGATCTTAGTGTTGGTCTGAGATTCCTAGAAGAAGTGATTGCCCTTAAAGCTGTTTGACCATCCCCATTTCAGGTCCAGTTTATAGGTGAGAATAAAGCAGTTTACTTTTGGAGTGTGTCCAAGCAGGGAACCAGTTCTCTCTTCTCCGCTTAGAAGATGATCTTCCAGTATCTGTTATTATTGTAAGTGGATGCCTCTGTCAGAAGAGGAGGCAACCTTAGTGCCTTATGGGTGAAAACCTTCCAAGAACTGGAGCAGTAAGTTTCAGCTCGGTGAAGAGTTTTGAACATTCGTGTACATGATCCGGCTGTTCCAGTATGGGGCTAAGCCATGCACCAGTTTATTCACCCACTCTGGTTTATTTTTAGAAAGCAAACAGGTGCAAAAGCCAGATGGGGGGTTAGAGATGTTCCAGCAAGTCCCTGGTGTGGTTAACTGTTGGAGCAGCATGGTCAGGCAACCAGGGTCAATATAAAGGCAAGTAAAGAAATCTGGGAAGAACCGAATCAAATGGGGGTAAAGCAGAAAGGAGTAAGCCACGACATGAAGCCACAAAGAAATACAATGAATCTTGAGTTAAAAACCCATTGGATTGGGAGCCACAGGTATTTCAAAAAGAGACAGAAAGCTTTGACCAGTTTGGCACCCCTAAAAGAGTTGCTACTTCTCTCCCTTGTCTACACCTTTGGCACACAGAACCGGGAGGTGCAGAACTGAATGGCTCCAGCACTGAAGCAGCGTGGTGCTGTGCATGGGCTAGTTAAACCTGCTGAACGGGGACTGGGAGTCGGGGCTACAGCAGGAATGTAAAGACTTGGGAATTCACTTTAAGGTTCAGTTTGCTCTGATTGCAAATATTCATGTTTCAGCGACAGCAGGGCATCTGCAGCATTTCTGCTACTGATACAGCACAGACAAACTAGCTCCAACAAGAGGTGTGGAAAGTATTTCTAGATTGCTTTGTGGCTGTGTATGATTGATAAGATTAACAGAGCAGAAGCAGATGGAACACTTTTTAACTTCAGGGAACCAAACGGCATAGGCTGTGCCAGCATTAGAAGATTTTACACTGTGAAGAGGAGCAGGTCAGTGATCTAAACGGCGGTGACCTCCCTACACCCATGTTGTGTGAAGCCTGGGATTTTTACATGAGATGGCATGGTGTCAGATACAGCATAGGGCCCGCAGTGTACTTGTACCCTTCTGACACGGCACGTGGGATGGAGGTAGGATGCCCTGCAAAGCATTTGCAAAGTGTTTGCAGAGGTATGAGGTACCTATATCTATATCTGAGACAGTGATGTGGGCTCCAGCTACAGTCATTGGAGTCCTGAAGGACAGTCAGTGGAGACTAGATGTGACCCTGCTCTCCACTGATAGCATTAGGTGGATCCTACACCTGGCCCAGATATAGGTACTGCACTGTGGCCACCCAAAATTAAGGAACAGAAATCCTACCTGGCTTTTTAGCACTTACCCTGAGTATTGCAGCTCTGCTGGTGCTGCAGACCTCAATGGCACAAAAGAGGGATAATTACGTATCTCTTGTACAAATTATTTGGAGACTGCTGTTGGTCTGAACTATTCAGGATTCATCTAAGGGCAGTAAGAAAAGGTGCTAAAGAGTGTGCGTGCAAACTGTGAATGAATGAGAAAGTTTAGTGTAACTAGACATTTCATGCAGAGGCACATGGAATTTAAATTAAAAGAAAAGGGTCTTCTTTTTTAATCTTGCAACTTTATCTTTTAATCTAGCAACCTTGCAATCTTTTAAACTAGCAGCTTTGTAGTATAAAGTCTGTTGTTCCAGTGTAAATAACTGTATTCTTAGTTCAGCGTCTGAATCAAGTAAGAAATCATGAAATTTTTTTTGCTTTATTTTAGGCTAAAGTGGGGGAATGACAAAAATACTTGCAAAACCTCTATGAAACTGCTTTTTTGGTGGACTTAAAATTTACAGGCAACACTTTCTCTAGTTCTGATGAGTCCCTGGGCTTTGCATAAATCAGCAAGCACTGGCATTTTCTTAATGTCGCTAATGACATTTTGGCCAAGAGGGTCTCAGCTGACTTTATTCACTACAGAACTGCACATGGCATGTCCTGAAGGGAATTACTGCAACACTGTGTTTGTTTACATTACTCTTTAAGCTGCCGTCCCCAGCAAGTGTAATTAGCTGTCCAGTGAAACAAGATCTTTCAGCACCATCTTTTCTAGTGCTTAATCTAGGAATAAATCTCTGGCATGTGTGTTATATATGGAGTAAACAAAATGTTTCCTTCAGTGTGGTGAATACAGTTACCATTGTCAAACGCTGCATGATGAAAGACACAGTTCACCCAAAGGCAAGGTTCTGGGGAGGTAAATGAAGGAAACTAGATGTTGATCTGACCCGATGTTATTGAGATTAATATAGCAAATATAGTGAATAACATATTCCAGGCTCTTACAGAATTACAACAGCCAAGGGGGCAGTTAAGAAAGTAAAAACTCTTTCCAGGAGAAAGAAGACCACACCAAGTATTTGTTAACAACTGCTACTCCAGTGATGGTGATGGATTAAGCCAGGGTTAATATAAGTAGTTGAAACCACAGCTACTGATGTATACAGGAGGGAGCTCTGGTAATGCCGCTGACCCCCCCACAGCACTGGAGAACAACAACTTACTGCAACAACTGGATGTCTCTGTCGCAGCATCCAGGCAGATGGAGTGCTTTTGGTGTCAGTGTTCAGTGCTTTGGGGATGGGAAGAGAGTAAAAAGTGCTCCCACCGAGTGAGTGAGGGTCTAACAAAACATCTAAATCACTTATGAATCAGACTTGCCTTAGGACTTGCGGCCACAGACCGCTTCAAGAGTGTTGCGAGCCTGCGCGCAGGGTATCTGGCCTCCTACCAGTAGGGCAGCTCAGCCATGACTCTGAACATGAGCAGCATCTTAGGCCACTGCTGTGCTTCTGAAGAACCCACCTTAATAATTTTTTTTCCAATGAATGTATATTGCCCTCTTTCTTCTATAAAGGTCAGTCTCTGCCTAATGGGAGGGGTATGCTGTTACACTACACGATGTGTGGTGTCTTTCTGCACACTGTACTTTTAAGGTCTTGCCATTTTGCTTCTACACTGTACAGGCTGTGTTAGGGCAAGGCTGTGTTAGTACCGATATCCCACTGGTCTGAGAATAGCATCATTAGGGTGCTCAACATAATAATATAACAGCGGCCGAGGGATGTAAAAAACTAAGGATCTGACATCTGAGAAAGGCTTCAGTGCATAGGGTCTGTGCTTTCTGGGCTCCATAGAGGTTAATTATTTCTCAGGCAAAAATATTGTCTCTGAATGGCATGTTCTCCAGGTTAAAATGCTCCTCTGTTTAATTGGGTTACTGATTCCCTTTACCACTAATAAAAACTGCATCGATTTTAGTTGGAGAATAAGGCAGTAAAAGACATGGCAGAACAGCTCATTAGTCTGGGGACCGTGACCTGTGGCTCAGCTTCTATAGGGCAGAGAAGGTGGAAGACATGGTAAAAACTACATAGGTGGGTCAGGGGAAATGGGATGGCAATCCTGACATTTATTTCAAAATCAAGGCAGTGTGCCAAGTCTTCATGTAGGAGTTGTTTGATTTATAAGAGATACAGCCTTGCTAATATTTCCAGGCAAATGAGTAATAGGGGTGGGTTTGTACTTGATCAAAAAGAAAGTTATCAAAGAACAAGTAATCAAAACATGACTTTTATCAGGCTGACACCAATGCAAAGAAAGGGAGCACGTTTGCATTTAGATTCTGATGCAGACAGGTCAGGCCAGTGGAAAGGCAAGTACAGCACTCATTGCTCCTCCTTTGAAATGCTCTTCCCTTCTTGCCTAAACCTAGTTGCCTGATTTTCTTTTTTAACTACAGTGTTGAACAACTCCATGGCAGCTGGAGTAGTTTGGAGAAAAGGCAATTTCATCCTCACACTTGAACTGCTCATCTGTCATGGCAGAACCTACGGCGCACGGAGGTGAATTCTGGCATACAGCACTTGGCACCGTCTCTGGAATGCTGGTGTAATGTGGTCCTTCCCACTCATTAGGTGATTAGATAAAAAAACCTAATCAGTTCCAGAGCACACACAGTTCAAACATGCTTCAGGCATATTAATTACCCATAGTCCAGGTATGTACAGATGGAGAGAAACTGTTCCAGCCAAAAAAGAGACAAAGTGACTCATGGCCCCACGCACCCCATCTCTCCCTGAATCCTCTGGCATTTGTGCTTCTTTGCTACAAGATCAGTGTCTCAACCTTGAGCAGTGGAAGAGGACCTCAGCCTCAGCGTATTCCTGTCCTTTATGCCCTCTCAGGACCTCCTCTGTCTCAGCTGGAGAGCCTCTCCTGAGGAAAGGCTGGTGCTGGTGCTAGTCTGACACCAGGGGATTTGCAGAAGACCTCAGATGAGCAGTAATCCATCACCCTTCCAAATTACCCGTGTCTCCTCAAGCAACCAGATTGGAACCTACAGGTGAAAGGAAAAAAAAGGTGCACCAACAGCAGCTGAGTCTCTACCACCGCTGAATGATGGGTAAGCAAAGGTCTTCCAAGAGGAGGAGGTTCACACAGTCTTCTCAAGACAAATCAAGACAACTTCTACCAGTGCCCAAAATTTCTGAATTCCAACCAGAAGCGATGTAGATTTCCGTGCCCATAGGCACCAAGTAGCACATCTTCTGGAAGCAGCCTCAAGCAGAAGAGCCTTCCAGATAGATACCAAATTCCCACGGTGACATAGAGAGCTGCTGCTGATGGTGAGGGGAGTCTACTCCTATGTTGCGGTTGGTGGCAGCTCAAATTCATCAAGTGGATGTCACTGTTACTGAGATTCGTTGGTGCAGTAAAGTTAGCCTTGCAATAAACCTATCTTAAGTGGAAGGAGACTTACTACCATTAGACTATGTGTAAGGACACAGGCAGAAACACTGCCTGAACTGTGTTGCAAACTGACTGGCCTGAGAATGTGATTTTCCCAGTTGCAGTTTGCCATCTATCCTACACATTACATCTAGGAAAGGTATCTGCTCCGTCTTTATGGATGGTCCTCAAGGTCTGGTTTATTTCCTGGTTGTCCTGCTACATACCGGCGATGACACGAGTAACCAACTGAAGGCAAGTCTTTAAATCAGAGTGGGGAAAATGCTGCTCCCTCCCAAACGGGTCAGTGCCCCACTGCCAGTGCACAACAAAACTCCAACATCGCACAAGCAGAGAAACAGAGATAAATAACACCAATGCTCTGCTAATTGCTTCTCCTTGTGATGAGACAGCATCAGGGCTGAACAGCTCTGGGGAACAGCAGATTTCCAGTAAGTCTCCCAGACCCCATTTCTTGAGGATTAGTGTAACAGTAATTTTTAACTGTGCCTGTTGCTCTCTGTCCATTCATGAGCTGTGTTTGATAAAGATTATGCTGCAAATACACCATCACAAACTATGAGATGGGATGGGACAAGTACATCTGAAAGCCTTTGGCTTACAAGACCTCATTTATTTATTTGCACTGGAGGAATTTTTTTGAAAGAGCTGTTTCCCATTAAAAAATACAAATTATTTAGATACTTTGTTGTAGTGTAGCATGTTTGACAACATGTTAGATGGGAGCAAATATATACAACAGCTTTCACTGTCTCGCCAAGATATTTCAATAATGTCCAAAACCCATTAGAAGCAAAATGAGATTCCTTTTTCTCTGACTTTACCACTGTAATTTTTTCCATTTTTACTTGTATGTGGTATTAAAATAGCAGAATATATTTTCTTTAATTGATTTATTATGTATTAATTTGTAATATCAAAAGTCAAAGTTGAAACTGCCAGAATTTCATTGCGGAACCAAAACTGTATTTGTCAAACAGCTCGGTAACCAGGCACTGCAGCCTGTGGAGGCAGTAGCTCGGGCTTTCAGTTGTAAGAACGTCTTTTCAGGGCTGGTGGGTGGTGAGTCGGGATGTCCCGGTGGTTAGTTAACACCTTAGCTTGAGATGACGATTGCGGTTCGTGCTGTGCGGGCTTTCTGTGTGGCTATAGATGGATCATCTGCTCTTTCTGGGCCTCATTTCTATAGCTACCATCATGTGAATAACAGCAATTCACAGATGTGCTAAAGGAGAAATTAATGCGACATGCTGAAGTGCCATGGACGAGGGACTGAATTGCCAGACATCTGGAACACCTTTAATGCTGTTTCTTACCAACACAACTTTTTTGAGTTGGATCCTAACGACCATGGGACTTCTCTGTGGTGTTCCTTACATGTTTAAGTTAAGTAAGAGTAATAAGAATCAAACAAACTCTGACATGTATAAGCAGTTTGAATCATATTTTTTACTCTGTTTTGAAGAAAGCTACTGACAATCCGGTATTAACCTGGCCATCTCAGCCTTCCATGAGAGACAAGAGTGTAATTTCTGCTTTAATGAAGAAGCATAAATATGTTTTCTGTCAAATCATCTCAAAACACTAGAGGAAAAAAGCCATATATACAGCTATCGTCATTTGTTTCTTGGCCCAATACCTAGAATGTGAAGGAAAATGGCTTTAATAATAGAAGAACAAGTTATGGGATAAGTCTTTCCCAAACAATTACATCCTTTCACAGTTAAGCTTTCATGAAAGATAAGCAGATGAAATTATTTTGGTCAGGAGCCTATTTTTAATTGAATACCCTAAGGATAGCTCTTAAAGGGAAAACATTTAGCTGACTTGGGTTTAATGGCTGTCAGTAAACCCTGAATGGTTCACGTGGTCAATGAAGCTGAATTTGTGAAAAAATCCTAACTCATCGCAGCCTGAATCTATGGTTGGGCAGAGGAGTTATAAAGCAGCTTAAGGGGACTCTGCTGCGCAGACTTCTGGAGGCTGGGGAAGTGCCTGTACCTGCTTGCCCTGCCCCTATGCTCCCCTATAGGTATCTGATATAGGACATTTTCAGATGGACCATTGGTCTGATGCAAAGCTATTCTTATGCTGCTATGTTTAAATTAACTAGTTTCATCTTTCGCATACTCAGCAGTCTTTCGGGGTCCCAGGTATGGGAGTTCAAGTACACTCTCTGGAAACGTTTATGCACAGCTGACAATGGGCAGCTGAACATATTGGGGAGATGAATCAGTGATTTTGGCTGCCTACATCTCAAATACAAAGGGGGCCTGAAATTTTTTTATATATATATATATTAGACTTACACATATATATATATATTAGACTTACACATATATATAAAGAATACATTTTTATATATACATATAATACTTTCGAAGGTTATTTACACACATCAAATGCATGCTTCAGCTAAGACACACAGAGCACCCAAAGGTTTCTAGGAACAAGTGTCTGGAGATTTTAGTAAGATATTCTTGGGTGCAGCCAACAAAGGCAGCTGTTTGGGCAGCAGTCTCTGCATTCTGCTTTGGGAGCTTCTGGACCACTGTGGGACAAGGTCCAGGGTCGTTGGGTATGCCTGGGAACACCCTCAGAAACTGGAGCGTGCCTGCTGCCACCAGCCAAGGATGAGGGAATAGGAGCCACCAGAGTGTGGGTCCGAGGAAGCTCTAGCAGCTTCTGATGAGCATGATCAGCTGCCCTTGACCCAGCGTGCCTGGAGCCTTTGCTGCAGCTGCCCCCAATTAGAGATGGTGAAGCATCCTTCAGCTGGTGCTTGCGAGAGGATTGTATAAGAGCCGCGGCCTGGAGCAGAGCCCTGAGAGGCAGCAGTTTGTGCAGCAGAGCATTAGGATGGGGCCCTTAGCTGAATTTGTGGTGTTGTGACAGTCTCAGTCCTGGTAGTGATGCAGCGCTGGGCAGGTTGCCCAGCAGGTGCTGGAGCAGCTGCCCCTGCTAGGGCAGAGGCTCTGATGCAGACTGAGTTCTGGAGAGCAGACATGGCCCTTGAAGTCCTGGGCTGCAGGGAGTACCTGGGGCTTCTCTCCAATGCCCAGGGAGATGGCCTGCTGTCCTGCAGGATGTGTGCCGTCTTGGAGGAACTGTGCTGCCAAGTGGAAGAGTTAAAGGAGGCAGTGAGCAGGTTAAGCAGCATCAGAGAGGATGAGAAGGGAGCTATGTGGGGGCTTCTCTTAGATACAACAGCTTGAAGAACCCCAGACCCCAACTGCGGCAGAGAAGCAGGCAGTGTCCACCCCTAATATTAAGGTAAGTGCAGCTGCTGGAGAATGGAGCTGGTGACTCTGGCACCAAAAGAAAGGCCTATGTCCCACCTAAGGGTTTACAAGAGCAAAATACATTCATCACCCTCAGAGTTGAAGAGGAGCCAAATGTGCCTTCAAGCAAAGGATCTGGCTGACCTGACCCTAAACCACGTAAAACCACCTGCAAGAAATGGGGAGCCCATGTAAATGGGTGGCTCCCTGCTGCAGGGGACAGAGGCACCTATCTCTTGGCCTGACCTGTCTATCGCCTAGAAAGCTTGCTGTCTGCTGGGGATGTCGTGGAGAGATGGCTGGAGCTCCTCCAACTCTCTGACTGCCATCCCCTGCTTTGTTTTGTATGGACCCAAATGATCCTGCCAGGGAAACCTGGATGGTACCAAAAGTGACTACAGAGCTCCCTTTGCACTTAAACCCTTCTATGATTCTTCATGTTACTGCTACAGGGCTTTCTGATGGCAAGACTAGAAATGTAGTAAACATTACTGTGGTATTTCACGTTTTGATTTCACTTCAAATTTTTGACTGCATCAGAAAAGCAAATCTGTAGAGTGCTACCTTGAGACAATACTCTTAACGAGAATATACTCATTACAGGTGGAGCTGTCTGAGCCCATTAGTTGTACAGAGAAAAGTGTGTCTGAAAAATGGTCCTTGGAGCATTTAAAAAGCTTTGCCTGATTACGGCACAAGCTGAGAGACTAACACAGGGGTGTAGCGTCACATGTGATGTGCTATAGATGGCCACATTGCATCAAACGGGCAACCGCTCAGCAGCCCGGGTGATCTGGCCTTTGTCAGAAGAGTGAGGGACTCCATCTCATGGTGTTACACGTGTAACTAATTCAGCAGCTGGAAAGCAGGTTTATCTTATGTGCAGCTAACTTAGCATGCTGGTTGTGCATGCACTCATCCTAAAAAAAAGAGGTGGCCATATTGTCAATGGTGCAGTGAGTTTATTTTAATTTGGGGCTGACACGTGGGCTCACCATCAGCAAACAGAACCAAGTCAGGAAAATGTACTTTGCCTGCAAGCAGAATTATAAAACTTTAACGGTCTTAAATTTAATTTCATATCACTATGCTCCAAAAGTTTTCTGAAGAGGAAAGAAATAGTACTTTGGTCTTGTCTTCTACTGAAGATTTTTTTGTTTACAAGTATTTATGAAATAATCCCCACAGTAAATAAAAGATGTATTCAGTTTCTCTGAGGAGAGTAAAGCAATCAACAGCATAATGAGTTCCCCTAGGTCGCACAATGTATTAGAAATACAGATAAGACCTTTCCACCAGCTACAAGCTCTCCCTTCCTGAAAGCTCCTTGAGGAAAATAACATCTAGGTTAGGAGCCAAGAAAGTATTTAATCTAGCAAAGCTTGTAGCTGAGAAGCAGACAAGGTTTGAATGCTGCTAATAAGCTAATTGGTGAACCTCCATTTCTCCTGATCTTTGTTGTATTAAAACAATTGACATTGTTTCTGATTAAAGTATTTCAGCAGGTACTTAGTAAAAAAAAAAAAAGCCAAAAAAAAACCCAACAAAAAAAAAAATGGGCTTGATCAATAAGCTTGAACAAATGTTCTGATCAGATGCAGTTAACATGCTTTTAGTTAAAAACAGCATATAACTCGATTCAGGATATTATTGAAAATGTAACTAAATAATGTATCTTAAACATTAAGTATTTAAAATTATTTATTTTACTATTAGGTATGTTATTTCATTACTGGTAATGGGTATTAAGAGTGATCAGGATTTAACCTACAGCATTAAGAAAAACCCTGTGAATTATTACAACCAGCCGCATCCTGCAAAAGGCCACAACCAGCAGGCTGGCAGTCAAATTGGGCTGTTTGGCTGAACTGCTGCAGTACTGCCATATTGCTAATGACCAATTTCCACAGCAGTGTGTTTTCTTTCTGGTGCTGTTAATTTTTCCCTAGATCCTTTCATAGGACTCTGGTTGTCTTTTAGACGTAATACTGTCTTGCTGAAGTACACTTAACAGTCTATAATGGCTGTTTAAAGCATTTTTTTCTTTTCCATAATTTTTTTACAATATGTTTAGGAGTAGAATACAGTGCATTGGATTAGAAAATGCATTCATGTTCAGCTTGGGTATTAGTTGCTCCTGGGGATCTCAAAACTTATCTGTTTCAAACCACAGGTTCCCCTTTGAAAGGCAGTCCTTTGCCTAATCCATCCTTCTACTCTGTGCTGGACTTTAACACTAATGCTCCCAGAGCCAACAGTGCCCTTCAACAATAAGACAGTTGATCGAAATTTTAGAAGAGTGGTCTTTTTCCAGCAAAGTCACAGGACTGAGATCTTCTCAGGCTGATCAAGGAAGACTTACAAAAGAGGTCTGAGAAGGTAAAAAAAAAAAATGCTGATTCTAACCATTTTAAAATAAGAGCAGGTGCTGGAAGGATTAGATAGGAGAGAGTCAGCAGGTGCGATCACAGAATGGTGAGGACTGGAAAGGACCTCTGGAGGTGACCTAGTCCAACCCCCCTGCTAAAGCAGGATCACCTAGAGCAGGTTGCATGGGATCCAAGCAGGTTTTGAATGTCTCCAGAGAAGGAGACTCCACAGCCTCTGGGCAGCCTGTCCCAGTGCTCTGCCACCTTCAAGGTAAAGTTTTTCCTCGCATTCAATGAACTCCTTGTGTTGCAGTACGTGCCCGTTGCCCCTTGTCCTATTGATGCAGAGTTACAATTCCATGAAGACAGTTCATGCCCCAGAAACATGCTTAGGGCTATTGCAGCCCTCTTGCTTTATCTGTCGCTTTCGTTGACTGCCACCTGTATGATGTGGTGTCCTTGCATTGCTCCAAGGAAAGCCCAGGCTCAGACCCCTGCTGAAAGTAGGTTCCTTCTATGTGCAAACATATTTTCTTAAGGTTTTTAAAAATGAGGACAGAGGCAATCCCAAACTGTATGAGGGTCCCTTCTCTTTCAGTACTGCAAGACTGCATCAGCCAGTGCTAAAAGGGGAAGTTTTTATCCCCTTAATGAATCCATTCCTGTTAAGGACTCTAGAGCCATGTTGCATGACTTTACACGTTACCTGACATTACAGCAAGGGCTGCAGATGGTAGATTCAGGTGACAGAGATGCAGCCAGACCTTTTGCCATTCCCCCAGTTTTGTAGAGAGGAGCTCGCTTGAATGGTTGTTCAAGGGGACGCAGTGCGGATGCAAGCTTTTCCCCTGCTGTGCTTGGGGGCGGTGGGGGGGGAGCCAGAACGCATCCTTAAACGAAGGCTTGTTTCCCAGGTCTGGACATCGGGGGAGAGGGCTCTGCTCAGGGTGGGAGCATGCTCAAAATTGAAGAGGTGAAAGGAGAGGATACTGCAGTGCCCTGAAACCCAGAAGCAACATCTGTGGCAGTCACTACGATGGGTCAAGTCCTCTTTTCTGAGGACGAGTCTAAATGACACGGTACAGTGGGCACACATACAGTTCTTCCCTCCCACCTGCCAAAACTACATGCCTGCATCCAGGCTGTTGATGGGAGCAGTCCCCCACTCGCACCTGTCTGGAGCCTGGCAGCTCTTTGGCTAGGTGCTGGCTGGTGCAGACGAGTTAGGTGCTGGGGACTGTGCAGCAGCTCTGCCAGACAGTGGCAGGGCTGGTGCCTGGGGCTTAGCGGGTGACAGCCGCGGCTCTAGCAGCTGGGGATGCCGAGACTGCATGGAGCTGGCATAGCAGCCTGGAGCAGCCAGCTGCAGAAGACAAAGTGAAGTGGGTTGATGAGGTGAATTAAATTGCTTGTTAAATAATTAACCTCCCCCTAAGAAAGTGCCTTTTAACAAGAAGATGAAGAATGCTTGTGGGTTTTTTTTGTTGTTGTTTTGTTTTGGTTTTTTTTTAAACAGGGTTTTAGTGTTCTGTATTCGTGTCACAGGTTAGGATAGCAAAGGAAAACTTTTTAGTGCCTTCAACCACCCAGATGCTTTCTGGGGAAATTTTAGCATAAAGCAAACTGTTAATAATACTGTAATATGATCATCAATAACAATAAGTAGACATAGCAGGCCATTATTATGCTATGCATAGGGCTTTTATTATGCATTATATATAATTTTTGCTAAAGGGGCCTCCTGTCCTGAAGGATTTAAAAGTCTGAAGCTCTAGTTCTGTAATTTACAGTATACAAGTGCATTTCCTAATCTGTATGCAATGCCAATGCAGTCCGTTGCATGGGAGCAGTCAGTCACCTGACTATGGCCTTCCTAGAGAAGAACTGAAAATTGCCTGGGAGGACCCAGTGCTCATTCTTTAAATGTAGTTAATGTGCTTTATTTCCTTGTAAAGTCGAGGCAGCTTTCACTTTAGGAAGAGTAGGGCAGCGCAGGACAGCTCCAATAACCCACTGCGATTGCGACTGCTAAGTGAATACTGTCGTGGTGAGTCTCTGTAAATCCCAGAAGGTCTCCAGGATATCCTGTGCCTTTCCTTCAGTATGATAATTGTTATTTACAGCTGGCCACTGTACTAAGAATACAGAGAAATGAACAACTCTCCTAAAGCACCTGTCGTTTCTGCCCTTGAACTGGACAGACAGACCCTAAGCACCAATCTTATTAGTAGCCTCAGAATTGTCATTAGTAAATAATTTACCATAATTTAGTAGTCCCAACTTTACTGCAGGATAACTGATAAGTCATTAATTTTGTTTGTTCATAGTGGCTAATCTTGGTGAAGGCACAGCACGACGCAATCTTTCATGCAAACCAGTGGTAGTGGGAGGGGAATTTTGCCATATGTGATCTGATGTTTTATTTGTCTGTATTTAGATTTGCGATTAGCATTCTCTGGACTATCACCACAGTTTGACACCAGCTGAATGAGGGCTTACTTGGAGGGGACAAGGGGAATTCACTTGTGACCCAGGTGTCAGCACAGTATACCCTTCAGGGCTCCTAACAGCAGCTGAAACCAAGGCGCTTGTTCAGCAGCAGCGTTTATGGACCAGCCTTGGGGTCCTCCAGTCTGCTCCCTTGTTTTGCTGCCTGTATGAAAACTGCACAGTTGAGTCCCACATGCACTGTGAACACTTTCTTGTGTATTTTGGAATACAGAGCAGATATGTACATGCACAAGAAACTCACTTTCCCAGCTGCATGGTCAAACAGTTTCTGAAATGGAAGATCAGAACAAGCCAGATCTATTGCTGCTGGTGTAGATAGCGCCAATTACCATAGCCCTTGGGGATTCCCATGTTTCATCACTCATAAGTCCACTCTCCCTTCTTCTTTTCTTAGACTTCTAAAAGAGCGTGCCTGGACTTCCTTCTTCCTCCCCTCAAAAAGCTTGACTCGAGTACCTGGTATTTCTACTGTATCAAGCATTTGATGCAACTATTATGCCCAAATGAATAAATTAGCTGTGTGGGTTTTTCCGTTAGTTCTGAATGTGCATAGCTTAAAACATAAGAAAATGAAGTGAGACGAGGGAAAATAGTGTCTTCATTTGTAATAGATTTTTGTTGTTTAATCTACCATGTACTGTAGGGTTGTTTGCTGCTCTAAAGGTGGGTGAGATGTAGCAATACATCTTAGAGCTCTTGACTCTGTTTCTTTTAATACTGGATATCATAAGACTTCTTCAAAACTGAGTTGCTGCCAGCTGACCTAAATCGGGGCTGTGCTTTGAGGAAACCAATTCCCCAGCAAGTGTGGGTGTAGCCTGTTGAGGGATGGCAGTTCTTCCTCTCTGTCCATCTGCCAGCTGCCTCAGCACACAGTCTGCTCTATTTCCAGCTGGGAAATAACGAGCTTCAAAACAAGATAGCAAAATAGTTGAACATATTTTGAAATAGCTAAACCATAAAAGCAGTGACTTAGAAAAAGCCATCACAGGGATTTAGAAAAGGCTATCACAGCTTAAAAAGAGCAAACTTCTTTGTATTAGCTTTTGTGCTACTTACAGGTGAGATAATTAACTATTCTAGGGCATGTTTAACTTCCAACAAGACCAGTGAAAAGTAAACAAAGCAATACATATAGCAGCTTACAACTGTGTGCGTTTAAAATAAAAGGAATAAAGATTTAAGGTGAGCATGATGAACAGTTGAATAGTCTGTTGCTCCACAGTCTTTTCAATAGAAGTGTAGATATAAAACCTATCCGTGTTTCCTCTGAAAAATCTGTCAACTACAACTTACTGAATTTAATTTGTACTACGTGGTGAGATGTTTCTCATTCTTTCTGTACATGTATATACGAAATAATATTTTTTCTCTCATAGCAGTACTTAGTTATTTGTACTGCTAGATATCTAGAAGCTGAGATCGCAGAGTACTACTTACACTGTCCAATATCATACTTTCCTCTCCGACTGCTTTTCTCCTTATCCTCAGTCCAGCCTGATGTGTGCAACAGTAGTGCTGCTCAGCATGTCTCATTTTTGCTACCAAAATATCTCCTTTTCAGTGTGAGCTAGCCAGAGAGCTGCTCTGCATGTGGCAGCATGGGAGGAGTAGATGTTGACTGTGCTGTAACACAGTACATAATGCGAAATCTGATTCATTTGCAAAACTAAGAATATTTATTGGCTCTGTTGGTAGAGTTGAGCAAGAACTGGAAAAGTGTGCTTTCTTTGTGGACACTTATGGTGGTTTTACTCACAGCTGCAAGGGGACGTGTCACCCCCTCCAGGGGAGTCCCAGTCAGGCCAGACTGAATTCTCTTCCTGGCCCTGCTACCCAGCTGCATCACTGCCTTCAGCGTGCCCGCTGTCTCTCTGGCTCCACCCTCCATTTGTCAAGTAGGATTGATTACTATCAGATTTTCCTTCCTGCTACCAAGATTAGAAGGGTAAAGCCAAGCATGTCTGTGAGGGACCTGGGTGACATGTTGTTAAGAAACAGTTTTGTTGGTTTTGTGGAAGTCTCCCTCTAGCAACATGTGGTCAGGCAGGAACGCCCCTGATCTCCCAATGACCCTTCTCCATTTGGGAAACCAAGAGCATAATCTCATTAGCTAATCTGCTTTGCTGCATCTTTGCATTTTACTTCCACAATGTTTCGCAGAGAAGCAATGAAACCTGTCGCAGGAACATGGGGAAGACCCCTGCCATCAATGCCTGTGCAGACAAGCAGCACAACTATCTTCCTTGTTGCTTACAAATCACAGTGTGAAATGAAGGGAGGAGAATTGATAGGGGCCTGCCATAGCATATTTTTACTATCTAAAAGTTTTCGATGTAAAAACAAATCATGCCCAGGTGATATGAATGAAGCATTGCTTTCTTTTTCCATAAGATTCTTCCCTGATGCTGCTCCCAGGTTTCTAGAAGAGATTTTGGGTGACTATGCTTTTTCTCTTGCACTTAAGGGATTCTCTAACCCCCATAACACAAGCATGATGATGCGAGTTTCCCAAATACTACTTTCTTCTGAAGTTCAAACACATAGGTGCAAAGATACTGTGCTCTGACCACCAGCTGAAAGACTTCCATGCATAGCCTGAGTGTGTGAAGCCCTGTTGTCCCATCAACAGGTACTTTATGGTTGGTCACCGCAGAGGTGACATGAACTCCAGGTTGCCACCTGCCTGAGCACAGAAGTAAACATTATGGAGAGTTTCTAGCACTGGGGTCTTCACAGCCTCTCTGACATCAATTTATTCCAGATCCCCTTCATTTTTTTGAAGGACAGGGTTCAACTAGGTATGTGCCTCCACAAAGAGCCTTACAAGCCCTCAAGAGAGCATAAGAACTACTTGCAGGATTACTTGTAGGTCTTGTTCACTAGCCTGCTGTTCTTACAGTCCTGTGTAGTGCTCGTCTATTGCACGGCAGGCTGCCACAGGCCTGTATCCAGTTTAAGGTCCACTGTAATTGTCAGAACCTTTTCTCCAACAATTCCTAGCTATTTGGTCCCTATTTGTGCTCATGAAATTGATTATTCCTGACCAAGGGTAGTGCTTGGCACTTGCCTTGACAAACTAGAGAAAGACTGCAAAAAAAAAAAAAAAATGAGGATGAAATTTTGTCAACTTTAAATTCAAATTCTGCTTCTGGTGTATTTGGGGGAAGGAGGTAGCACAATGATGTACTGAAAAATGGTCACAGTAACCTCACATCCTTAGCAAAGGGGTAAAAAATGCAATGAGAGGAGAATGCAAGACTTGGCATGTTGCGCTGACGGTCCTACAGTTGCAGTAGGAGGGAAAAGTAACTTCATTCAAAATCCAAAAGATTGCCCTCCGGCCCAGTCAGTCACAGCAGAGTCCTGCTGCTGCCCCTGGCTGCCCATGCAGCCTGAGGCTGTCCCAGGGATGTTGGAACATGCAGGATTTGGTGGGCTGTGCCCAGGTGTGCTCCAGCACGTGCTGTCAGCATGTGTCTTTTCCCATCAATTTGAAGTCACTGAAACTACAAAGCAAGGCCAGTCTGAAGCTAAGCGTGCACTCGTTGCTTTTGCTGGACCACAGCCTCAGTCTTTTGTATTCCCGTACACCTCATCTAATGAGATAAACTGCAACTGGATTTTTCTACCTCCTAGTAAGAAGGGCAAACCAAGAATTTCTTGGTTTCACACGTGAATTGGGCTGACAGGACAAAGTAGTATGTTACAAAAGTTCACTACGGGTGCTTAAGCCAACGGCAATGCATACTTTTCATAAAGGCACTCATGGTAAATATGCATAAGAAGGAGGTTGTACATTTTAGTCTTGCTTTCAGCAGAAACATTGTCTCCTTTACAGGCAGATTTGTGTATTTGATGATTCCAGTATTTAGCAGCAGCTATTTTGGCCTGTTTGGAAGCCTCTAATAGCTTAGTCCAAGCTTACTTCGTGGCTTGCCCTAACGGTGGAGCCATCTGTTACCCACCTCACTTTTTTTCCTTTCCTTCATTGGTTAGTTCATTTTAAATTAGGGCTGTTTGGAGAAAATCTTACTGTAATCCACAGTTTGGGATTTTTTTCCCTACTCCCACTAATAAGATGGAAAACATCCCATGACAAAGAGTGGTATTGAATTTACCAGGCTTAGTGGGGAAAAAGGAGTGAGGGGGGATTTTCTCCAAAGCTGGAAGGTTTCTGCAGGTAAGCCTATAAAACCTGAAGAAGAGCGTAATGATTACAAGCCTTTACTTTTATCCTAGGTGACCTCCAGTATGTTTTCAATTAGGACAACTGAAAATACCAAGACTCTCTTTGCTCATACTGTTGACCTTTAATGCATATATGCACATGCACTCATATATATATACACACACTGACCTTTTAAATGTATACATAAATAATATATAATTTATAAGTATACATTATCTAAATATGTAATCTGTTTAAAAAGTAATTTCATTGGGGATTTTCTCTTTAATTCAAAAATCTCTGGCTTCCAGCTCACACAGGTTGTGAGTGAGGCTGGAGAAGCAGAAAGGAAACTAAGATATTAGAAAATTCCTAGGAGCCTCTCAAAAAATATTTCCAGACAGATGAAACCTGCAGGCCTGTTTTATTTCTGGAAATTGTTGCAGGGTTTTTTTGTTGGTTGGGGGTGTGTGTGGGGTTGTTTCATAATTTCAGACTCTGAGCAAGAGCTAGAGAATATTGGACTGGGGAATTGCTGCTCTGGAGAAGATTTTTTTTTAGAAGCAAATGCTCAGAAACCGAAGAGCAATGCCAAGCTGAAGGAACCTTGACTCATTTCCGTTGTCATTTTGTCATAAGAGTCTTGCAAAATCCTCTGGGCTTTAAAAATTCCCATCTCAAACTGAGGAGGAAAAAGAAAAGATCGAGGAATAGCTGACAAGTTCTAATATCCTCTGTATTGTCTGAAATAGTGTTGCAACAGGCCAAACCACTGACAAGCACAGGAGTGATCTTAATTTGAGATGTTAATTTTCAAAGCACAAAAAGTCCACTCGCTGGTTGTAGGAAACGGAGGTTTTTGCAGAATTGCTCATGGCATGTTGCTGCTGTGGGATTTGCCCTAGCACAGCCATTCTGCCTGTCCTGTGGTGCCTTCAGGCTGAGTTTGGCACAATCTCCTCCAGCTGAAATAATCTCGTATCTCCATTTCATAGCCTCAGAGAGGAAAAATGCAAATGTCAGCCTGGAAACGTTTCTGGTTTGGCTGGGAAGGGCAGTGGGTGGCTCAGGCTGGCTGGGGAGCCCCTCAACAGGGGGCTCAGGAGAGCTGCCGTGGTGTCTCCTGCCCACCCTCTTACTGCCAGAGCATCGGTACCTGCCTGCAGCCCTGGCCTCTGTGGTCCTTGTCAGCTCCTGGAGCTGTGCAGGGGCAGTGGGAGAGTGAGGGGAGAGCACTGGGCTTCTGGTGGGACAGGGAGGGTTTCCAGGGTCACTTGTAGCATTGGGAAAGAAAACCCCAAATAAGCTGGGGAAAGGCAGAGTGAAGGATGTGTTCCAGGTTTATACCGAGAGGAATTTGAGGGCTACCTCTGGTGACGTAAAGACATCAGACCCCTCCAGAGGCTAAGGAAAGGGCTCATGCAGCTGTTTCAATACTCAAATATCGCTGCCTCCACATTGCTATACCTTTCCCAGGCAGCGATAAGGGCATCATCCACCTCGCCATCAGCAGCTGGCAGGGGTGCGACAAAGAAGAGCCAGGGTCACCAGCCGAAGCTGTGGGCACTTTGTTTGAAGGAAGGCACGGCCGGGGTGCTGCCTGCAGCTGGGGTGCCGTGGCTTTCTCAGGCCCATCTGGGTGTCAGGCTGTGGCAAGGGAAGAGCTTCCAGAGCCGCTCCCTTCCCAAAAGCTTCCTCGGCTCTCCTCTCCCTGCTTAGCGCGAAGTGCTTCTCCACGAAAGCCTCCCAAGGTGCCTGGTGAGTGCCACCACCCCAGCCCAGGGCAGCTTTGCCCCTTCCCAGGAGCAGTGTTAGTACCAGACACTTTTGAGCTTTGCAGCTGCCATGAGCTGGGATTTCTAAGAAAGGATCGATTGGCATTTGGGTCTTATGCCAAGTACCACTTTCTGGGTAAAACTGGTGGTGAGCTTTCTTGTTTACCGGTGTGACAAAGCCATAAGCAGTGACAAACCCTGGGTGCAACTTGAAGTGTGCCTCTGCACCGCAGGGTCGTGCAGTAAAAAGCACACCAGCCCAGTTAAATCAGGCTTGCTTTCTATAAGCAAGAGGAGCCACAGCGAAGGCTTTTTTTTCGTAACTGTGTGTTTACAACTCAGTGCACTGCTGGCCCTACAGATGCCGGGGTGAGGAGACAGGAGGTAGCCAAGGAGCTCTTTGCCTCCTCCCTGCAGCTGCTGCCCGGGTGATTACACCTGAGCAATCCCATGGGGAACCGGGGGGAAGCCCAGGTGTCGGGGAACAGGATCTTGAATCTTCAGCTCTGGGGTTTGCCTGCAACCAAAACATAAGACCTGGTTTGCAGGATCTTGCATTTTTCGGTGGTACATAGTAGCAGTTACTTTTTTCCAGTACTGAGTGAGGAACTTGAAGAGCAGAGATTATACTATACTTTGCATGAGTATCTGGATTAAATCACGTAACTAATAATTTCTACCTGACTCCTCTTCTGGTTTCTTAGGTAGCCACCTACAGACTCTGAAAGCCAAGACTGAGTTAAGGTATCCTGACTCCCCTGGCTGCATGTCCATTCCTGTAAGACATGTCAATATTCTTCCACTTACTTTAGCAAGAAGGGAGTCCCTGCCAGGTTTGGGGTGGGAGGTATGACTTGCAGAACAGCTCCAAATCCCCCCCAGGCAGCCACAGAGATTTTCAGAGGGAGCCCTTCCAGCTGTGGGCTCTTGCTTATCCTGCTCGTAATCACAGCCGTATCCATTAAGACTCTGCTGCCAGAGCCAGGAATAGACCAGGGTAATCCTGTGCCCAGCAGCCTTACAGATAGTTTTGTAATTCACAGTCATGCGCGTGACACCTTAATTCAGCTCGTTCTCCTGAGGCATTGCCACTTCCAATACGTATGGGTAGGACCTGCCACCCACCCACCAAGGCACTGCTGTTCAGGTGTGCCGCAGATGTGAGACGCTGCAGCACTGCACACAGACCCTCAGCTCAAATCTGGCTTTTCCTGCGTTTGAGTTTGCAGCTTAAATGATGTAGTTTCAAAGCAGACCTTTTAGCACGGTGTGTTAAACTGTGTCTGTATTAGGAGGACCCTGGATCGATTATTGACGGGGTTTTGCTTTGCTAACAGCTTTTGCTGATGTGAAAGGAGCTGTTGCCTTAAGATACGTCCTATTAGTCTTTATATATTGCTTCTGCTGTGGTAGGCAAGAGACATATCTGAGGTGAGACACTTCACTGCGCAGTGCGTTTGACAGGCATGAAGAACAGCACATGTGAAGCGCTGCCTGAGTGTCTGGAAAGTGGGATAAAGTGGGTTATTTTCTTTTGTTGAAAGAAAATAACATTCTTCGTGCACGCCTGTAGGGAAGCACCCTGTAGGGAAGTGCTAGGATGCTGTGTGTACGGGGATGGACGATGCACCTGGTGAAGTGGGTGAGGGTAGGTGCTTCTCCTTTTCACTACAGTCAGGACACTGCTTGCTTTGCAAGGCTGTGCCTTGTTGTGAGAGACAAGGCGTGTGCTAGGGGACACGCAGAAGGATGGTTCGGAACTGCAAAAATAGCTGTGGCCTGAGCAAAGCAAGGTATTTTACTTGGCTGGGGAACATTTCTTGTTTGGTGGTAGTATTGCAACACCACAGTGGAGCAGTTCCTGCTTTTCTGTGAATATTTGGAGTATCAGTGACCACAATCAGAAAGACCTGGGACCATGCAGCTGCTGATGTGAGGGGTGGGGATACTCAAGAGGTGAGAATGACTACAAAACCTTGGGCCTGACTAGGAGGAAAATGGGGGAAAGCTGGCAAAGAAGTAACAGAGGATGGGGAGAAGGCTGCACTGGGGAGCAGAGGGATGTGGAGACCACAGTGTGTGTGTGGGGAGTGCAGTACTTTTACACTGCAAACTCATAATGACTTATGTGTGTGCAGAGCCAAGAGAAACTGGCCAGGACGTCAAGTTTGACACTGTAATTCAGGCACCATGAGAGCCTGAGGACTTCTGACCACAAGCAAGCAGCACTTCTGTTTTGTGTCTCAGCCAAGAGGTTGAGCTTCTAAGGGTGATGCTGCTAAGTTTTCGTGCTGAACCTGGTGAAATCCCATCGCTGGTGAGCTCAGCAAACACAGTGATCTTGAATTATGAGTCCCCTGTGAAACCTAAAGCCACACTGTGTTTTTCCCTTTGGCCATTATGGAGCAAGTTCTCCATTTCACTCTTGTGCTCGCTTTCTCTTTCTCTCTGCCCCCACACACTTGGGAAGCCTGAGATGGTGTGACCATCTAAGCACACGCCAATCTCTTCAAAGGGCGTCTATAATCCCCTGTGCTAATCCTCCTGCAAGAAGAAGGATGCTTGTAGGCAAATCCACACCCAGAATATTAAGCTTGTTATAAAACCTGGCCTGTCATTGTGTCTGCTGACTCTTCTTTCCAAAAAGAATATTGCGGGTGAGTTAATTTCTCCTTCCTGTGGACTTCCTTTGAAATTACTTCAAGTTAAAGTAATATTGCTTGTTTCACACACCCTTATGAGAAGAAATGGCAACACCTAGGGACAGCTGTCATTATTCACTGCACTAATAGTGCTGAACATGATAGGCCACATTTTCAAAGTGACCTCTAAAGCTGTACAATTCTGCAGATGCAGCAAAAGCAGGCAGCTTGATCCATGTGTCCAGATATTGACCACTGGCCCCATGCAGGCAACTGGGGCATACACAGGGCCCCCAAGGAAGGAGCTGAAGTCCCCTGTACCAGCACAGAGTGGGGCACACTTAGGACATGGCAAATGCAAGGGGGACTTCAGCACCAGCTGAAACATGCAGTTGATGCGTGACTTCTGTGTTGCTCTGAAGCTTTTGAAGTGGTGTAAGGGTTGAAAGCGCTGTAAGGTCTGTGCTGTTTTAGCTCCCCGTTGCCTTGCCCTGTGTGGCACTTCATCTGCTGGACTGCAGAAGGGCTCCAGCTGGCTGTGGTGCAGTGGTGTAGGGCTGGGACTCAGCTGGCTCGTGTGGCAGCGTGAGGTGCTTCAGAGGTTGCAGGTGGCACAAAGGGAGGGATGATGTTTCACCCTGGAAGGCACTTCCATGTGTTCTGTTGACAAAGGGTTGGGTGAGCAGCAAGGGGACAGCCTGCTCCAGCTGATCTTTGGCAGGCGATCAGCTGGGCAGGTTCCCGATGCTCAGGAAATAGAATCCTATCAATGCACACCAGGCAGGGGCAACAGCGACCCAAAGACAAAGGCCTGGCAGAAGGCTGGGACAGCAACACATGGAGCAGCATTCATCTGCTGCTGTGGCCTTAGATGCATTCACACAGGGAGGGAAATGTAATCTGGGTCACACCTTTCAGCCACATGACAAATTAACAAATATTTAATTCATTAGCTCTTGCTCTGGGGTGGGGACCTGTTGCTGTGGGAAATGAAGCAGAGGCAGTAAAGCACGTTATTTTTTGAGACAGCCACACGTTATTGGCACCCCTGCTGTCTTCTGCCCACAGGACACTTAGACCCTGCTCTCAGACCTTCCCAGAGAAGCAGTGCTGGTACGTAACCGCTTCCGATGGGCCCATCCAGCACCTCCGTCTGAAACCCTGGTTTATGCTATCAACACAGGAGGTGCCGCTCCAGCCTCCCTCGCACCTCTCCCAAACCTGCTACACCTGCCCTCGTGCCGATGCCTTGGGGGCTGCAGCCACGGGCATTCCAGGGTCCCCGTGGGTATTGCCAGAAGGGGTGTGTGTTTGTACTGGATTACACCTGATGTCAGGCTGCCTCTTTGCCAGCACCAGCCGGTTGACCTTGGAAGCCTGGTCAGCAGAGCGCAGAAGCTTGCAGCGTGATGCGGGGCTCTGTGCAGCATGGGCTCTCCTGCTCAGCCCGTACCCTCAGCACGCAGCTACCTCAAGGCGAGACAATACCACTCAGCAGTTAGGGCAACACCTAAGCTCCTGGCTGGGACACGTTACGCAGCCTCATGTCAAGCACAGAGCAGTAAAGACTTCCCAGGAAGACTGACCATCATGGTACAACGCAGAAACAGCAAGCAGATGAGTAAAATCTCTTAATTGCAAGCAGCCATCAACTGGATGTCGACAGCGTGCCTTTAAAAGAAAAGCGCAGGCTGCTCTGTGCTTCCTGGCCAAGAGCACAAGCGGCCTCGTGTGTGCGGGAAGGGTCTCCATGCTGCAGCGCACAGGGCACTGGCACCGCCAAGCACGAGCAGGGCCTGAGTCACTCACCAGAAGCTGTCAGTTCCCACAGTTATGGAGTCTTGGCCGCAATTTGGTTTAATTGGTTTCCACCTCAGTTAGTATTTGTGACAAAAAAAGTGTGGAAGAGGCTCTTGTTCTTCATAAGTGTTGAAAAAATGAATGGGCTGGAAGCGGGTGCCAGACTGCCTGCCGAGCCGTCAGCAACCCGGGAGGAAAAGGCAGGTGAGGGACCTCGGCTGCAGGCAGGCAGCAGGCACTGCCTGATCAGAAAAGCTCGGAGCAAGGGGTGGGCAGAGGAGCAGGCAAAGGATCAAGGACTGCAATGCAGCACCTGCGCTGTGATATTCTATTACCTGAAGGGGCTAGGGCTTAAACAAAAAAATCCATGCAAGCTCAAAGGCATACATAATATAACTCCAGTGTGCAAGAGGACATTGGATTTACTTCTGGCTGTTTAATGGTAAACTCCCAGCTTTGTCAAGTCAGAATCTTTCCCATCGATATTCCTACAGAGATAAGTCTTGTCACTATGTTTAAGCACAGATGGTTATGTAGCTTCCATACAAATCTGGCACATGGGGGCAACAGAAAGCTTTAAATTGCTTTATCTTTAATGATAAGGATGATAACGACCTGATAAACTGATCTAAATCTGATGAATCCATGAGATATCACGTGGAGATACAGAAAGAGGAATTGATAAAGCATTAACAGATGCTGGAGTTGCCATCTGTAAATCAATTTAGAATTGTGCAGTTTACTGCAGTTTGTAAAATACACCTTAGGCTGTAATTGTGAACTGGACTAAGCCACAAAAGAAGCAGCATCAAGATCCAGGAGCGAAGGACTTGCAGCAGACTCGGAGGCTGAAGGAACAAATCAGCTACATGTCCCTAGCAGAGGAACCAGAGAGGTCTGAGCCTTCTCTGACCTCTCTGGTTGCCATCAGCACCTGTACTGCTCCACACCGGCGCTTGGGACGAGCTGAAAGGGCAACAAATCCAGAACTCAGAGAGTAAACAATGAAAACTAAACTCTGGTCAGGGGTCTGGTGAAGGGAATTTTGAAAAATCTGCCTGTGCCAAGAAGAATATTTCTGTAAATCGATGCATGTGCACTAGAGAAATTCACCTCATGTCCCTGTAGATAACGAAGCTGATTCAGCTGAATCCGTGATACAGATTTTGAGTCTGGTGTCTTAGCTGAGTGTAAGAGAGCAGGGAGTAATAGCAGAAATGACAAAAAATTGAAATTCAAGTGTCTGTGTGCTTCATCATTACAAAATTTCTCTTCAGTTCAGTAGCTTTTGCTGAGTGACACCCGTGCTATCAGCCTGGATACCACATCTCCTTCCCTGGAGGAAATGAGTTTGGCTCGTGGGGTTTAGGGCTGGGGAGAAGAGGGAGCATTGCTACCAAGGCAAACTAGCAGAGCTGCTCTGAGTATGATGGGTGCTGGGACCCCCTGCCTCCCTGTTCAACGTCCAGTTTCTGCAGTCCAAGAGGACGCTAAGGAAGCAGCTGCTGTTTAAGCCCCCCTAGGGATGAGGCAGCTTCCGCACCGCACATGCCCCGGAGGAGCATTCCCCTGCTGCAGGGCAGATTGTGGTCTGCCAGGTGCTGACTGCTCACTCCATGCCCTTTGCTAGGCTAGGTGCAGAGACCTGGATCATAGCTTTGCCAGATATGTTGGGGTGGAGCCCAGCAAAACCTATGGTCACAGTTGCAGGTTGACAGCTGTCTGCCTTCCAGGTCTGCATGGGATGTCTGGGCCATAAGCCGGGCTGCTTCCGTTTTGGACTTTGAGTAGTCCCAAGGAGTTCCTTTTCATTCTTCAGCTTTCTTGCTCCTGCTCTCTGGCCCCTTCCCCATCCAAAGCTGTGCATGCCAGACATGGAAAGGCCTGAGAAAGCTGTTATAAAGCTTATTTTATTTATCTTTACCAGAAGCATATTTTCAAAAATTTAGTAATTTGAGCTTTCACTTTTTTTTTTTTTTTCATCATTTCCAGGAGGAACTGTGAACACAATACTTTGTATCTAAGGAATAGAAGGAATGTTAAATATGAAAACTCTTCTCTTCCACATTACAGAAAAAATTGTTTTATTCAAACAGTCAATATACTTTTGAATAAGTGGCTGCAGAAAGCCTGCAAGGTTTTGTTATCAGTGAAGGAAAAAACAAATACAAGCTGTGGGTGAGGGATGCTCTTCCCTGTGTGGGGAAGGGGTTTGTGGCTCAGGATGAGCCCCCCACTGCTGTCGGATAACTTTCAGAAAGGTGTGGACTGTAAGAGCAGTGTGATTTCAGCACAGTTTCAGCCTGGCACTCTATGGAGGTACCAAGTGGCTTTGTTGGGCTGGCATCACTGAACCTGTGTTAAGATTCCCGCTGTAGGGTATGGTCCCAAGCTACATGGTCCCCTGTGTGCCAACAGCTGGATTATCTAGCGGTATAAATTCCATCTGGAGGAGGACACAAGGTGGTATGTTTAGGAAGTTCTCCAGGAGTGCTGTATGGTCTTTATGCTGGCATAACATATATGCTATTTCCCTGTTGTACCTTCTGCTTATCCTGCAGTTTAGGACTGTTCTGCTGCACTGTGAGGATATTTAGGGATGGCTCCAACAGAGACTCTCTGGAGATCAATATTGCCCAGAAAGAGCCTCTAGAAAAATGCTGCACTACTGGCATGTTCAGCATTGCAGCTCTGCAAAGGGTCCGGGCCACACTCCTGTACCCCCATTCTGGGAAGCTGCAACCAGGCGGCAGTCCTGCCTGGGGAGGTGCAGCTCTGGAGTTCCTTCTCCTTCTCGGAAGGGACCACGGAGACTGAGATGTGTTAAACTTTGAGGTACCTTATTAAACACATTGCTTGATGACAAAGTCACAACATTGTTAGGCTGCAGCCAGCATGGCGCCAGGGTGCAGAAGAGGGTATGCCACAGACTGGAGACAACCAGCTGGGAAAAATGATGTAGCTGAAAATCTGTGGCAATCCCACTCTTGATTTGATGGGAAATCAAGTAAGTGTGCTATTGCCTGGAAGGAAAAGCAGCGCTGTGAACTTCTGTAAGCTGGCAGTCTTTGTCTCCCATCAGTCAGCTTGCTCCTGGAAAGTTTGCAGCCAGAATATGTAGCAGCAAAGTGGCTCATGGAAGAATCTTACCCGTTTCACAATATCTTAGAAACAAAAGGAGGACCAAGAATAATTCATCCTTTATTGGATGTGGCAGGGAACACTGCCACAAAGGATGAGGAAAAGGCTGAGTACTCAATGTTTTCTTTGCTTCAGTCTTTAATAGCAAGTCCAGCTTCCTCCTAGGTACTCAGCTCCCTGAGCTGGAAGACAGGGATGAGGGGGAGCAGAATGAAGTCCCCACAGTCCAGGAGGAAACAAGGCCAGTGACCTGCTGCTTCACTTAGACATGCACAAATCTACAGGGCCAGATGGGATCCACCCAAGGGTACTGAGGGAGCTGGCCAAAGAGCTTTCCAAGCCACTCTCCATCATTTATCAACAGTCCTGGCAAACTGGAGAGGTCCCAGAAGACTGGAGGTTAGCCAATGTGATGCCCATCTACAAGAAGGGCTGGAAGGAGGATCCAGGGTACTACAGGCCTGCCAGCACCATAGTACTGGGGAAGGTTATGGAGCAGATCATCCTGAGCACCATCATGCAGCACATGCAGGACAGCTGGGGGTTCAGGCCCAGCCAGCATGGGTTTATGAAAGGCAGGTCCTGCTTGATGAACCTGATCTCCTTCTATGACAAGATGACCCGCCTAGTGGATGAGGGCAAGGCTGTGGATGTTGTCTACCTGGACCTTAGTAAAGCCTTTGACACTGTCTCCCACAGCATTCTCCTGGAGAAACTGGCTGCTCGTGGCTTGGACAGGTGCATTCATCACTGGGTAAGAAGCTGGCTGGATGGCCAAGCCCAAGGAGTGGTGGTGAATGGAGTTACATGCATCTGGCAGCCGGTCACAAGTGGTGTTCCCCAGGGCTCAGAACTGGGGCTCATTCTGTTTAATATCTTTATCAATGATCTGGATGAGGGGATGGAGTACACCCTCAGTAAGTCTGCAGATGACACCAAGTTGGTGGGGAATGTTGATCTGCTGGAGGGTAGGAGGCTCTGCAGGGGGATCTGGACAGGCTGGACCAATGTGCTGAGGCCAGTTTCATGGGATTCATCAAGGAGAAGTGCCAGGTCCTGCCCTTGGATCACAACAACCCCTTGCAGCGCTACAGGCCTGGGGCAGAGCAGCTGGAAAGCTGCCTGGGGGAAAAGTCCCTGGGGGTGCTGGCTGACAGCCGGCTGAACATGAGCCAGCGGTGTGCCCAGGTGGGCAAGAAGGCCAGCAGCCCC
>JAVJGJ010000037.1:82154868-82164964 GCA_035590215.1 Microhierax caerulescens | reverse complement strand
ATGGGCCTCCCCACGCCTGCCCCCATCATGCATGGGACCACCGGCACAGCGAAGTCCCTTGGGCAAAGCAGCTGCAAACTACACCTGGAAGCTCAGGCCAAGGGCTGCCGAGAGCTGCTCCCCGCTCGGCTTGAGGGTGAAATGGCCTCACAGCAGCGGTCGGTGCAGACCACCCATCCGTCCCCTTCCCTCGGAACCCCCATGGCGGCAGCTGTCAGGCTGCTGCTCTCTGACTCATCCCTTGCTTTGGCCTGGGACAGAGGAGGGGACTGAGGGGACACCCCAGGGGCTACAGAGGATGAGGGGCTGAGGGGAGACCTGGTGGGGCATGTCCTTGCTGTAGCACACCCCGCTGCCTTGACAGCCGTAAATTCTCCAAGCCCTCCCAAGAAAACGTGAGTGCTCCCACCTGAGGGTGTATTTTTCCACCATTGTACTTTGCCTTAATTTACCCTTGTTACTTTTCGGTGGTTGCGTAATTCTGCTCTGTAGGGTACTTCGCTGTTTCCATCTTCAAATTCAAGGAGGATGCCATGCCCCCGCCCTCCCCCCTTATATTCTCGTCCATGTTAGTCCTATGTTTTCCTTACATGAAATGCAGAAAGTGTATTGACATGCATGCTTAGAAGGTGGAAAAACTAGCTCTAGAATTTGGGGATGTAGCAGTGGTACAGAAGAGAGTTGCAGTATTTCTTTTTCCATATCCCTGTAACCCAGAAATCCTTTTTTTTTTTTTTTTTTCTTTCTTCTCCCTTCTATTCAAATATGGAATACATTAAAATTATATTTTTAGTTCGGACTTTACATTATGCATGAATAGAACTATGGTGTTCTGTAACATACTGTGTCTCAGAGGTGGGGGAATAAAGACTAGGCCTACCAACTACTTGATGTAAAATTTGCACGATATTTATGTCTTCTCTATCTGCAGATAAAGATCTACAGTTTCACATTGTTAAGCAAGCTAGAGCTCAAAGTGCAAAAGATGGTACAGGCTACAGTGAAGGTGAGTAGCAAGTCGATAACGAGATGACTTCATCAGCTGTCATGCGGTGAGCTGCTCTTGTCTCCCACCTTGCAGCTTCCTTCATTCCACTTGTGAACTGCTGTGAGGATTTTTATTTATTTATTTATTTTTAATATTCCTTCCCTTGTATGTTTTGGAGTATAACAACTTTCTCTACTTGGGGTGACTAGATAAGAGAATTTGATCTGTTAATGATCACATCTGTGGTTCTCTTCAGGACTGGAAAATCAACACTGCGAAATTCAGGAGTTTCTTAAAGCACTAATCCTTCACGTCCCATCCCACCACAGCACTAGTCCTTCACATCCCATCCCACCATCTACACTTCACTTTCTGCCTGCATTTTCTGTTATTACCCTTCTTCTCTTTGTGGCCCAAACTCTTCTAATGCTGCCTCCAGCCTTGCTTTTCATATAATGGTTCCTCAAGTAATATTTTGTTTAAGGATTAATTGCTAGGCATGAGCTGTATGTGCTTGTCCACCACTCCTCAGATCTAAAACCAAACAGCATGCTTACTATTACGTTGTGTTGTTTCAAGACTATCCTAAGGAGTTGTATAAGAAATATGCTGACAGATCTGCAAATATGACATTGCCCTTCTGCCACTGCTCTCAGCTCATTAGTTCCATTATGTTTCAGTGGGTTTTGTGACAAGTGTAGGGACCCAGACTGAGCTATGTTACTCTTTGAGAGTTCATACCAAGACAAAGTAGAAAAGTAGGGCTACCTATAGAAACCACTGTAGAGCTGCAGCATATGGTTTGAAAATTACTGCAACACCTGAAAGATACAGCATTTGCTGTCTGTCATCCTTTAGTTTGGTAAACATGATGATTCAGAAGGAAAAGTACATTTGTTCTACTTTCCTCACAGTCCAATATAGCAGTGCGTGCTCAGGCAGTTTTTTGTGTTGTCTTTGTTTCTCCGGCACATCAAGTAGAGCCTTAACAGACAGCTGCTTGGGAAGGAGCTTTCATGTGGTGGGCACTGTCTTTGGAGCATGTCGGATGCGTTTCCTCTGGAGGGAAGTGGTAACTCATTAATTTGACACAGGCATGTCCAAGTAGGGAAGGAACAGATAAACCCTTTATCAAGTGGTACATCGCAGCGATCGGTCAGTGAGCCACTAGGTGCCGGTGTTCACCTCTTCGGTTTCGACTGCAAGCTTGCATTTCCCTGAGGTTAACACTAAAACTGCATAGGGGTGGTTTTCATTGTGGCATCTTGGCCTGTTGTAAGATTTACTGACTTGGAATTGTTTCATTTAAAGTCTTTGGCAACAGAAACAAGTGGAAAGCATTTCTCATGGTAAATTTCCTTTTGACTAACTGTATCAAAGGAAGTAATTTTCCTTCTTTTGTTTTTTTAAAAAAATTCTAACCATATTTAGAATATTAGAATAGCTATATAATAGGACAGGAAAGCTGGTTTTAATTGCAAATTGTGAAATTTGTGTAAAATCACAAACATATAACTATTAGGGCACTTTTATGGGCTTCTGTGACCATGTAAGAACAGTGCATTTTAAAAATAAAATTCTACTATTCATGTGCTAGTTCAGATTAGAAAAGTCTGGTTTAGGCTCCAAGTACAGTAATGAGGAAACTGTATTTTAGATTTGTTGTTGTAGAGTCATTGTGGCTCCTCTTCCTCTTCTTTGGTGTCTTTAGTGAAAGCAGGATGTGAAAGATTGCCCAGCTTCCATTAAGTGCTGAATAATGTAGAGAAGCCGTAGCTTTGCTGTTGTGAAGGCTCCTGCACACACCCTGTTTTATGTGTTGGCTCTTCTGGAGATGTATGTCCGTGTGGGATTGTGCCATGCAGGGAGAAGGTTGCGTTGAGAGGGAGCAGGATTATGGAGGTCAGGTCAATGGTTGCTGGGAATTTGAATGTTATTGAATAAAATACTTTCCTGCAGGCAAGATCCTAGAATCCTGCGTGCTGTATCTTTAGGGAGGTCGCTTTGCTGCTGTTGCAATGAATTGAGAATAGATTGTCTGGAGGATATGTCTTTTAACTGGGGAATGGGAAGAGTGAGTGTTGGGCTGATCATTCAGGGAGAGAAGAGTGTGCAGTCAGTGTGTTTGTCTTTATAACTTTAGTCTCCTGAACTAATCTGGACCATTTTCAAAGTGCCTTTCTAGCCCTTTTAGCTATGCCTGCAGCAGTCTATTATAAAAGCTCTGTAGAGAAAGTGACTGAGTGAGACTGATTTGCACAGCACCCATTACTTAGTCTCCTGGAAGCTTTCATTCTTGTTATCTGCAAAATACCTGTTGTTCTGCCAGTACTTTACTGAAAAATTTAGGAGTGAGACAAATGCGCAGAGCTGCAGCCTCCTCTCTCTTGCTTTAGCTTGTTAGCCAAGAGCTGAAACTGATGGGACAACACAGAGTGTCCTTTTGATCTGATCTGGTACAGTCCATTCAAAGCCTACAAAAACCTGTAGCTAGCAGTGTAAGCAGTCAAGAGAGGTTAAACAGCCTGCATGGGGCTAGGGAGGGTTTCTTTTTCTTTGAGCGCTTTTTATCCTTTCAAATTAGGAAGGATGAAACTTCTTACAGATCTGTAGGGGAAGAATGAAAACAGCATGGGTGGCTACTTCATTGTTTGTTTGCTGAGCTTCTTGGTGTTTTCCTGTGTATTTATGCTGTTTTACTAATAGCAGCTGTCTGTTCAACCTCCAGGATCTTACTCATCACTGCCTGTAGAAGTTCCTCAAAATCACAAACGCTTCACCTGTGACCTGACTCAAGCTGATCGCCTTGCTCTTTATGATTATGTTGTTGAGGAAACAAAGAAACAGAGGTCTAGATCCCAAATAACGGAAAATGACAGCGATCTCTTTGTGGATTTAGCAGCAAAAATCACCCAAGGTTTGAAGAATGATCTATTGGTGGATTTATGGCTCAGAACTTCATGTAGTTTGATGAGTCTTGTTGAAAGCCAAAGAGAATTGCTTGTGCTGTTTCTGTTGTGAAAAGCGTACTGTTCTTAAAAGCCACAATGAAGATCTGGCATCAGAAAACACTAGTTCAGTATCCTTTATGTTGTTTTCCTTCCGAGAAAGCCTCGGTGCTCTGCTTTTGGCACATGTATTGTGTGTATCTTAGCGGAAGGATCTTTTCTTTGCTGCAAGAGATAAGCGATCTTTAATCTCATCAAAGGTAAAAGCTGAACAGGAAAGGTTGGCAGGTGTCTGATGGAGCTCTTGAGCAATATACAGATGGGTGGATTGGACTGAGGTCTCTTAACCCTGTTGAGTCATGCCCGTTTGTAACTATGCTAAGTGCAACATAACTATCTGTGTTGTCCTCTGGGCCCTGCTATGCCTAGGAGGTAGGGCAGTGCTTGTCATCTACACAGGTAAATGTTTTACAAAATCTGGATTTCTCAATCTTTGTGTCTTACTGTAATACTTGGTTTGAAAACATGGCCCGTATTTTGTAGGTGTTTGACCAAATTGCAACCCTGTATATTGATTTAGATCACTGTCAGGAGACTGAGATTCCATAACAACACTTGTTTGGTGGCTTTTTAGTCTTGTGTAAACAGCTAGCAAGAAGGCTGGAGAGGAAGCTTGTGGAGAAACTTCAGAAAGAACACAATATATCTTAAGTTTCAGACTTTTATTACTAAGGCACCAGATGTGCATAGCTGCGGGTGCTAATGTCCTGCTAATGACCATTTATTTTACTTCCAATTTTTTGCTTAGATGATAGTCAGAAAGGTCCGAAATCCCATCTTGAAATTCTGGCTGAAATGCGAGACTACAAGAGGCGGCGTCAGTCATATAGAGCTAAGAATGTTCACATAACAAAGAAGTCTTACACTGAGGTGAGATCTGAAGAGAGATTTTTGCACAAAAGTGCTTATTGTGTATCAGTGATACACCCTTTCAAAGATTTTGTCTCTATTTTTCCACTTCCTGCACCCTGCCTTATTAGAGTTGCAAACTGCAGAAGAACCTGATTTTGCCTTTTGGTTTATTGTGGCAAGTTACAAACAACAGGAGCATTTCTGACTTAAATTTTGAAGGTGGAAATGCCAGAAAGATATAGTTGACTTTCTGACGTGAAACGGTGCTATTTAAATTTATGCTGAAATACCTGTTTCTGCAAATAATGTTTCTGCAAATAAAATATGTTTCCATTCAAACATACAGGGTTTGGGGGCATTTTTATTTTTTGGAGATGTTTACCTTCTGCTGCCTAGTTGCTGGTTTAGGCGACTACCACAGCATGCTGCTTTTCTTGTTCTTTTTTAATATATCTTAATCTCTAGGTGATTCGGGATGTGATTGGTGTGCATATGGAAGAACTCAGCAATCACTGGCAGGAGGAGAACAGGTTGGATAATGCAGAGATATGTGAAGGAGGGAAGTCAAAATCTTCAGGAAGGTATGCCACAGTTGATGTACTATCCTTGGCTGAGACATATGCAGAGTTTATTTCATACTAATTCTATTAAGCTCTTCCTTGAGAAGCTCTGCCTGCATGAAGGATGGGGGAAATGAGTTTTTAGCTGTCTTTCAGGGGTAAGGAGGTGGGTTGCAAGGGATCCAGTTGAACAGGTTGTTTCTGGTGGAGCTGGGGAATGAATAGTGCTTCCTTTGTGTCCAAATGCGTGTGCATGTGATAGCTGGGAAACAAAAGGACACTGGAAAATACAAGTACACAGCTTCTTCCCCTTCCCTACCACATGACAGGAAATGCTATGGTAGATATCCTATAAAAATACCTCAGATAAAAGGTTTTCATAACTTACTAAATACGGGGACCCTTTACAGTTCATATCACCAGCAGTGTGGTTTATGTATACTTAATTCTTTCCATGTCAAGCAACACTGCACACTCTTCCAGACATTAGCTGCTGAAATAAAAATGGTCATGAACTAGTGATAGGGTATTTGTGCTTCTTCAGGAGGGCTTTGAGGTGAAAATGTTGAAACAAATTAGAAGGTGACACTTGAGGTGTTTTTATTTTCAGCATTAAAATGAAGGTGAATGAAAATGCTGTACAAATCAGGCTGGCTGGGTTTTCCAGCTGTTAAGTAGCAGCTGAAGGCAGGTGGTTGAAGAGTTAGGGATTTAAAGCAAAACCGTGAACCCCTTCTACTGCCTCCTGTTTCATCAGCAGAGGTGGTAAAACAGGGAGGGGCAGTGTTTGTAAGAAGTAACTATAAAATAGGTGCTGAGATGTGCAGACATGTAAGAGCATGGTCTTTGGGCCTCTTTTGGCAGGTATTGCATTTCTTGGGGAGATAGAAACACTTAATAAAAGTTAGGTCCTCTGCCTTACACCATTAGTAGGTCATTATATTACGAAACTGGTACGAGAACAATAGTGACTGAAACTATTTTTATTGAATAAAATAAATAATCATTTTTTCAGAAAGGAAGACAGGCGGTCAGCCTCAGTGGACTCACGGCAGTCTGGAGGAAGCTGTAAGGATATGGAATGCACCAGGCATAGGAGAGAGACCAGCAGGAGTCCAAATAAACGAAAAAGGAGTCGTGAAAGAGGCAAAGACAGAGATACTCGGAGAAAAAGAGAGAGGTGAGCATAAATATTGACAGCTGACTCCTGCCTCTGAATCAGGCAGCTGTAGCCATCATCTGTGAGAATTTAGTGCAGAGTATTAGAATATCTAGTCCAGTTAAAAAGCTAGGCTAATCTCAAATATAGTACATATAGGCGTAAACCTACTAATACTACAGAGAACATGCTGAGAATCACATGTGATCCAGACTTCACACATCTGAAAGGTGAGACTTTCAACAGCAGGCTACAGGATTAGCTTAGTTGTGTCACAGGATATTGTACTTGATCAGCACATGCATAGGGGAACACACTGCCCGTTTAACTGAGTGCGCTTGTCATGTCTAATGCTGATATCTGCTCTAGAAAACCGGGTAATTTTGTTTCACTAAAATGTATATACATACAATCACTTGACTAGCTTTTCTATGGTAGATGCTTCAAAGCAATGCTGTTTCTCTGCAGGAGTTCTGGACATATTTCTAGGCAAAAGAAAACAAATCTAGGCCATCAAACAAAGGCACATTTGCATCTGCAGCACCATAGGTAAAACCTGTGTTTGAGCAAAGGTTTAGACTGCTATGCAGCAGAAATGCTGTAGGTAACTCATGGACGGGAATGATCACTGGTCTCCAGTTTGGCTTCATTACACAGTGATGCTGTTCATCCTAAACTGATTGCCACTGGTGCTGCTTGAGAAGGCCTCAATTAAAACAGCATAGGAAATAAACTGTCTTAAAGTAGTTTACTTTCTTTCCTTGGAAGAGGACGTGATTACAAGAGCTTCCCCCGCCCTTGCTTCAGATTCTGTCAGTCTGAGCCTAACAGCCCACACAATGTTTGTGATTTTGTTTCAGGGATGAAGACAAATATCACAACCATAAAAGAAGAAAGTAGAAACAAGAACCTAAGTATTTTGTTTGTCAGCTGTTCGAAAAATGGCTTGCACAGGAGCTATCGCTACTGCCATTGTGCCAGGGACAGTAATGCTGTGTACGTTAATACTGGTGTTGCATCACAGCTGTGCTTGGAGACAAAAACAGAAGAAGCATGAAGGATGTTGAGATGGAAGCAGTATGTATATCAGAAAATGTGTAAATCTGTAACACTACTGCTTCTATTAATAAATTATATTCTCTCACCTATTGAAGTTTAGTGTGAGAAGGCTGTACTAACTTGCCTTCCTGGCCCATAGCAGATACAGAACAGAGCTAATCCCTGGAGTCTAGGATCAATTACAAATGGAAAAGGCACAAAGAGAGCTCCCCTCCTACCTCTGACACTGTCACCTCTAGGAACAGTGTTCCAGAAAGACGACTGCCTAGTTACAGCACGTACCAGAAGGAAGAGGGAAGATCGCAGAGTTCTCTAACAGGCTAAAATGTCCTCAGCTGCAGCTAGTGGTAAAAGGACAGTAACAGGAAAGCTACTGTTCCTAAGCTCATGCTCAAAGAAATTTATGATCAATGTCATCTGGCAAATATGATGAGAATACAGCTCTCCATAGAAACTAATGGGGAGGCACCAAAGAAACTTGTAATATTGCTGATTGCCAAACACTGGGTGCATACCTGTTTCCTTTCAGAAATAACTACAAGGAGTTCCCATCCTGTAGATTAATATACAAGTATTAGTCATAGAGGCTGGTAAGACAAGCCAGTACATACTAAGGGTGTGCAGGAGGGTTCCACTTAAGTTCAATAAGATTTTTACTGTATCAATTTCAGTTCCTGTTAATTCCTCACACAATCTACTACAGTGAGGTCAGCCATCATCAGCCAAGCTTGTTACCACAACAAAATGAGCAACTATAAAAGTACAAGCCTGCAGATCCAGCTTTCCTCCCTATGATACTTAATGTTTGATCGAGTTGCCAGGAGAGGGCACTCCATATGCTCCTGGTTTCGGCCACCTCTGTCAATGGAATCTCCAGTTTTACTGTAGCCACTAGTATCCTGTCTTACTCAATTTTTTCTGCAATTAAGCATGATTATCTGTTACTAAATACTTGGTCTAGTTCCAACTGATTTAGACTTCTGTACCTACTACAGCTGTCCAACTCAAAACTAAACTGAACTCTGTCAGGCATTTCTCACCTACATGACAAATGCAGTAGCTTTTTGAAAAACAGGATGTATTTTAAAACAGATCCTTAATTAGAATTAAGTCCATCTAAAAAGGGAGGAAGCGTTTGAGTTCTGAAAAGGTCCTAATTAGAGGGAAAACAATGCAAAACCATTGTCCTTTCTTAATTTGATGTTTCTTCTTCCTGCTCAGGCACAGGGTTCTCATGAAGTTCTCGAGTAAGGCTTGGTAAAACTATTAATAGAGCATGTTCATACAGACAAGGTCATCAAAAGACAAGCTGTATTTGTGTAAGAGTCAAAAAAGCCAGTCAGTGCTACTAGAAGCATAATGAGAAATGCACTAGTTACAGCTATCCAGTCTTCTCTAGATGTAATTCTGTGGTTTACTTCTTTTCTTACAATCACTTACAAAGTATAGGTAGGAAGATCCATAACAAAATACCTTTTAGTGAACATAAACAGATGACAACGTATCCCTCCATAGGTGCGAGCATCAGTATTTGAGGCAGGAGAACAGTGTAACCATGTCCTCAATTAACATCCACCAAAGGGCAATTTCAGGAGTGGAATAAAGAAAAGGAAGCGCCAGAGAAGGGCTCATCTTGTATTGCAGTGTGCAAATAATGATCCTTTGAATACAAATTATTGTCATACACATATTTATTCCACTTTTCCTCTAGCCTAGTGCTGAAGAGTAGGCTTGATCAAAACGGCGTTGAAGGCTGGGGCAGAAAGTTTCTGAGCAGCACCATGCCAGTTTGTTGGTCACTGGAGAGGAAAAAAATAAAATGTTTTAGAACAACACTTTAACATGGTAAATCCTAGTGTGCTGGGCAAGGTACAATGGAGGGTTATATTAATTGCAAGAGTAGTGGGATCAAAAAGTGGTTCTTACTGAAAATTGTCAATCTGGTAACTAATGACAAAAAATCAGTTCATTTGCGTGCTTGTGCATTTTTGAGCTCCCATGCACACAGAGCTGGTAGAAATCTAATTGTATTGGGTTTGCACTGCAAGCTTTTGGTAGCGTGGGGGCTACAGGGGTGGCTTCTGTGAGAAGCTGCTTATGGTTTCCCTGGGTCTGATAGAGCCAATGCCAGCCAGCTCCAAGGTGGACCCACCACTAGCCAAGGCTGAGCCCATCAGCGATGGTGGTAGCGCATCTGGGATGACATAGAAGAAGAGGGAAAAGTTACTGCATAGCGGCAATTGCAGTTGGAGAAAAGAGCGAGGCTATGTGAGAGCACAGCCCTGCAGACACCCAGGTCAGTGCAGAAGGAGGGCAGGGGGGGCTCCAGGCACCGGAGCAGAGATTCCCCTGCAGCCTGTGGTGAAGCCCATGGTGAGGCAGGGTGTCCCCCTCAGCCCATGGAGGTCCATGGTGGAGCAGATCCCCACCTGCAGCACATGGAGGTCCATGGTGGAGCAGATCCCCACCT
>JAVJGJ010000037.1:82136608-82153135 GCA_035590215.1 Microhierax caerulescens | reverse complement strand
AAATATATATATATATATATATATATATATATATATATATATATATATATATATTTGCTCTTTGGCAAACAGCAAGTACTCCTTTTAGCCCTTCTGCTCATTCTTCTGGTGCTCACATCATGCAGTTCCATTCATACTTTGAATGGCATGTAGAAATTATTCCACAATGGAATAAGTGCATTATCAGCATGTTAATCTGGAAGACAGATTTATTCATCTCCTTTGGTATGTTCGACAATTTTTTTTACGCTCACCTTCCTCTTCCAGATAAAAAATATTAAGAATACTTCCTTTGAAGCCAGCCACACACAATTATGTGAGCCATATGACACAAATGGGGAAGGCAGAAGATGACATTAAGAAGTATTTAAATATTGTAGAAAATTAAAGAGTACATTAAAGTCATTTAATGTAAGAAGGCAAGACCTATACAAAATTATACTCATGAGACAGAACCTGACAAAATTCAAAAGCAAATGGATTTTTCAAAGTCTGTTAAGACTGAATGGCTCTATCATGTTGGATATCTTCCTGTGCAAATGTTACCCTTCACAGTACATGAACTCTTAAAGGAATCCATAAAGAGGTACACGTGCAATATTGGAGACAGAAATTAAGACAAAATTTTAAGAAAGTAACTTGTAAATAAAATTCATGTCAGTTATATTGGCTTAGTAAATAAGTATTAAAAACCAAAAATTACATTTGTAAAAAAAATTTTAAGAGTCTTACATATCTAATTTGTAAGTGGTGACTCCTGTTAACATATCAGTATTACTGAAGAGCCAGCATCAGGTTTTAAGCTACAAAACATAACTACGTTAATTAATTCACTGAATATGATTTTGCTGTCCTTCAAAAGTTTTAGTAAGAAAACTATACAATAGTTGCATTTTGACAGACAACAGTAAAACCCCAAAATTTGTCTAAAAACCCAAGGAAGAAACTTGAAATATTTTATAGTTTTAATGTAGAGCACTTTGTAAGTCTTTGTTTACTCCATGCCCAGAAAACCTCTTTTTCTTGCATAGGAAGGACAGGCTACAGGAACAGAATAACTCTTCTATAGCTGATGCCAATATTGTGCTATTCTTAAACTAAGTCAGTGCCAGCTACAAATAAAAGCACAGAACATATTGAGAAATTGTCTAGGGAGATGCAGTTACTGGCTCCCTGCTCTTTTGTTCAAGGGGTATATTACTGTTTGTAAAGATGCACTTCCCATCACTTCCTTGACTGCACACCACATGGCTTTTGCTTTTTTCCATCTTTTCTACATTTTTCATTTGATGAAACATCAATAGCTCTTTCCATTTGTATTTGAAAAGTGAATTTCAAACTGGATACTACAGTAATTTAAATGTGTGCTCTTTTTCTGTTCAATTCCTTTACTACTAATAGGACTTTCAGATTTTGTAAGATTTATTATTTACTAATAAATTTGTGTGACTCTAAAGGAATTTCACTTTTCATACTGAAAAAAATACTGCACTTTCTTTTATAGATTACAGATCGGAACAATTCCTCTATCCTAATACTGATAAACAATAGCAAATAAAATATTCAATGTAGATTTTGAGGATTATACTTTAAAAAAAGAGGCATTTTATTAGAATAAGAAGTATAAAAGCCTTTTTATGCTTTTTCTCCTCTCAACAGCTTCCTGCATTGCACTACTGGCTTAAGAGTCAAACAGCTGGAACTTTTAAGTGACAGTAAGTGAAATAATGTCTTTGAATTTCTGATTTTTTTTTCTAAATAAACAATAGTCTTACAAAACTTTGTTGCAGGAATTGACATATTTTCCTGCCTACAAAAGCGGAATACAAAAAATCAATACTTACATGCTGTAAGAGGTACTACTCCCAACCATGCAAAGGCCACAAGTGTATAATGAAACCAGTATCGTATTGCTGTGCCAATACTCGTCACCAGTCCAGCAAAGATGTCTTGGATTGGAAGCCGTGAAGGCATATCTGGGGAATAAACTATGTAGAAAAGGTACTTATGAAACAACTCCTTCTTTACATAAACGCTTCTATAAAAGTCCTGCCAACTACAGAATGCTTGTATTTGGCAAAAGTTTACTAGACAAATAAGAATATTTTATAGATTCCCAAGATATGAACTCAAACAACCAAAAAACTTCACATGATACATTTGTTACATTGTATACTGAGTGCAACAGAAAAATTAATAAACTCCATGCTAGTTTTTCACTTAATAAAAAAAGCTATTTTCTTAATAGCTTTATATGTCAACTATAAAATCTGATTATCTCAAAATAAGCTCAAGCCTACAAGAAAAAGCACATTCTAAATTCAGTAGCCCTTCCACTCCACGCTACCTTGATGATATCCCTGTGCTATTTATAAACCTAGTTCAAGGAAAGAGCACAAGGAACAAGAAGAATTAGCAATTTTGTAGATTGTCAATTTGTTTGTGCTAGGTAATTTAGATTCCACTTGCTACCCAACAACACCAAAACAACAACAACAAAAGTCAGCACAATGAAAGCACCACAGAGACAGGAAAACTGAAGGGAACAGATTTAAGTATCCACACACATTGAAATATACAAAGACTGACTTTTACTTCCAACAGATATCTATTTCATATAATGCAATATTTCTTCTCAGGTCACTCATATTACAGAATATAATGCAGATCTCTCAGCCTGTATAGATGTTTTCATAATAGTAAATTTTCTTGACTTCCTGAATTCAACACCTATGTATTACACAAACTCAACCCTGCTCAAAAGCTGCAAAAAGCACTGACAGCGCTTCTTTTGCAAACAATTTGAAAATACCCATCTCTGTTGGATGGTAATGCACAGTGTCAAGAACAGATTTAAATAATGAAGATAAACTACGGTTAGGAGTCGCACAAGGACATTGCTGCCTGGATGTTTAATAGTTATGTTGAAAACAGCAAAACTTGGAAGACTTTAACACATTTAATTAAGAGACTATTTTTTAAAAACATCACATACTTTTAATTACATAAGGATTTTTACAAGAACTGCTAGAGAAAAGTTTTCCTTCCCTCTCAAGGCAATCCTTTGACTTAAGTCTGAGAAACACTACTTCAGGCAATCACCTGCATCCCCCTCTTTAATGAACGTCCCTACTACCTTTACCTATGTTCCTAATCATCCTTTTATCAATCTCAGAAAAGAAGCCTCTACAGGAGAAAAAAAAAAAACTTATTTTCTCTCCAAGGATATTTCCCTAAGTTCCTGTATTGTGAAGAGAACAGAAAAACACAGAAAGCCAGTATCAACATGCAGAAGCAGTCAAAAGAATATGGAGAGTCTGGTGCATTTCAACAACATGCAGATTATCTTTGACACAAAGTAACAACAGAACAGTTACAATAAGACAAAAAGTAACTAGTTTTAAATTTCAAAGGATCTCACTTGTCAGGTATTTGGCAAGGAACCCGCATTGGTAAAAAAAATGGACTGAAATAAAACACAGCTGCCAATAAAACACTAGTTGTGAGAACACGAGCCCTAAACTGAAAGCAGGACATAAACATTTTGACACTGTTTACCAATTTACAATTTTCTTATTACAGAAAGAGATCTAGTATATAATTTGGTAGTGACGTAGAAAATGCCAAGTAAATATTTACTAATGATCTCTCATCTGACACTGAAAAAACATACCGGAAAATTATCAGAGGAGACAAGCAGACCTTTCTTAAGGGCACTAAAAGAATAACTAACTAGATTATATTTGTAACACATTATTGGTACCACTCAGGTAAAACTGAACTCAGCAGGTACTTCGAGGCTTCCGTTTTTAATTTTCAAAAAATATATTGTGATCAACACTTTGGAACTGCAATAGAGGCTACAAGGAAAACATTAACTTTGCATTAATGATTCATTTGTTAGGGGAATGTTGTGAGAGTTTAGCTTTTAAAGAAATGCATCTTTCAGGAATTACTGAAGACTCACACAGGAAATTGTAAAAAAGGATGCCCATATTAACTCAGTAAAGCTGAAGTGGTTAAAAATGTTAGCACCATTACATACTTTTCTAAAGGCTTTAAGATTACAACTGAGCATTCAAATAAGTGCACAATGTAGCCACTACTCAGAGAAGATAAGCTACATCCCCCAAATTTTAACAATTTGGTGATTTTTTGATCATTTCAGGAGCTGGGGGCGGGGGGGGAAGCAGGGCCAGGAGGGGAGATTGGTGTTTTTCCCCTGCTTTACCACACCTCAAAACATATACAGCTTCTACCACTAGAAGTTTTATACCATGATGATAAGACAAAATCTTTGTCCTACAACATTTGGGTGGGTGAAATGCAAAAATTCCTAGCCAGGAACCCCTGGTGTGGAAGCACACTGCAGCGCTGAAGCTTGATGCCAGAGATCTTCATAGCTAATCCTCCCTCTTGTGTCTGTCATCTACTGCCATTTTCTCTCCACATTCCACCCCCTTTTATCCACCCCTCCCCACTACCACTGTGAGGCCTGAGACTGACCCCTGCCACCATATACATCCTCTTCATTCCCTTTTGCACAGTTGTCCTTCTTCATCCTTCCTCCGCCCGTTAATTCCCATCCCAGTAATCTTTCCTGACTCAGTCTGAGAAACCTATCTCCTGCCCAAATAAACATCTCTACTAGAGGCCAGGTTAAAGCAACACTTTTTTCCTATTACAGCACAAAATTCAAACAGAACTTGACTGAGCATAACTAGGTTTTCACAGCTTTACGTTCAACTTCTTTGAGCTGTCCAGGCACAGGAAAACTACTAGAAAGCTTTTTGTATACTCAGGTCACACCTGTGCTGTTTTACTTGTGAATACTGGATTTTGGTGTGTAGGGGTTGTTCAGCTGCTTGTTTTCTAGGGATGGGGTTTTGTAAGCCTAACTTTTTCAGGAACAAAAATATTAATTTCGTTTCTCCAAAGCAGACAGCTCAGGGCAAAAATCTATTACACTGCCACAAATAAGGTAGGAAAAACACAAGGCTGTCTTTAGAAATTTTCCTTCTCCCAGAAAAAATAAGGATGAAAGCAAACAATAACGATCAGTAGTTTTTAGGGAAACATTTTGTTAATAGATTTCAGCTGCCAAAATAATCTAGAACAGGAAAGTGGGAAAAAAGTTCCCAATGCTCTAGCTTACCAAAGTGATACCTTTAAATTTATTACAGGAAGCTTTCTCATCATTCCTGTTTCTTCAGAGGCTATTTAGTACAAACATCACACAACCGTACTTTGACAAAGACACTGGGATAATCTGCTGAACCTGAATGCTGTTATTCCCACCAGACTCACAAAGAAATAAAACAAACTAACACCTTCAATTTAACCTCTCTTTCCCAAACTTTTCAAAGTACTGAAATTTAATCCAAATGAAAACTATACTGCCAACACAATTTCTCTTGCAAGGAGATATTTAGTCATGACGTGAGCTGTACAGAAAGGAGCTGTTATCAGAGCAGTATCTAAGCAGTAACAGGGCCTTTTTGAATACCTGTATGTTCCGTCACGATAAAGTAAGATGTAAAGATAATAATAAATATTAGCAAAACTGGACAGTTTCAGACTTCACTTTTGTTGGTGGTATTAAAAAAAAAAAAAAAAAGAAAAAAGCAGCAACAATATCAGGAGTACTAGCACTCTGTAGTTCTCAATGCCATCTGCACAACAGAAAAAATGACCAAGACAGAGAGAAGACCAGGCTCTTCCTAATTTTGAAACTGTTTTGCTCCTCCTTTCCTGTCCCACACTGGCAGGAGAATCCCATCACCAACCCACATCCACAATGAATCATTACCATGTACAACTGGTCCCAAAGCAACGGTCCAAGACTTTCCTTGTCTGCTAAGGGCTTACTCCCAATGAATGGGAGCAGGTTGTGCAGGTTTAAGTATATTTATCTCCCATTTATGACTATTTCCACTACAAGGTAAAAAGTGGATACTTTCTGAAGCATGTGCAAACATCTACAGAAAAATCAGATATATGTGATTATTATGAACTAGTATAAAATACAACAGAAAGCAATCCATAGGTTTCATGTTACTGGTCAGTAGTATTTTGAAAATGCAAATCTTCCCCCTGGAAGAAAATAAAGATTCTAAGTGCATTTTCCCAGTGTATTTTATACCTACAGATTTAATGACTCTCACGAGTTCCTTCCTACAATGCATCATCTTCCTTTTCACTTAGGGAAGCAGAGCTGCAGAAAGACGTTAGAAAAGCAACAGCGTTCTGACATAGGCTGTATCGAACAAACACTACCACTATTTATTATGAAGGCTCAATTTTTTCTCCTAGTCTTCCCCCCGCAGCTGCCACAATGCAACCATATCCTATTTCTTTCCCCATCCAAGTTAGCCTCTTTATTTGCCCATAACCTAAATCTGTGTATGTCTAGTATGGAAGCAAGCAAAATGTCTTTATTTCATCAGGTAAAACTGTCATTTAGCTTCCTTCACAGAATCTCCACACTTACTGTCCTCTTACCCATCAATTTTCTATTTACTATTACATTTGCAAGCCGTTTATATGTACCACAATCATCCTTGTGCACTTACAAAATAAGACTATAACACTCCTAAGTAAAAACCAGGTGTTTTATAGCTAATGTGTCAAAGCACTAGTTTGCTAACACAGGAGTTGCAAGTTATTTAGGCTGGACTATATGATCTTCAAAAGATCCTTCCAACCCAAACCATTCTGTGTTTATGTTTCATACTCTTGAGCCACACACAGACTTTGCTCCATACTACTAAGGTAAAAGGAGATAAATGCTATCCCTTCTCATGCAAACCAAGGGTCTAATAAAACATATGAAATGACACTCATATGTCTCTCAGTCGTGTGTTTACTCTGCAACCTGGAGCTGGCAGCAGACATGTTGAATTCCGTGCCTGCATGCAGTATTTTGCTTCAGAAGTTTATGTTTTTCCAAACCTGACTTTTTCAAAATGCCTGAGCTATGGACTACTCTGTTAAAATCTGTCAAAACAAACAGTTAAAAAAAATTAGCTCATTATATCCTTCAAAGTCTTAATTACTTTGAATGATGAGCCAAATAAAATGGGTCACTTATTTCAGTACAATTACACAGTTTCTTATAATTTTGTACAAAATTAAAGATCCAAAAGTTTGGAACTTAAATGTTACTACAAGCAAACTATAATTACTAAGCAATGGTTCTTGCACGTTACTTAAATATGACTATATGATTTAGTACTTTAAAATTGTGATACTAATTTTTCTTTGCCTTAAAAAAATAATAATCTATGAACCATGAACTCTTTCACATTAAGCTAGATATGCTAGTCACATTGAGAAGTTTTTAAGCCAATGAAAAATTATCAAGGCTTGTGGATTAATTTTTTAAAAAATTAAGTATTTCATATGAAGAATCTCAGTGTGCTATAGGATAGCTTAGGAGCTTAATCAATGCAAATTCAAGGGAACAAATAGTTCCTGTTCCAACAAACTTTCCTATCAACAGTTACACATAAACAAAGGTGGCAAACAACAATAAGCAGGAAGAACAGTAACAAACCAGGATTACAACAACACAGTGAGGTCCACAAGCATGCAAGCCTTGAATTAGTATCTTTGCATGCATAAATCAAAAGCTTATTTCAGACTATAATAATTTATAAAACAAGGAACGTCCTATCAATGTGGCTTCCTTCCATTTCATAATCTTTGTGTTAACTAATCTTGTGACATTGTATCAAATGCCAGCAATGCAGCTGCTTAGGAAGCAGAAGAATGAACCCATCCCAATCTCCAGCCAAAGATCATGCTAGTCTGCTTCCATATTTGTATTTTTGAAAATATTTGTTAATATTACCTTCTACAGAAAAGTGAAGTTTTGAAAACTATCTTCTCTCAGGAAATACAGCCTCACCTTCTTTCATGGTTCAGTGCTTATAAATGTTTATGGTGACATCAAGAAAAGTGCATGCCAGCACATGACAAAGAAAAGTGCATGTGCAGAGACAAAAAGAACACAGAGTAGTTGCTCTTTAAAAACTCAGAAAGAAAACATGAGTCAAAAATGAACAAGCACCATGACAGAATTAAAAAAAAGTCCAAAGCTATTTTTTTAATAGCTGTATTAATTCATAACTTGAAGAACTGCAGAAAAGCAATGCACTTTAAACCACAAAACTTAGCTTCAAAGCATGCATTTGAAAAACAAGTGTTTGCCTACATGACTAAACACTTCTAGAGAACGATGCTGTTATTCAATAGAAAAATTACTTCCTTTGTACTCCTGCCAAGAGGCAAGCTGAACCTTCTACTTTCTTCCTTCCAAACCATGCATAACTTAGTGGGTCAGGTGCTAAAGAAGTCACAAGATGTCACAGAACTTAAAGACAGTAAAGGACTTAAAGAATACATGCACTAGGAATATTTTATGAATACTCCATATGCAAAAGTTATACTAGTAAAGGAGCATTTTTGACAGAATGACAGCACCAGCTTTAATAAGCAAGCCAAGCTAAAAGAGGAGTTGCTGGTATTACTGAACTGTTATCCCCAACTTAGTGCCTGCCCACTGAAGCCCCGATACTATTATGTACATGTGTTTATTCCACGACATCCCATAGTGAATTAACTTATCTGAGAGTGCATGAAACCTGGCAGGGTTATAGGCCAGATTCAACTTTGTTTTGGATGACTGGTATATACATCACTCCCATCTCTGCCTTATCATTTGATCTCCAGCACTTGTGACTCTTTCCCAGCTCCCATAAGCAGATCCATCTTCCAGACTGGACAGCCACGTTATCTTCCAAATAAAGAGGGGTAAGAGCAACTAAAGAAACCCTAACTGAATGAGTGTTGGGTGTGAAGGAAACAATGAAACAAGACACGCTGAAGAGAGAGGGCTGGAGGAATCTGTGCTAGGTATCTGGCATATGCTATCACTGTGTGCAGCCTGGTAGAACAGAAAGCACACTACAGCATGGAAAGCATAGAAGCAAAGGTTATCTGCTGAAGTTGCTCAGTCTGGGAAGTAGCCGGTGTGCGACAGGATGATAAGTAGACCTTTGCTAGAGACTGAACATGGAGGGAGCACTTACTACACAAAGAAGAAAGAGGTTCGCTTATTACCAGTTTCAAGGCTCCTATAACAAACGGTAACTTGTTAAACCCCAATAATTCCATTTTGTTTTCAATGTGTCCATAACCTGCAACTACATTACTAGCTGTGCTGGTAACAGCTATGTCAGTCAAGGATTAAACTTCTGCAGCGTAACACATATAAAGTGTATTTCATTTAGAACTTTTAATCCTCTTTTTTTCTATATCCTAAGGAGAACACTACACTTCTTTCTTTTCTTCTCATACAAAACTAGAAAGTATTCTTTCTTCCTAACAGCTAGTAAATCACTGAAATACAGTCTTGTCTTGCACACTAGATTCTGTAGAGGACCTCACAGCAGAAACCAGTTTTGAAAGCAGCTGATTAGCTGTAAGAAGCTCCAGAAACGGGGATCACTCTCGATTTGCAAAGCTTCCAAACAGAAGCAATGGAATGACTTTATAAAACTGTTTACAAATAAAACCTGCAAGCAAATAAGATCTCTCTGTCTAATACAGGTCTCTGTAGTATTTAAAAAGAATAACCTGAAAGCATTTCTGTGATCAACATAAAATATACTGTTCTCCTCACAGTGGTAAGACAGAGTTAGTATTCTACATTTCACTGCTGATCATTTAAAAAGTCTAACGTGTTTCATTAAACATTGGCAGAAATGGAAAATTCAGACTCAATATATAGAAGAAAGGAGTATTACAAGATTTGTGGAACACGAAATACATTAACTAAGCCATCTGGGTCCTTACTCTCAGTTTTCTCTATCAATGTACAAAACTAGTAGAGAAAAGCAAAGGCGGCGAGGGGAGCAGGAGATGAGATGAGCGGTCTACACTTCTAACTGGGACCAGCTACTCTGAAAAGGAGCTTTAATTTTTATTGTACCACACACCTAAAATACTCAAACCTCATCATCTTTCCAAATGACAGTGCAGATACTTCTCAGTTTAGAAAAAAAATAATTAAATTACGTAATTGCACTATGGAGAACTGAGGTCAGCAGTTGTAAAGAAAAAAAAAATAGCACAAGAACCACTTTACCTGTTGAACAGGCAGTAAGTTGGCAATGCCAAATAACGCGCCTAGCCTGCCCCCAAGCCAAAGGACCTCACTTATTTCTACTACCATTAGTTAAAATGTAATTAAGAATCCTCTTGGAACTATATAAAGATACAGTCATTCTTCATCATAAGTTGCCTAATTTAGTTGAAACTAACATAAAAGGCAATGTAATACCGGGTAGTTACTGTATCTTGACTGAAATGCTAGTGGAATAATTATCATTTGCATTATCTGTCAATATCATTTGAATTGCAACTGACAAGTCACATGATAGTGTTACAGGTGGATATTTGAAATATAACTGAAAACCAGTTTTCCAATTCAAATTTTGCTATGGTTTCACCTTAACATTCAGACTTTCAAACACTCAAATTTATCACTGAAGCTGAAAACAAGCCATACACTAATGCTGGCAACAAAATAATGGACTGAGGCAGTGAGAAAAGGTACAGAATACTATTTCTTCTATGGTTCATGCAAGATTATGGAAGAACCAGATTATCCATTATTCAAACAATTCACAAGTCTGCAATAATATGCATAGGAAGTGCAATTCAAACAAGAATATGCAAGTTAAAACACAAGTTTGGATCTATCATGCTGAATGAAAAAGTAATCACTTCATACATACCAAGAGAAAAAAATTTGAAAAGATAGGAACAGTAAAACATACTTACTTGGTGTGAAAGCAAATCTGTGCTTACACAATTCACAGTATTCTTTTCTGCTGTGTTTAAGCCACTGAACTAAGCTGCAATAAGAAGTGGTCACATTAAAACACGCTATTACATCTCTCCACTTTATACCTTCATTAAGAAAAACACGACAATTCTGTTTTCAACATAAATCAGAGTATTGGTACTACCAAGGATGACTTAAATTAGCATGTTTATTAAATATATTTAGACCATCAAGTAAGTTTCAAAAAGTAAAAAAAGGTAAGCTGACTATGACTAACAGCATCTCTTCAAATACATCACTTACATAATTGACAAATTACATTCTTTGATTATGTTATTGAAAAGGCTAATAAAGCATATATCCTGACAGAGACATCCACTAATGACACCATTCCTTATAAATCTTTCAAGATATGACACATATGCATTCAGCTAAGATTTAGAACTGTTGTATTTGTGAAAAATTTAAAATTAATTGTTAAAATACCATCAAAAGGCATATATGCTAGACCAGAATTACAGTTTTCACTTTAGCATTTCCCTGAACAAACATACACCTCAAAACAACCAAAAAGTACTATGGTATTTTTATTTCTTGCTATGAGGTTAGATGTTCTTTTTATTCACAACCACAAGTGGGCACAAAAAGCCCCAATGTACTCATTTTTCTGCTTAGTTTTCATAAAACTGACGTATCGGCAGAACCATAATCCTAAACACAAACAATTATCAGTACTTTTTTTTCATATCTAATGACTAAATTCTTTGTGAACTGTAATGAACCAACATGTAAAAAACTTCAAAGTCCCTAACACATTTCCACTGAAAATTGGGTTTTCTTGCTAGTTAACCTGAATACTTAGGAAGTCTTGTTTTTAGAAAAATACTGATGTTTTTATTGAAAAAAATATTAAAAACCCCATAAATACAGAACTTACCATTCCTGATGAATAAATTTAATACTGCCAGTACACACACATGGATGATAGAGGGGTTTCTCAGGAGTTCCTTCAGACCGACAGACTCTGCATATATCTGCGGACAAGGACATAAAGCTTATTACAGCACTGCTTAAAGAACTGAAATTTACAAGACAAATTATACAATTAAATTCTAGAAACTTTGCCATGTAGCAAAAGGAAGCCAGAATAAATTGAAAGAGGATTAAAGACAGATTTCATCTGGTATAAGACAGGAAGACTGAGAGATACCAGAAAATCAACAAGAATGTTATCTGCCTGATCATGTTATAAAAAAACCCAAACATGTTGTCTTATATTTTTTAAGATGTCTAGGAAACAGACATAGTAAAACTACATGCAGAGGTGCTCTTTGCCCAAAAAGGTTATCACTAAAACAAAGTATAATCTGTTAATAATAATCTTGAAAGCAGTGACTTTGAAACAGAAAAATTCCATCAGATTTTTGAACAAGTTGAAGACCGAGCAGAAGAGATTCACTGATGCCTGACAATGACTTAAATTTGTGACCATTTGTTACTCTTGAACCTAGCATGGGTGTCCCTTGGTGCTCTTACGAAAGGGGAAAAAACCCTGTCACAATAAACAGAAATAGGTGTTTTGTGAGTCTGCTACCAGAGTCAAAAAAGGCCATCCATTTAGCAGTCTACAGTCTAGTCACAAGAGGGAAGACATCTTCTATTTCTTATTTCATAATTTCAATGGGTCCTGCACCTCCTTTATGTTTATTTTTGACATTTTCTTACAATTAAAGATTGCAAGATGTTTTGTGGACAAAGAAGTGAGCATAGACCTCTCCCTCTAAAGAACAGATGTCTACTTTAATATCATCTGGTTATCCAGACCATTTAAACAGAAAACTAAATATAAATAAATGTGAAGTATTTTACTTGCTTATTGAGATGAATGTTATTTCTGTTAAGGAAATGAACATAAAATGTCCATTTTCTCAGAAGATTTAAGTTTTGGATTTTCTCTTTAGTTCATTATTTCTCTATCAACCACCCATTCAGCAAACCTGCAAAAGTGTAACAGATCTACATCAGAAATCTTTGTTATAAAAAACAAATTTGAAGTATTGACCTAAGAATACTGAAAATATGCAGTTTCAAGTCTGAATCACTTATCTTTGTTCTTAGTTAACTTAGTTAACTTTTCCTCATTTTTTTACAAAAAGTTCCAAAATGTTTTTCTATAAAGAAATCACAACATGACTGTATCCATGGTTCACACAGCATTAGAACAGTTTCTACACAAAGCACAAGAATTCAAATAATTCCAAATAAAATAGTATTTTTTCTATCCATAAAAGATGCTTCAATTCATTCATGCAGGCCGAAAAGCTAGAATTAACAGAAATATTTATTCAATATCATGCCAATGATGCTACAAAGAGACATAAAGAGCACTTACATCACAGCCACACCAAGCAATGACATTGCTGCAAACACCAAGAATCCCTGGTTTCTCTACTGTCAAGAACAACTAGAACCACTACTTCACCTAACAAATGAGTCTTTTACTATAGAGAGTATTTAAGATGGCTGCACAGGACAGGCCTCTTCAACTGACAGGCAGGACCTACCCACTAGTAGTGGCATGCCCACCTTCCTCCAGCACTCTTTCAGAGCTATTTCACTACAGTAAGTTGACAACTTTGTACGCTGGATCAGCTTCATAAAGGGTCGGCAAGCCCTAGAGCCAGCACACAAGACAGAATGGGAAACCTCTACTATAAGAACACTCTGGCACCAGTGAAAGCAAGTTAAGTGCACACTGTTCTCTGAGACCCCCATAGCTCTCTGAACCTGCTCATTAATGGTCCACTGGCTCTCACAGCAGACTATTCACTTCTTCTCAAGTCTGTCGGGATAAACATAATTTGCTTTACCAAAAGCAAATGAATTCTTTATTTGGAAAAGGATTTTCTCTGTTAGCTTACTACAATAAGTTAAAACCAAATATTTTTTTCAAAGGCTACGACAATTTCTAGATATTCCCATTTGTTTTATAAATCCAAATAAACACGAGTGTAACAATCTGGACTGTTAAGCAGCCAACAGCTACAAATCAATAAACCCCGCTGAGGGTCAACATGTACCTTATGACCTACTGCGATGTTCAGAGGGAATTCCACTGTGTAATAAACACTGATTTTCTACTTGCACACACACTTTGTATCCCATTCTTTATGCATGCATTTTGGAAAGAATGGCCTTGGGTAATACAGCGGGTTTTTGTTCCACTAAAAAATGATTCTCTGCCTATCACCTCTCTAACAGAATGTTCATTACTAACATCCAAAAGTGAAGACTGTTATTTAGCAACTGTCACAGTTTAACCCCAGCTGGCAGTTAAGTACCACACAGCTGCTCACTATGTCCTGTCCCGTCCCCCACCCCCAAGACAGGGAGGAGAAAAAGGTAAAACCTGTGGGCTGAGATAAGAACAGTTTAATAACTGAAGTAAAATATACTACTATTACTAAGAGTAATAATAATTGGAATGAAAAGGGAGATAATAAAAAGAGAAAAATAAAACCCAAGAGATGCAAGTGATGCACAATACAATCACTCACCATCCGCTGACCGATGCCCAGCCAGTCCCCGAGCAACCATCGGCAGGCTGATCAGCAGCCCCAGCCAACTCCCCCCCCCCTTCATATACTGAGCATGACATTCTATTGTATGGAATATCCCTTCGGCTAGCTTGGGTCAGCTGTTGGTTCTGCTCCCTCCCAGCTCCCTGTGCCCCTCCTCACTGGCAGAGCATGGAAACTTGAAAAGCTCTTGACTTAGAGTAAGTACTACTTAGCAACAACTAAAGCATCAGTGTGTTACCAACATTATACTCGTACTAAATCCAAACCACAGAACTGCACCAGCTCCTCGGAAAAAAACTCTGTCCCAGCCAAAACCAGGACAGCAACAAACTGATTTAACTGGAGAGAAACAGGAGCACCTCTTATCAGGAAAACCTGGTATCTGGCACCTTCAGGTGCTACAGAAAAGCAACTCTCACATCCATTCCGAGGCAAAGCAGCTGCCGCTACCTGAACTGCCTCTCTCATCTGAGCTCCCACCATCCAGTGAAGTTTTCTAGCTCCGCAACACAAGTCGGTCAAGCATGAAACCCATGAGAAACACAAGGGCCATAACACTGTTGATAGGCTATCAATAGTTACAAAAGTCCACTTACACTTTGCCACAGAAGTACAGGCTGCTTTTTTTTTTTTAATTATTATTAGAGCATATATATAGAATATATAGAGCAACAACATTACTAGAGCATGGATTTCCTCTTTCTTATGGCATTAACACAATGTTTTCTGCTACCAGTATTTAAAGCTTTCTAACCTTGAGAAGTCTCTTCAGCATTCTGGCAAGAATCCTGAAACTCTTAACAGTGGGAACTGAAGTTTGAAATTGTAGCAGCTGTAATTTTCTAGTGGCATTGATGGAAAGTGAGTATATAGACTAGTTACTTTCATTCTACTACTCAGAGCTTTCGAGGGTAACATTGACAAGATTACAACATAACATCTGAGACTACATATATATGTTAAAAGACCACATAGATGTATGAAATCAGAAAAGTCCAAATTCCAAGCAGAGACCAAGCAAAGTTTCACTCTGTCAATTTCATCAGTATAACTGCTGGTCTACAGAGGCATGACAGAGTGCAGCAAGCAGTTCTAAAAGCTGTTAGATTTTAAAACTACAAAATATTTTGATAAGCCATCTGTTTTCACAGATACTAAAGATATCAACAGCACAACTCAAGGGTGTTGTTTCTACAAAGGTGCTGTCTTATTTCATCCAGTTTCATGTTTTTTCAGGTTTTTTTTTCTTTTGATTTTCCAGCTTGAGAGGATTCAAGTGCCACTAGATAAAAAGCTACATTCAGAATGATGCCAAAGTAACGAAAGCCAAGACACAAAACACTTTCCTTGGAACTGTCTTGCTGCTGCAATATCTATTTGTAGTCATTGCTTAAGATTATAAACAATCCTCAAATACTGCAAGAAACATAGCACAACATACATCCTTTATTTATTTTGGTTTACCCGAGGATACCAAGTCCTGCATCATCAGCTTGAACCACATATCTCCTCAACATCAACCCAGCACTGCAGAAGTGCTGACAAAACAGACCCACATTTGATCTCAAATAAAGCAACGCCCATAAAAATGGAAACTACTAGACATTGCAAAAACATGATTATAATATCTTTGGCAAGTTCTTTTTTAAAATGAGGCAAGTTACTACATATCAGTCTCGTGTAGAAGAGACAGAGAAAGGTATCAGCTCTTGCATGGTTTTACTATTTCAATTTCCCAGGTAGGTTTTCCAGCGTACACAACAAAGTTACCGTGGCGAAGCAGCAGCAGCTGCTGAAGCTGCTATTACTGCTCGGCTTAAAGTGGAAATGTAAAACTCGCCAAGTTACAGGACCGGGTATGACGGTGTCTGCCGGCCAAAACAAAACTGGCCCCTTCTGCACGACGGGGGGCAGCCCCCTCCTCACGGCCTCTGCCCCAGCCCGCGCCCCCCGCCTCCTGCTTCCCGCGCCGGGCTGCCCCTTCACCGAGCCCCGGCTGGGCCCCGCGCCCCCCGCCCGCCCCAGCGCACGGCCGCAGCGGGTGGCAGCCCCAGACGGCCCGGCCCGGCCCGGCCCGCCGCAGGCGGGCGGCCC
>JAVJGJ010000037.1:82112188-82130311 GCA_035590215.1 Microhierax caerulescens | reverse complement strand
TGTTTCTGGTTACAGGTTTCCTGTGTCCAAGCCCCCGCACCAAAAAAAAAAAAAAAAAAAAAAGGCTGTATTTGTCTTCTGGAATATCCCATTCCTAAAAACTGTAGTATCATTTGAAACATATGGTTCTTTGACTAAAACACTTCCATCAACTTCAAGTGAACCTTTTAGATAGATTAGAATTATTTTTTCTTCTCCCTGCCCCCTCTTTTTTTTTTTCTTTTTTTTTTTTTTTTATACTTCTTGCTCTCCTTGGTAATAGAGGGCATGATGTGAAACATGTTACCATTGTCAGGTGAATGCTTATAAGTCCTTCTGAGGACATGTTGGTTCTCATGTCTTTAAAAATCTGTGAAAGCATCCTTACAGATGACAGCAGATAGGATTTATCCTCAATATTTAGCAGGAACAATCGCACTTTGCTAGAAACCTTTTCTCTTGACCTTCCAGATGTTATTGGAGGTTATGACTGCCAACTAAATTAAATTGAACTCCTCAGTTCAGTTCTGCTTCCTTTAAAACTGTGAGTGTTGCCAAAAAGAGAATGTGTCTATTGTGGAGAATGATCCACATAGCCACTAGATAGTTTCTGTAACAACACCTATGTTACTGCCTCTGCTTCTGCTGCACTTGATTATGAAAAAGATATAGAAGGACTTAGACTTCTAATGACTTGTCATTACTTTATCTCAAGCGTTTTGCAGCAACAGAAAAAAAGAATGGCCAGGGAAAAGTGAGCTAAAGTCTAAAGGTCAGAGTTATTACAAGTTGATCAGAGTCAATGACCTCTCTTTCAGGAGGTTGATTTCTGTAGTAACTTTTACTTCACTGCAGCTTTTGCACTGAGAATTTGGGCATAAACCCCAGCTTTTTCTTGTTTCCCTATAGCAATAGTGTATTTGCTGTGTGTACAGTCTTCAGTGTAGGGTCAGTGAATACAGTGAAGGAACCACTTAATGCTTTTGATGTCTAAAGAGGAGAGCAAAATGCTTGGCTCAGTGAAGTAGATTTTCAGTTGGATGACTGACATGAAAAATCAAACACATTTAGTATTCAAAATCTACATTTTCTTTGCTCTGTGGATCAATTAAACATTTTGTTATACTAATTTTCTAATGGAGTCATGATGTCAGATGGGCCTTTGCTAGGGCCTCTGCCTCGTTAAAAGTGCTAAAGAGTCATCTCATAAAGATGATGAAACACACAGAAATAGCAGTGTATGGTATCTCTTTCTCACAGCCTTGTCCTCAGAAGGTCTGAAGAGTATCTGAGCAGCTCAGCATCCCCATTTAGCTCCTGAGAACAAACCTGTTTGGAATCTGTCCTTTTCAAAGAGGAGTGTCTGGGAAGGTCCCTGCTTTAGGAAGGAGTGTCTGGTTTATCTCTGCTTTAGAAGGAAGAGTCTTCTGAGACCCTGTATTTTCTGAGTCCTTATCAGCTGCGCACTGAAAACACAAATTGCTGTCAGAAACCCATACCGAATTTTCCAGTCAGGGCTTTTATTTTCACTGTGGCAAAGGGGGTTCTGCTCTTTAGTTTTTCCTTAAGCCCTCAGGTTTAGTTCCCTTCTTCCTTTCTCCTCTTCTCTTACTGATCTTCTATCAGGAAGAAAGCAGGGGCCTTCAAATTATAGCCTTATGAGGGCATGCCCTCCGTCCACCGTCCTTACATACTGCTGGTCCCCCTGAGCCAGTTCCTGATCCTGCTTCTGTGGAAGGGCAGGGGAGAAATTTGTACAGTAAAGGACAAGGAGTTCTCCAGGAGACCTGAACCTCACAGTAGCTTCAAGGAAAGCAAATGGGCAACTCTGTTGTCCTCCCTGAATCTTAGACCTGATGGGGTAATCTGAAGCTGGGCAAGTAGAGTTTCTCCTCTGTAGCAGGGTCCTGCCTTGCAGAAGTGTGGGAAGAGCAGCCAGGAGCTGCATAGATGCAAATCATGGTGGAAAGGATTATGGTGAATAGCATGGCCAAGATGAGTGTGGTAAGTCGGGAGGAGAGGGGTGTGCAGGTGACTGCGAGGACATGGGTCTAGGAGGGAGGCTAGAAGTCAAGAGCTGGTAACAGGGGGAGGTCCTTGAAAATGGGAAAAAGCCAAGTGTCACAGCCATCTTCAAGGTGAAGAAGGAAAATCGAGAGAACTACAGGTCAGTCAGCCTAAGCTCAGTCCACAGGAAGATGATGGAACGTGCAATGAAACAGCCTCATGGTTAACAGGGACCTGGAGAGCAGGAGCAGGGGCAGATGCAGAGAGGCGGCGGAGCTCCAGGGGTGCCACAAGAGGGCACCTCTGCTCCGGCCGCAGCGGGTGCTGCCGCGGCTTGGACAAGAGGGTGCCAGAGATGGAGCATCTCTGGGTTCTGCAGCGGGCCAGCCAGGCAGGGACCAGGGTGGTAGGCACCCGGCTGAGGGCATCTGGCAATGTGATGGGTCATGAAACAAACAGCTGTGGATATTGGGAAACCTGTTGCCTCGAATGCTGCCACCTGATTAAGCCTATTACCTGAGCAGCCCCAGGGCATTTCCAAATGTCTGAAGCCTTCAACGTCGGAAGCAGCATCCTGCACAGCTGCCCTGCACCTTGCCAGCACTGGTGGCAGCTGAACTGAGTGAGTCACCAGGGGCTGCCGATCTGTTGTCCTGCCTCAGGCTGCTGTACCTTGCTGTATTGTCACTAGAATTAACCCCAGATCATGTCCTACGACTTCCAGAACCCCTTGAGCTGAGTCACTCATTGTCTGTGCTCAGCTGGGGCTGGAGGTGGTTGGGGAGAAAGCTCAGGGGACTGAGTGCTTCCCCCAGGAGCACCTGGGTGATGTGCCAGCAGCTGATGGCCTCTGCCTCCACTCAGCTGCAGAAGGTGCCGTGGTCCTTCAGCCCCAGCAGTCCCTCCTCCTGCCCCAGGGACTGGCTCTTGTCCCTCTCTTCAGGGTTATCTGGGAAGAACGTGCTGGGACTTTCTAACCTTGCCTTATTGCTGAGGGCCCAGGTAGGGGTCACCATCATCCTCATGACGTTCAGTGACTTCTTGGTTCAAATCTAGGAAATTCTGTGCAAAATGCTACCTGCTAAAATGTCCTGTTGGCAGTATCAAGCAGTCCAAAGTCAAGAGGAAAGAGAGAGGCTTTAGCTTCCCACCAGGGAGGAGGCAGGGGGCAGGGACAGGGTGTGGGACTGCTCCAGCACTGATACACCAAATGGCCTCATGCAAGGAGCCTGTTGTGTGAGCCTGGCTGTAAAGGACTGGATCTAGTCTGGCAGCATGTCAGTGCAGCCTGACTGAGCAGCGTGCCTGTGTGAATTGATGTGTTCTCACCAGCAGCCTTTATCTTGCAACGGCAGGAGGAAGTCCAAGTAGGTTGGAGAAAGATGACCCGGAGCTGTCTAGTTTCTCTGCGCAATGGGGAACTGTGATTGTAGGTGAACTGGAAATCTGTGCAGCAAAGGCCGCTTGCGCTTGGTTTTCTGCTTTAGATTTTCTCACTGCAGTCCAAAATTGGGTTTTGAAAATGTATGCTTATGTTACATATGCTGATGTACTTAGGTTAATATATCTCTTTCATGTTTATATCTGAAATGTTCTTGCATCTGCAGTACACTTTGGATTGGCTTGTAGATTTTAGCTGTAGGATCAGCTGTCCTTACCAAAAAAGGGTTGAATTTAGAAAGACATGTGAGAAGAAAGATATCAAAGACCTCTTTCTGGTTTTGAAAACCCATCTTTATAATATGCAGAGCCACAAACCATTTACTAAAATGTAATGATAGTTCAATGACTTTTCCATCACACTTTCCCTGCTTGCTGTATTCCAGTTGCTAAATTGATCTCTGTCAGTTTCTCAAAGGTATTTACTAATGTCCTGCACTTTAGTATCACATATCACGGACACTCAGTAAGATGCTTCATCTACTCATTTTCAGGTATTTAATATGACAATATTTTATTGAAGGTTGGAAGCTGAAAGATACAAATTTGCACTCACTTGGGTGTCCATCCTAAATCCATTGTACTTAGAAAATTGCCATATGTGTTAAGTGTTGTGCTCCATGGACAAATCAAAGTCCCTGCTGGAGCCCAGGGAATAAAGTGAATGGGGCCTCGGGAAAGTGGTACGTATACATTGTAGTACTGGGACCTTCAGGGGCTTGGCTCTTCTGAGCTTCGCTTGAGGTTGGCTTCTTCTTCACCATCTCAGCCTTACTTGGGTGTTTTTTAAATTTGGAGCCATCAAGACCCGTATTTTTCTTGTTTTCAGAAAAAAAAATCTTCTTTTTAAAATATGCATTTAATATAAAGGGAGAGCCATTTAGTACAAAGGAAAAGAAAGTTACAAGTGTGACAAGGCGGTTATAATTGTTGACCTTCAGCTGCTGTTGGGTGATCACAGAAAGATGAATTCCTCAAAAAAGATACCGTATTTAAAGAATATGGAGAGTTCCTAATAGCCTTTGAAGTCTGCAGGTTCTCTGGGAGGTTTTCAGAAGTAAACAAGACAACTGCCAGTAGTTCAGCTGCCTGAAAGATGAACAGAAACACATCAAAAATTACTCTGAACTGCACCCAGGTGAAATGTGAAAAATCAAGTTTGCATTTAGGGGAAACGGTTGTTTCCCAAACTTCACAAAACCTTTTAATCCCATCAAAGCAGAAAACATAAACCAGGCCTTTTAACAAACCTATATTATAAAGGCATCTTACATGATAATGAAGAGCCCTAATTACAAATGCCAAGGCAGGAGTCTGTTGTTTAATTTCTGACTCTATTTGCATAATCCACAAGTTCACTGAGGAATGTGCAGTTTCATTGCTGTTCTTCTGAGTCATGCCATGCTTACTGTTTGCTCTCAACTCACGTAATATGTAGTAGTTGTTCCTGGGAATTCATTTCACTCTCAGAGCTTTATGTTTGAAAATACTGGCATTTACATCTTTTCTCACAGGGAAGAACTTAGCATGATTGTTGCATAATATACAGAAATGGTTGTGTTCAGCTAAACCATGGGGTTTAACTAAGGAACTGAAATGAACTGGCTGTGATTTTTTTTTTTTTAAGGATAAATACATATCATCAGAAAAATCCACGTGATCAAAATTCAGTTTTGGTGCCACTCTTGAAGAAATTTCAGGGAAAAAGATCAGCAGCAGGCACTGATTTTTGCTGAAAACCAGAGGGAGTGTTGGAATAGCTAGTAGTATACCGGTGTCTGGAACAAGTGGAATCAGGCTTCTGGTTCCTGCTCACACAAAAATATAAATGGCTGTACAAAGGCAGGATCTCCCAGAGAAGGCAGTGGGTAAGAAGTAGCCACATGGGTATGGCAGTCTCCACACGGATGAGCGTTGTGGAGCAGTAGCTTGAACATGGATCTCTGACACAGCGTATTTATGTTAAACCTTGAAGGCCGCACTGAGGGCATATGTCTCAGGTAGAAAGTCCTGGGTCTTTCCTTCAGGACCAGCCTATCCAAGACTTCCTCCCACAGTGATATTCCTAGCTCCTTTATATCAAAGTTTTACTTTTTGTGTGGATATTCAGACAAATGCTATTCCATTAATGTCAACCTACCACTTTCCCATGAGAAAGGGTATGTTATGGTAGAGGCTCCGTGAATTCCTTCTGTGGAGAAGATGGCTGATTTCCCTCTTTTCTCTCCTTCTCTTTATCCAGATTAAAAGCTGGAAGATCAGCCATACCCTGGAGAACTCGTTTGTTGCTAGTATCTGGGCTTACAAGAAGGTTTGCACAAGGAGGAAAGAAAACCCACTGGGGTCTGGCTTGGTAGAAACAAGTGGTGATTTCTCTCAAAAAAAATTATTTCAGCTCCCTAAGCAAACCTACAAGAAAGCTGTGAGATCTGGACCTACAAGAAAGCTGTGAGATCTGGGGAAGCTAATAAGTTGTGGTGCAGACTGCTGGTCTCTTTGAAGACAGGCAGGTGACTGGGGATTTGATTTCAGCTTGCTGGGGAAGGGTTTCAGGTTTGGGTTGTTTTTTTTCCTTCTGAACCAGGAGAACAGGCTGTAGTGAACAGGTAAACCCGGCCTGAGGTCTGAGCTGCAGCTCAAGACAGGGCTCTGGAAGGGGCCTGCCTGCTGGTAGCTGCTGTGTCCGGTACAGGACAGGCCATCATCTCTATAGCTTCCTAGGGAAAAAAGGGGAAAATCAAGGCACCTTAGTGAGGAACCTTGTGAAGGATTGAATTAGGTGCCCCTAAGCTTTTTCCCTCATGGCCCATCAGCTCTCTGAGGTCTTGTCATGGGTCTATCAGGCAATGGAGATCCATTTGTTTCAGACCAGAAGGAAGCAGTGTGCTAGCAATTGTCAGGGCTGGAGGTGCTAATATCAGCCCTTAAGGGCAATCTGGTAAACCCCTGAAGTTTCCTGCTTAAGCTCATGCTTTCTCCTTGCTGAAACCTCCAGTCTGAAACTTGCTAGTTCACAAATGAGCTGTGGTAGAGCGAGCTTGGGAGTTCACTCCTTGTTGGCACAGCTGCTTTTGCACAAACAGCCCTTGCAAAAGTTTTAACTCTCCAGGTGGGCAGGGGCAGCTGTCTGAGTGGGCAGGGGGAGACAACTGCTTCCACACCACCACATTTGATGCCACACGCAGCAGACATCCTCTCTGAACCCGGCAGGGTGGGCAGTGCCTGCAGTTGGGTTTGTCTCCCTGGCCCAAGCATTGCCTTCCACACATAATGCACATTGCCCTGTGCCTGCCTGTGCCCACCTGGGCACCACTGGGCAGGAGACACGTGGTGGGCTAGCCCCTTCCCTGCCCAGACCCCTCCTGTCTTCTGAGATCCTCCATGATGTGTTTACTCCACTGTATGCTCAGGGGCTCTTAGAAACTGATTTTGCTAAACTGGAAGAGACTGTAGAGTAGGTACCCTCACTCCCAGCACAGACTCAACCATTTGCAGGATTACACTGAAATGTAATTTCTTTCTGCTAGGTCAAAGTTCATTATTTTGCTTTAAGAAAAAAAGTAAAAACAGGTGCTCTCTGGAAATTTATTTAATAAAGTACCTTAATTGCTCTGAATTTATTTATGTATGGTAATTACCTTGTAACATAATTAGAAGCTCTTTTATTTACTTTCCTTCAACTTGCTGCTTTGATGTTGCATTTGGGCGTCTGTATTGCTTTGTGGGATACAGTCCAAAGCTGCCTGGATCCAGACCAAGATTACTAAGTGTAGACATGTTTGCAAAACAGGACTTTTAAAGTCAAGCGAACACGGGGAAAAGGGGTTTTTTTTCGGTTTTTATTTCCTGGAGCTCTTTTTAAAATTTTGTAGTTTAAACCACTGATTCAGTATAGTAATTTTTGCCAGAATTGTTCAATAATTGGTGACAGTAGCAGATATTTTCCCTGTTTCCAGTTAGGAAAAAAACCATAATGGTCATCTAGAAGTTGTACAACATGTGGGAGATCATATCTAAGTGGAGATTTTTGGGTCCTCTTGGCTTTAAAAAGGATCTTTTTTAAAATCTCAGCCAAATCAAACTGTTCAAGTGCACACTAGGAGTTTACAGAGGAGAAGCCAGACTTCTGCTCTTGAAAATTGACTCTTCTGAAAAGTGGGGTAAATTCTACTGGGACAAGGAGCAGCTTTTTATCCAAGGCAACTTATCTGTAATGAAGACAAAAATTGTGTTTATATTTTAGCACAATCACAGCTCCAAATACAAGCAAACAAAATTACCCCCTTCTAGCTGATTAATCCCAGAAAGTTCCTGAAATATAAAATGAACATTGGATGAGTTTTGTATGAGACAACTCATACCAAATAAAGAAAAGGAAAAGAAAAAAAAAAAAGTACTTGTGCCCTGGAGCCAGGCAGACCAAATATTATCTATTTTAAAATCAACATTTTATGGGGAAAATTCTGCATACAAAATTCATTGGAAAATGACTAAATATGTGGAATGACTTTATCCTTGAAGGTAATCATCTGAATGGTGGATAACTGAAAGGAAAAGTACTTTTTAGTAATTTCTTGATTCCAAATTTTTGTAGTTTTACAGAAGACAAAATATTTGGTAAGAAAAAACAATAGACATCTTCTTAAATCATATATAAAATAAATGTTCAGGGCTTTAGATAAGGAAATCAGACCTTAATCCATGCAATTATCCATGTAATCTTAACTCTATTGTCTTGCTTATGTCTCTATTGATATTGTTCATTGCAATAGTAATGCAGCATCTGATCTGGGGTACTTATTTTGGAGCCATTGCTCCAAAATATACTGTTTTCCCTATATATTGTTACTAATATTCATTATTACTTGGAGTCATGTGCCTTATACTGAAATTCCATTTAAAGTGTTTCTTAATAAAGTGATGAGCTACTGAATAACCTAGAAACACCTGAACAGTGTTAGGTAATTTTCATACGCCTCTTTGCATGTCACCTGCAATATTAAAATACTTTTCTTGTTATTGTTTTGGCATAATTACAGTTTTACTCCACCCTTTTTCTATAAAGTTCACAAAACACACCCTCTGAAATCCCACAGGCTTTCAGCAAAAATAGGAAATTTGAGACTAAACAATCACAATTTATTTTAGGTAAATATTTATCCAAACCAGGCATGAGAAACCCAGAAGCTGCTATGTCAACCAGTTCTACATGCCAACAAGCAAATTAGCAACATACTTGTTTGAAAACATCTTTTTGCTGATCATCCTTCTGTCCCTGTGGTCAGAGCCATACTTTTGATTTTAGGGAGGAAAGGAGTTGTATGCTCTGAGAGATGACCCTAGCCTGCCCAAAAGAAAAATGGGACACTCAGAGGGACATTTAAAGGGAGAATCACTTGACACCAGTGGCTTGAAATAACTTACAGAAATGAAGCAGAGTGGAAAGCCAGGGAAGGGGACAGATGCAAGGGGGAGACAGCAAAAGGGGAGAGATGTCGACAGATCGAGTTCGCTATTTTTTAGCAGCAAGTGGAAATGCAGGGAGTGGGAGCAAGGCAAAAGATATAAAGACTAATAACAAAGAAGGAGCAGTTGCCCTGGCCTGGGTCCTGGTGCCCTGTGAGGAATGGCGGGTGCTCTGCTTAGTGCAGGGAACGCGGCGGTGCCTGCCAGCACTGCACCAGATGAAGCAGATAAGGTCGCTCCCACAGAGGAGACTTAGGAGTCTTTCTTCTTAGACGCATGGGAAAGCATGGGAAGGAGCAGGGATATGCCTCACTACAAACTGAATCAGAGAATTCCTGGAGATTTTTTAATGCTCCAGGCAAAGGCAGACACAAACTCTAGGGTACCACGCTAGGTAAATGGTAAAGAACAAAATTGTTTCAAGTGTGAGACTAGTTTTCACCAATGACAGTGAAAGTATCTGTACATGTAAACCTTCTGCCAAGCCTTGATTTGCAATAACAAGGGCTGGCCCAGTTTCCAGGGGTCTTTATTCAAGCACTGACTAGAGGCTGAAGCCAAAACCTGGAAAATGAAATCAGATTTGTTAAGCTGTTTCTTTCCCTCCCAAGTGATGACTCAGTAGATAAGTTTAGATACGCAGCCTTTTACTAGATGGAGGGAAAGGAATCAACATACAAAGCAACATACAGAAACAAAATCCCAAACCCAACTCCATCTTACGAGCCCACTAATTAGGCTCCCTTTTCAGTGATGATGTGGGAGAGGGACTAGCTATGCTCCCCTGCTGTAGCCACCCCAGTCCCAAAGGACGCCTCTTGCTCTCAGGGCAGGTGTTGGATATGGAGCCCTCACTGATGTTACAGCTGGCCTCGCTGAGCTGTGCTGTTCAGACCCCATCCCACCATGCCTCTTTGCTAACCCTTCCTGAGAGCCTCTGCCAGTTCCTCACAAAGTACCCTCAGAGTGGTAACTCCTTAGCAGGGCTGCTATTGCCAGCAGGACCCATGCAAGAGGAGAGGGGTCCTCACCATCCCTCTGCTCTCATCTGCAGCTTCTAGGCTGCAAGCAGAGCATCACTTATCATAGGTGCTTTGAACAGGTTTTTCACAACAGAAATATAACATTAATAATTATAACTTTCTGACAAGTCTACTGCTACCAGAAGCACTCCAAATACTGTACCAGGGGACAGTAAAAGGGGCATGTTTAAGCCTGTCCATTGTCTCTGTCTCTGTTGCACTCTTTCACTTCTGCACTAGAAGAGTTTCGCTTTTGCCTTTCTGGGGTTTTATCTATCAGTAGCTGTCTGGGAGGGAATACCTTTCTATTTTGCCTTGGGACAACAGGCTTGCATGTCCTAGGATCTTGTTGCTTATGTTAACATACAGCTAAAAATGCAGCCAACAGTCATGAGGATTTACTTTGAGATTTTATTCCACACCCATTTCTATAAAACCAGGAGGAGTAATTGGAGTAGTATTGGTGCAAACCTTCGGGGAGAAAAAAAAATAAAACCAACCAAAAACCAGCTGTGTGTTTTAGGTGAAGGAGAAATTTGACCACTGTGCGTTTGAACACCTGAATCTGTTGTGCTCACTCCAACCCTTCTTTGTCTTCTTCCCCCTTTCTTTTTCTTTTTAAACCCTAAAAACAGAGATGTTCACAGCAGGCTTAAAAAAAAAAAGTGTAAGATGCCTGAGACTGTAGGACATGCACAGGTGCAATGAACTCCATAATACTGAGGCCATTACAGAGGTGATTATATCTTAGAGAGAAAGAGACAGACTCTTCAAGTATGTGAGATCTAAATGATTTTGGATTTGCAGGTCAAACATAATCACAGTGTGTAGGCAAAGGCTTGCATTACAGCAGAGTGAGTCCTTTGGTCTCCTTTCACCCTAACCACCCCCAATCAGAGATGCTGGGCACAAAGACAGGACTCAGTTGTGACAGGCATGTGGGATCAGATGTCTGCTTCTGCTGGCCCGATCTGTTCCACAGGGGACAGCAGCTTGGATGGACCCAAGTTCTGCAGGGGCAAGGTAGGAAAGCAGTATTTTGGTCTTGTAGATCTGAGTACAGCATGCCCTCTCCGGTCGGGTTAGGCAAGCTCAAGCAAGATGCCATTAATATCAAAGTAAAAATGGGATCTTTTCAGTGAACTCTTCCCACTCCCTCCCTTGCAACACAAGCAATCTTTTTAATGGTTTCTTTTACAATCCTAGTGTGCAAGGCTACTGACAGGTATGACAGGACAAACACCCTCTGTCAGGTCGTGACAAACCTTAATTTTGAGTGGTGTGTGGCTCCCACAGCATACAGAGGTGGGACTCATCTTGCCTGAGTGATGATGCACTCAGCACAGCAATCTACACCTGCGCTAGGCGGGTAGACTGCCATTAAACTCCATGATAAGCACAAGTGGTGGCATCTAGGGGACTATCCATTTCACTCTAAAGAAGACACCCATCGAGTGTGAATCACACCCTAAATTTTGATGACAACTGTGGGAGTGTGGTCACCTTGCTGACATGTAGACATCCTCATTGTAAATGAATGGAGAACTGAAACCAGTCATCACGTGTTTTACACAGTCCTCAGATTACACAGTGGTCACTACCACACAGAGTACTGCTGAGGATCTACAGAGTGACAGTGGGACTTGTTTGTCATATATACTTAGGATCAAAATTTCTTTATTGATCTTTGACTTGAAATTACATTGTCATTTTCTTAGAGGTCTTTTGTCTCTCTCATTCCCCCCCCCCTCCCCAACATACACACATCAAGAAAATTAAATATGCAGACATCAAGAAAACTAAAGCTATAGTAGACATCAGCCTGAGGGCTAAGTTCCTTGCATACAAGGCCATTATGGAAATAGGAATGGAAAATTTCAGTGAGCCACCATCAATAACAACCAGCTCAGACTCAAATGTTTTTAACTTGTTGAAAGCAAGTCTAACCAAAAAAAAACTGGAACACTTTTGGACTTGTTGGGAATACTTGTGGGTGTGGCTGTAATATGTTTCTTTTGAGTGCTAGGGAAACTTCCATAATGTTTTTATGCTGCAAGTTTGCCAGGACAGATTAATCTTAATTTGGCACAAATTCCATTAAAGACTTTTATTCTGAACAATAAAAGTGCATGACTGTACTATAAGAAAATACATCTCTGAATTTAACAATGCATCAGCAAATGCACCACCACAGCTAAATGTCTTAGCTATGAATGCTGCGGTGTAAAGGTTCTGCAGTATCTTAAATGGTTGCATCACACACATCATTTGCTTTGTAGTGTACAGGTCTGAAAGGGAAGTTCTCCCAGAAAACTGAAGCGTGCTGATAATAAGACTCAGCAGCCTTGTTTCAGCGTCTCTGTACTATTTTGTTAGATTTTACATATATTTAGAGAGAAATAAAAGAAATAAGAGCAGTATAGCATTGGTGTGCATCTTGCTTTGTACACTCCTTAAATAATGAATAAATAAAAGGTAGAGTGAAAGGCAACTGATGAGGAGCCTGCTGCACCCTGCCTTTCTGCATGAGCCGTCCCCACCCCTTCCGCCGGGATGACTCCTGTGCTAAGCCTCTCCTCCTCACCTCCCAATCCCAAAGTCTGCACAAGAGTTGAAGAGAGCACCTGGAAACTGGATGGGCAGCAGCAGGAGCAAAACTGTCAGCAGAACTGGTTTTCTTCTTTTCGTGTTTAGAAAGAACTAGCTGGTGTTTCACTGAGCAGAAGAGGCGAGCTGGGCTAAACCAGGATCCTGTACTCCAGGTATGTGATGGCAAACTGGTCCACAAAGACTGAGTTGGCAGCAGAGAAAGGCTAACTACTTTTAACTGCGCTAAAAGGGAGGAATCTGAAATTGCAAAGCAATTAGTTATAGCTCTTTGAAAAGGCAAGAAACATTCAGCAAAACCCACTCCTTGAAAGAGAGACTTTTGTTTTGGTTTCAGTAAAAAAATGCACAAAGTCAACTATTAGGGAGCAGATAAGGTGAAGATAAAGGGTGTCAACTTTGGGAAAGACCGATTGCATTCTGAGTGCTTGCTGCCAACTTTGGCACAGCAATAATTCTGAGGACACTGGTAACCATTTCATGTCCACCAGTGGCAAGATCACATTAAAGGACCATACTAATTTCTTTTGCCTTTATGGTAATGAGTTCCCATTCTGTTCCCTGTTTGGTCCATTAGAGCTCTTACCACTTACCATTGAAATAAATTACTGCTGGAGTTTAAAACGTTATCACGTTAAGTGCAGGAAAAAGGAAGAGATGTCACCTCTTGGCATGACTAGTCCAAGGTCCTGCCAAACAGCACAGCACTTTGAGGTCATGTGCTCATACTCAACTTTCTGAGAAATGGGGATTATCCTTAGGACTATTTTTGCGCCTGTTTTACCTGATGGTTTTTTAAAGATTTTTAGCCTCACCTTCTAAGTAGGGATTTGGTTTTTCCTATTGAAAACTAAGACTCAGCAGTATTTAACCATGTGATTTGTTGCTCCGTTAAAATGTAGTAGTTCGGGTCTGTCCTACACCTGAGGGAGCCCAGGTGTGCCTTGTGATAACAGTAAATAACTCTTCTCAGTTTTTATGTTACTTGCACAAAAGCTGAATTGTATCAAGACACCCAAGGAAGAGCAGGACCACTGGCAAGAAGGAGAAGCCATAAGAAGGCCTTCTCTTAATGAGAAGAAGAATGACATCAGACTCATGGACATCAGTCTCTTTTCCCTGTTGGCAGCAGTCAGTTTTTCTGCTGTTCCTCGCTTCCCACGGGGCCGTGTCTCCTCTGTGCTGAAGCTTAGCGATGAGGAGCAGGGTGTAAAGCTGAGATGCTGCCTGCTTGGAACTATGCCACAGGGAAAGCAGGAAAAGGAAAAGTGTAATGGCTGAAATTGGTGGGAAGAGGGAATGAGGTGAGACAGGACAGGTAGGAAATATCCTGGCTTGTTGCTTTGCCACACCATGTTGCGTGGGACAAACTGGGCGGGAACAAATAAAGCTTCTGACTGAACAGGATCCCATTGAAGACTTCTAAGCAGTTCAGGTGTGGCTGACTATTTACTAATGTGCTCCGCAGCCTGGTGCCTGGAGAAGAGCCAGCTGAGTAGGCATCCATGAAGATAAGTCAAAAAAGTCATTTCTGGGAAGCAACCAACAGATAGGGAGTAGGTTGTTTCACAATTATTGCAATGCTTAACACCTCCTAAACACTACTTCCTTGAAGGGGACACCATAGGTTGTGCCTTTCTCAACAGAAGACCTTAGTGGAGTAAGATTGTGGCTGCCTCTCAGAAGCCAGTGGTGTTAGCTGTCTTTGGGAGTGCCTCTGAATTCTCCAGGCAGTCTCTTGCATTTCAACAAGTTCATTCATCTTAGGTTAAAAAAAAAAAGTGGTAGGAAGCACTTTTGCATGAATGGACATCTCTCAAGCATTTTCAGGTGTATTATGAGGGGCTTAAACTAGGAGATACTCTCCCATGCATGTTACAGCTTCCACCTTCAGATGATGCCAAAACAATGGAGGTTTTAGTCCTGAAGTTCAGGCTACTTTAAGCTTCCTAGAACCAACCCTGACATTCAGATGTTGAGAAAGGTGGGAGAGCAATTAAGAAATGTAATCAGTTCTCAGTTATCAGCACAGGGGATTGCTCACAACGTGAGATCATCCACCTCATGGCTATTTCTTAAGGAGCTTGATTCTAGCAGCAAATCCACATTTGCTCAGTTCCTTTATCTCTCTCTACACCATGGTGTCAGCCAGGGGTTACAACTGTAATCAAGCATATTTGCTCAAACACAGTGCTGGCCCTGCCCAGGATGAGGAGATGATGAGGAAGAATGATGTCTCTGCACTGCACGTTGGGAAGGCTGATTGTCTTGGGTATAAGGCAGGCTAAACACTTAGAAACTTTGGATGCTGTTATTGAGCACAAGCTGGGAAGTGGTGTGTGGGGCATAAGTGGTGAGTCTCTGCGTCACCAATTCTCTGTTCTTCAATCTGCCTGTGCTGTGGTTCCAAATGTGTCCATATTGCCTAGGCAAAATTTCCCATTACTCAGTGAAACCTAGCTCTCCACTGCTGTGGTTAATAGAGAGCCGAGGAAGGTATACATGTTTTCCAGGCTGTGTGGCACTTCCATGAAGACTAAATAGTTTTCCGATGTACGTGTTACAATGCAAACAGAAATAATAGGCTGATGCAGAATTGATGAAGTGGAAACAGTCATAATGTATATGCAGATGTGTGTACTGCATCCCCAAGTACAGTTTCAAAGTCGGTACATGGCTAGGAAATGCTACTATTATGCCCCTGCAGACTTAATTGGATTCCTTGTATAGATGCATTATAACACTACTTTTAATTACAGGATCACATTCTACTTTTTTACACAGAGTCCATTCCAAGCTCCTGACACAGAGTCAGAATGACTTTAGACTTTAATCTCTCTAGTACAGCTCCTGGCTCATTGTCTGTAATTGCTATTTTTGGAGAAGGGACAAACCCAAATACTCTCGCCTATTTTGGATGAGATTTGCATTATCTGCTTGTTTTCTTGCAATCCCTTTCAAGGGCATATGGGCCTAAGGCACTGGAATTTAATTTACAAATCCAGGCTGCAGTCCTTTACCAGCTGCACCTGATACCCAGGCTCCCAGAACAGCTGTGATGCTGCTACCAAGAGCACAGATTAGCTGGCTGGCTGGCACCAGCACTGAGCACCACCAAACACTGTACTTTTCTGTAGCAGTTGAGTGCAGTGGTCCTTACCTATCACATAATTCAAAGAAAACAGCATGGGATTCCCCATGAAGACATGCATGATGGCCCATGCCTGGGGACAGAGTGACATCTGAAGTCACACTGCTTCGCACCAGTGCTGATGGAGCAGCATGGGATCAAAACAAATGTGCCATGAGAGTCAGGACCTACACGTGCAGGTTGTTTGCAGTTTTATAACTTTGCTTCTGGTGTTTTTCTTCTCAATAACATATAAGGGACTAAGACGTTTTTCACTGGACCATTGCTTTTGCTTTTTTCTGCTCTTCTTTCAGACAAGGATGTCAATGCTATTTACAGAAGTTACTGAACTCCTTTCTGCAGGCCACGTTTTTCTTTATTTGCCCTTAATAATGTGTGTTAACAAATAATTTTAACTTTCTTGCTCTCTTTTTTCCCCTTTTTCTAGGTTTCCAAATGGCTGATCCTTTTCTATATGATACTGGTGAAAGATCTCGATATGGGTGCCTTGGACATGAAGTACAAATTGAGCACATCAAGGCATATGTTTGTAGACCATCTTTTTTCACAGACAAAGCCGTGATTGTGGTTCATGATATATTTGGATGGCAGTTCCCAGATATTAGATATATAGTCGATTTGATTGCAGGTCATGGATACATGTAAGCTACTGTTTTTCCTGTCTTCCTCTTAAATGCACTGATAGATCTCCAGGCCCAAAGCTAAGCATGGCGTATGGTATTTCCCATACACATAGGGCAACCATACCGTTTCAACCATACCGTTTCAGTCTGAGTTAATAAAAATGCAAAGGGACAAAATGTTCCTATGAAGTCACCAAAAATGACCCATCTAAAATGGCTACCTGAGCACAAAGCCACAAGCAGAGTCACAAAGTGCCAGTGTTTGTGCTTATGTGGCAGTGTGGGTGATTAAAAGATAAATGTGGGCGATTAAAAGATAAATGTTGGTATCTATCTTTAAGTTGTATAAACTTTTCAGAATCAAACCTTTTGAATAGTTGCTTTAGCTTTTACTACCAGAGAGCTACATATGTTTTTAAATAGAATCAGGAGGGTTGCTTAATCCCCTTTATTTTGTATTAAGTATGTCTAAGGAAATAATGAGAATTTATTTGTGTGTGTGTGTGGGGATTCTGTACAAAGGTACACACTTTTAGCTACACTGATTGGCAGAACAGGATGAGTAGAATATGATTCAGATAGTAACCGTGTGCATGTGTGCTCTGGAACAGAAGATGTTAGGAGACATTTAGACATCCACAGATTCTCCCTACCTGGACTTAAAAGTTTGCTTGATTCCATGTCTCACACAGAACCATCTGCCCAGACTTCTTCAAGGGCACAGATCCGTGGAAAACTACTGATCACTGGGCTGACTTTGCTGACTGGATGAAACGTCATGATCCTATGAAAGTAGACAAGTAAGATATATATTTGTACTTGAACTTTAAAAAGCATCCAACAAAAGAGGAGAATTTGTATGAAATGTTCAAAGTGGCACCTCACAGCAGGGCAAGGTGTCTGCGCACACACAACTGCATATTCTGGGCAGTTCTGTGGTTCTGTGCACTTGGCTGGGATTTGGAAAGGATCATCTGCTCTGTCCATCCCTGCTTATTGTCCCCATCTTGTTTTCCTGGGCCCTTTTCTAACTATGTTATACTGGCCACACAGGCTCATAACCAGTATTTCACAAGCTATGAAATACGCAGCACCCTCACCCACAAGGGCTGAGTCTGCCTCCGATTCCTCAAGATAAGGAGGAAGTCTTTTCCACAACTGCTCTTGTTATCTGCCAGTTGTCACTTGCCCATCTTGCTTTCTGCTTTGTAGATAATGTTAAGTGCAGATGATATTCTCCTGAGCTGCACTACATAAAAATTTGCAAGACTGCCCAAAACCTGGGATATGTCTGTTCAGCTATACCCTTTTTCTCCATGTGAAATAGAGGCCCCGCTATCTGTAGAGCCTAGCAGTGCCTGTAACAAGGCTTCCCTGAATTATGGGAGACATTACTGTTTCTTCAGTATCTATCACCACAACCTAAAACTTCAGAAGATAGTGATAACTTCTGAATCAGTGGCAGTGATTCAGTGATCACTGAGACAGTGATACTTTACTACTCAGCTATCATCTTGTAAGTCACAAGTATTCTTCTGACCCTTTCAAGAGGTCCCAATGGTCACAGCCTAACTTCAACACCTCTCAGTAAAGCTTTGACTGTATAGTTGCAGAAACTGCGAGCAAATCTTTTGAAAAGACAAATGACTAACACCTGTAAAAAAATCCTGCTCCAAAGAGTGAGCAGGTACTTCAGCCCTATCTTAAACAATTTATACTTCAAGGACATGCCTGTGCTGTCTTTTGAGGCTTCACTGGTAGTTGCCCTCTAAGTCAGATCCACAGAGCGCAAGGAATCCAAAATTCCCATGACTTAGCACCCTTCCAC
>JAVJGJ010000037.1:82065570-82083786 GCA_035590215.1 Microhierax caerulescens | reverse complement strand
CCCCCCCCCCCCCCCCCCCCCCCCCCCCCCCCCCCCCCCCCCCCCCCCCCCCCCCCCCCCCCCCCCCCCCAAAGCCTAGTTAAATAAAGTGTAGTAACAGAAATGCATTTGGGTATAAAATTAGTAGAAGAGAAAATGATAGCATGGACACACTGTGCCTGTCTCTCAGAAAAGTAAAAAACCAGGGCAATTTATTGACTATAAATTCATAACATGTTAACTCTGTACTCGGCCAACACGGAACATTTTGTTACAGGTCACCCTACTGGAGCAGAAGCTTAAACAAAACTGTAAAGTTGATTATGAAGTTAAAATTTACCCTGGACAGACACATGGGTTTGTACATCGCAAAAGAGAAGATATCAATCCTCAAGATAAACCTTACATTGAGGAAGGAAGAAAGGATATGATCAACTGGCTGAATAAATATCTTTAGCACAAATAAATGCCCATAAAATAAATCCATTGTTGTAGGAAACCAGAAAATAATACAAACTATATTGATTAAAATGTTCTTAAAACAAACAAAATATTTTATAAAACTCTTCTGCAATAACACTACTTCTTTGCACTTATCTTCTAAGTAGATACTTAGAAATGGCTTTTCAAATGCTGAAAGCTATAAATGTAAAAATGTCTTTTATATTTGATCTTGTATCTTCAAATCATTAGAATCTCATATAGGATATTTTGTAGTTTCTGGAAGTTTCACTTTTTTATATAATTATCATTATGATTAAAAAATCATTGAAGCTCCACTCATGCTTGACAAATGCTCTCCAAAAATGCCATGTTTAGAGTTATTGAGCTATGCGATTTTCAGCTTTGACGTAAATATCATTCTGGTTTGAAAGGCTGGGACGTTTTCTTGGAAACAGACTATCCTATGCAGAATCCATAGAAACAGAGCTAGAAAGAGGGGAGGGGAAGAACAATGGGAAGAAGTATATGCAGACTGGAAGTGGGCTGCAAAATTTGGAAGCTATGACTGAAGTGACTAGAGGAACATGCAGGACCAGAGAAGGACTTGGACAAGCGGGAAGAGGGTAGGACACAGAGAGACTGTGAAGAGCAGTAAAACTCAGAAGAGAAAGAAGAACAAGGTAGGAATAGGAGATTGCCATCAGACACACGGAGAGCATAGGAAGAAGATATGAGTGAAGGCTTCTAATCCCTTTTCTTACATTTCCAGACTGCTCTAGTAGGGGGAGTGCTCAGGTGGGTGGGATTTTCTTGTTGGCTTACACCTTGTTATTTCCTTTAGCATCATGTTATTTACTTCATGCCTATCAACTGACTTCTAGATAATCTGTTTTCATATCTTTCAGGCATTACCGATAGCCTAAAAGTGCTACCAGTGCCTTCCTTTCTTCCATGGAAAGGCTGGCCTCCGTGTTTGTCCTCCTCCATTTCCCAGGGACATTGCATGTCTGTCTGTGCACTCAAAGACATCAAGGCTCATGGCTCACAGAGGTGCTTAAAATCCCTGAGGCGAATTTCAAACCTTCTCACATCTAGTTATTTGTTTTACTTTTACTTCCCCTTCTGAACTGTGCTCCTGTTTCCACTATAAAATTTCTTTCATTCAGAATATGGCTAAAATCACCTTTTGTGTAGATTGATCCAAATGGCTCTGGATATGTCAGTCTTTACCAGACTTTCTGGGCTTATTTCTCCTTCCTGCTAATAGCCAGCACTTTCCTTTTGCCCTTCTCTCATTTTTGATGCATTTACAAATAATTTTATTACTAGTTCTGTGTTGCTCGATAGCAGTAAACTACACTGCTGTCTTAGCCTTTCTGAGGGGTGTGTTGTTCTTTTACTCCTGTTGGATTCTGAAACACTTGCAGACATCTGGATGCAGCTGCAATGGCCTCTTGCTGTGCTGTCTGCCCTTCCTCCACATCAGGATTGTCTGACATTTAATAATGTCTCTTTCACTAGTACTGGTGTCCTCCAGTCCTTTCTCCCTCACAGTATTTTCATCAGAAGCCCCAGCATCAGCTGAGTTTCTGATGCTGCTCCTTTCTTTTTTCAGGAAGGTGTGTGACATCATTTCACAATCACCTTGATGGAAATCCTGTCACCTCTCACGGTCTCAGGCAGTTGCCCTACCCTCTGCTCCTCATTCAGAGTTGAATCTAAACCAGCCTGGATGACATTACCTTCTTACCTCCACTAATCCTTCCAATATCATCAGGTTTCTCTCTACTGTGGTTTAATTGGGTACTAGAATTGGTAAGGCACAACCCAACCCTAGTGACTAAGGGAGCATCACTGTGTTTCAGCCTCTTTTGTCCCTCTCAGTGTAATCCACAGCAATCATGTGGTGAGGTCTTGCCTGCATCTGTGATGCTGAGGGAATAGATGTAGCTAAAATATTGTTGCAAAATATTGCAGCCTAGTTTCCCAGTTTCCCCTCAGTGAAATACACGTGAGCCCTCGCTTTCATGGAATACTGCCCTTCAAGGTGCAGCCCCTCAGTTGTTTCTGTTACCCCACAATATTTTTCTTTCTGCAGTCACCTCTGTCAGACATGCCTGGTAGCTCCCCCATCTTCCCTCTGGCTCCCTCCTAACTGGGGACACACGTGCCAGGCCAGCCCTAAGCTGCAGCTGCACATGTGCCTTTGAACTCCATAGGGTCTCTGCTTCGGAGTCACCCACCAGGGGGTCCCACATCCACAGTGGTTCTTCAGCCATCCCGCCATCTCAAACCCCTTCTTCATGCCGCTCCTTCCACTTCCTCCTGCAATGCACTGTGTATCTCCTGTGAGAAAACAGTTCTCCCTGCACGACACTGAGTTTATATATATATATATATACATATATATATATATATATATATATATATAAGCTCTCCTGCCTTTCAGAAAGACTTTCTGCAGATCTCTGAGGTAAAAGTGCAAAAGCTTCCCTTGCTCCTTGGCTTACGCTCTCACTCACCGTTAGTGCTCTTCCCTGGTCTGGCCCTGCGTGATGTGTTCCCGTCTCCTTGCTCTTTGGTTTCAGGAGAGATGAGCCTGTTCCTAGTAGGTCTGGTCAGTGCAGGAAAAGCCTCTTCAGGTCTGCAGAACGTCGTTGCTACGATTCATGCGGGTAAAAACAGTCCCTCCACATTGGAGGTGAGAAGTTCCATGATGACTTCCCTCATCCTGCCCTTGGGCTGGATCTGTGCTGCTCCCCAGCAACCTACAGATGGAGGGAAGGGACACACAGGGACTTCTGTGCTTCCTGCCAGTCCTGACGTGGTTCTGGCCTCAGCGTGTAGAGAAGAAACAGTTTCATGTGAGAGAACTGCAGATGCTTCCATTCACTGGTGCAGGCACGTCTGATGCTTGTGGCTGTGCAGCTCTGGGGTGACGGGAAGATAACAACGTACAGACCCTCCTGGAATAAAGCACCATGTGTATGTGGTTCAGATAGCCTGTAAAGTGTGAATTCAATTCCTAGCTATGGATTCATGCCCAGTTTATCAGGGTTGCTATGAGAACAGACAGAGTTGATGACATTGAACTCCCTACAATTATTGTCTCACACAGATTTTAAATAAAAGAGCCTTGGTTTCTCAGAAGGTAGTATCTTGCTGGAAAACCATTCCAGCTTGTTTTTTTATGTGAATGAACAGATGTCTCAGGGAATTGGGTTAAGCTTTGCCAAATTTCTCCTGAGACAGGGGAAGAGTGAATCTTACGAGTATTTTGTCAAAATTAATTGTCTTTGGAGAATTCAGAGTGGCTTGCTGTAGAACAGGTATTGCATTTCATTATGTGTTTGTTTTTGTAGAAATATGGCATCTAAGATGGAAACCTCAGAATTTTGCCAGCGTTAATATTTACTTTACTAAAACCCACACATATATTCTCAAAACTCGCATTTGAGAATATCCTTTGTGTCCAGAAAGCGCTGACATACAGGCATATAAGTTGGACATTACAAACTCAGATTCATAATGTTTGGTTCTACTGAACCCAGCAGCCTTCAAGTAAGTAAATTAGCTGCAGAAATACACTGGCTTGAAAAACATTGCAGAAAAACTCAGGGGACCTCACGTAGATGCTTTTGGTCCCTTGGGCATTGTGCTGTCTTGTCAGTTCCTTTGTATTAGAGCCTTTTGATCAATTCCAAATGAATTTGAAAAATTAGTGATGCCCTCAGTGTTATTTAGTACTTCTACATTTCTAGAAAATCTGGACGGCACAGACGAGACAGACTCGCTGCATTGAGCAAAATGGTGTGGTGTGGATTCATCAGTTCTTTGTATTATTTAGGTTGGTGGCCAGCACACAGAAAGCTTGAACTGCTTGTGTAGGGGTTGTCAGAGGATACAGGAGAGAACTGGACTGAGGAAACATGGGGGGCAACCAGGATGCAGGGGAGTAGGGGCAGAGTGAATGGGCTGAGAGTAACCCTGGGGATATGGGGAACTTAGACCCCACTGAGAGCATTCACACAGTACATGGACAAAATGGAAGGGAGAACCTACACTGGCCCTAATGTCACCTTTTGTACACTGAGTGGGCGAAAGACTCATGGCCTGCATCCGAGGAATCCTTGATGCCTGAGTGAAGAAAGTGGCATGGGCTAAAGTGCAAGAAGTCTTCTGGAGGGAAACCTCAGGGACTGGAGATAGATAGGACAAAAAAGCATAGTGAACATCAGTTTAATCTTTATGGCAACAATTTTTAATCAACAAGATGACTTTTTGACTCTGCTCTGTTTTCTGCATTTGTCTGTCAAGTTATCACTTACTGGTTTGTTTGTTTGTTTGTTTGTTTGTTTTTTAATGTGGTGTCTAAACCAGATAGTCACTATTTTATTTTAAGAGTTTTTCTCAGCTTTTTTGACTCCTAAGCTCCAAACATGAATGGGTTTTCAGTACAGGTCATAGTCAGCAAGGACAAAGAAAAGCACTCCCCACCCCACCCCACCCCCACCCCATGCACACAGGCATGCATACATAGCAGGGCAACTATTCCCATAAAATAATGTGCATTCAGTCAGTATAAAAAAAATACATATATTCTGGCCTGCAGACAAGGTGGCATCTATTCTTTATGGTAGCTTATGGAAGACTGCACTTGCTTTAAAAATATGACCCTGTGCACAGTGCCAGCTGTTCTAGTGTAAGGAGCAGCTCTCCTTCCTCAGCTGCAACCTCTGGCTGCAAGGAACTCTGCTACTATGTCTTGGAGGGGTTTTTTGTCTTTGCCTTTTTCAGAGCAGGCCCTAGGGAGAAAGCTGAATGATTGCTGTGCTGGATTAGTGAGGCTTCAGGGCAAGGGGACTGACCAGAAGTTGAACCTGATAGAACAAGGGAGACAGAGCACTGGAACTGGCTGCTCAGAGAGGCTGTGGATTCTCCTTCTCTGGAGACATTCAAACCCCCCCTGGACGTGATCCTGTGCAGCCTGCTCTAGGAGAGCCTGCTTTAGCAGGGGGTTGGACTTGATGATCTCCAGAGGTCACTTCTAACCCTGACCATCTGTGAACTTGGGGAAGTGATGGAAGATGTGGTAGTAGTGACTACACCCATAGATTCAGCTCCAGCCCATCTGAGAGCCTTGTTGTAACTCATTTTGGCCACCTGCTTAGGCATACTAAGCTTGTTGTTTAGGTCCATAGTTGCCTATCTAGCACAGGTTTTAATCAAACTGGACTTCATACCTTGAACTAATGACACTTCAATGTGTTTCCCTGCAGGCAATGAGTGGTAGCTTAGCACCTAGAAAGCTGTAGTGAGGAGACCATTGTTCAGGTAGGTAGTGTTGTATAACAATCTAGCTTCATATAATTTAAGATAAGAAAAAGTAAAGACAGACCCACAAAGAGTACTTTGTTGCAGAGCTTCCATAGGAAGAGGATGGGATTTTGTTGTCTACCTCCTCTTTACGCCTTCAGAAACCTCCCTCAGCACATTTTACTTATTTGCGTGTTTCTCATCTTTGGCATTGAAGTATATCAGAGTCCAGCAAATGCTGAATTTCAGAAAGCTAGGAGTGGAATGGGCTAATAAAGCTCCAAAACAAAATTCCTCTTTCAGACCATGAAGCAGATGGTGGCACCTGTGGCAATATATTTCCTTCCCTTCCTGCCACTGCTATATTAAGAGCTGATGAGGAAATTTTACATCTGGGCTGGTAGCTTGCCATGAACTTCAGCAAAGCTATGATAATGTTATTTGTTAAGGGGATTGCAAATTATTCCAACTGCACTATTAAACAGTTCCTTAGTTTTTCTTCCAGGTGTTAAGCTAATAGATTGTTGAAAATTTCTTTAAGGGTCTTTCTTTTTTTCAAGAATCCTTAGAAAACTAAGAAAGTTGCCAAGTTACTTCAGATGGGTGGCTAATCACAAGGAAAACCCCTGCGTCCTTCAGTAAAGACAAAACTCCACTGCTTCCTCTGACTCCTTAGAGCAAAAAGCTGAAGGTAGTTTTTAGGCACTGGTGTTTGCAAGGAGAAAAAGATGCAGGGGGAAGGTGTAGTTTGCAAGTTGTATGATTTGGAAACACTGTACTTTGTGGTGCTCTATGAAGTTGCTTTAGAGAGCAGCGAGCTGTGAAAGCTTCCCCTGCCAGCAGGACTGTCTCTGTGAGTAGCAGGTTAGCAGTGCAAGGTAAGATGATCCTGTCCCAGGTCCCAGCTTTTCCTTGTTTTGATCACCCAGCTGGTTAACTTCAACTTCACTCAGATTTTTTTCTTTCTAGGAGACAGGTAAGCTGGGTCAAAATTAAAGGGGCAGGGTTGCTTGTGTCTGTTACCCACTACAGGAGAAAGCAACTTCTGTCTCCACAGTGCAAGGCACCTCCTGCCCAGGTGTATTCCTGATGTATACAGGATGTGGATCACATCTGTATTTTCAGATGTGATAACAAAGAAACCTTCTCTCTTTATGGTGGAATATTACAAATAGTAGAAAAAAAAATAAAAAACAAAAACAGTGGAAACTTCTTTGCTAATACAACTATAAAATCACATAATTAAAATCACTCAAAGCCAGAAAAATGGAAGTAACAATGCCCTGCAGCAATGTAATTTCTTGCTGCTCATTTCCAGCCCCTGCTTTGCTGATGTCACTTTGCACACCAAGGCAGAGAGCGACACTGTTGTGTTTGGCTTTGTCAGGCTGTTGTAAGCAGCCATGAACTTCAGTTCACAGCCTGATCCAGGCTAAAGCTGTGTAGCCTTGTCAACAGGGTGCTTCGCTTAAACAATCTTTGCAGGTCATGTCAGCTTGGAATCATTAGTTATAGCCAAGGGCTTCCAAGTGGGACTGGGCTTGTACTGCAGTGGCTGGCAACACAGTTAGAAATGAACATAATCCTCTTTTTTTTGCCTCTGCAAAATACTGCTGAGGCCCAGCCCTGATCACCTATCTGTATAACATCTCACTGTTGCTCTTTTCTCACCTTTTGCAGACTAAATGTCTGCGAGCAGCTACCTGTGGCAAGTGACTGCAGGCAGAGCAGCAGAGCCCAAAAAGTAAGAAGAGATGGCACAGCTTTGTGTTCTTTCTAGTATGGCAGGGGAGGAGGCAGGAGTCTTTGACAAAACTGGTAGAGGCAAAGAGTGAAGAGTTACCAGGTGGGGTGAAGAGGGAGCTCACGGCTGGCTGTGAGAGGGAAGGCTGTGGGAGATGGACACTGAAGAGAGCAGGGAGTGGCGCTGGTTGCTGAAAATCAGAGAGTTGTGGGAAAAGTAGAGCATTCAAGGACTGCAATGAGAAGTCAAAGATACACTGTGAACAAGAGGAAAAGAGATCTGGGGTTGACCCTTAAAGATCACCTGCATTAGTCTGCATACATCTCAGCTGTGCAGATTTTTTTTTGCTTGCCAAGAACCTGTTGAGTAAGTCTTGTCTGTACGTAAGGACAGAGAAGTGAAAAAACAAACAGGCAAGTGAAAGGTGTAGGAGACAGATGGTAAGGCAGGACATGCAGAAGTGGGGTGTCCGGGTAGGGAAAAACACTGGCAGTGGTGGTGCTGCCTGAAAGTCACAGATATCCCATCCCTTCCTTCCATTTCCCTGACTTAATGGGGGAAGAATCAGCCCTGACTGAACTAGATGATGTTAGCAGAGGTACCTTGTTTGGAGAGGAGCAAAAAGCAAGCAGCACTAAGCGGAGGCAGAGCCCCTCTGTGGCGAGAGGTAAAGGGAGATCTGCTTCAAAGGAGAGGCAGTGGGTCAGCACTGCAGAGGCAGGGCAGGAGGCATTTCTATTTCCAGGTGCCCTGGGGATCTGAGGAGATAAACAGTTCTCACTGTCACTAAGCCTTTCTCCATCATGCTGCAACCAAAGGCACTGTAAGAGACAGGTGCCTTGTGTTGTTTCACGGCTGTTGCTGGATGATTCATAGACCTTATGCCAAAGTGCAAAGTTCAATTCCCAGGAACTGCTGAACCCAGGATCACAGCAGGAAGTAGACAGCAAAGTTGGTGGGATGGTGGAAGTTAATCCTCAATATGACAAAAAAGACAAAAGCATCTTGGGGAAAAATGGGCACCTGGGATTTTTCTGGGGTCTCATGCACCCCCTTCCCTTGCTGAGCCCACATTTCACTGCCTCCCCAAATGTACTGATTCTGCTGGGCTGATACCAAGTGGTCCATGCAAAGGGTGTCAAAGAGGAACCAGGATGTTTTGGCAGAAAGGCAAGGAACTGGAAAACAATTCAAAGGAGAAAGAAATAAAACAGGAATGAATAAAGTGAAACAAGTTTTAAGTATTCATTCCTTCTTCCTCCCAGGCAAATTAGGGAATGGTGGGTCTGCAGGAACAAAAAGAGCTGAAAGAGAAAGGAAAACAAAGATGTCTGTATTGGTTCTTGCTATACCAGTAGGAAGGAGGTGGGGAGTGCTCAGCAAAGATCATTGCAAGCTGATGGGGTGGAAAGGGGACCATCCCAAGTCTTAATGTTTTCCAGCTGGCTCATATTGCTGGTGTTTGCTATTCCCATGATATCTCTGATAGCATCTGTCCGATGTACTAATGATGAGACGCTCCATTCAGCACTCAAGAGAGGGATTAGAGCTCAAATCGCCATTCCGGCCTGTCACTCATCAAGGAATTAATATCTTCTTTGAATGTGGAATTTACTGACCCTGTGGGAGAGCCTAAGACTAAGGAAATGATGCTTTAAACATGAGATCACTGAAAGAAAATAATGCATTAGCTGGAGAGCTTTCAACTTTCCAAGCTGTGGCTGAGAGCCACTGGACAACATTACACAGAGGCACCTAATTCATGCTCCAGCCAGATCATCACAAATACCCTAGACATTTCCTCCTCTGAAGGAACAGCAGGGGCCCCAAGAGATGGATAGTTCTTAAAGAGTTTATATGGCCAATATGGAAGAGGCTTTGATCCGCATCTTTCCTAATGGAAGAAAAGATGTACTTAAGGTCCTGCTTTATCACTGACAGCTGGCTATGTTCACAAATCTGGGTCAGCGGCTGTGGAGAAAAGCACTTTGAATTTCATCTGAGCAAAAGACTGATAGCAATGATTTAGGTGAACATATAGATGTGCCCACATGGGAAGACCAGCTTCCTGTAGTGCAAGCCTGTGATCCGTGCTAGCGAGGCTGTGCGGCAGGAGTGAGCTGGTACTGAACTGAACGTGCACAATGGTACAGAGCAGCGATACCTCAGGAAACTAGGTGGCTGGGCACACAGTCACTTTGGGTACTCTTGAGTTCCTCCAGATATTACTAGCATTTATGGTCTTAGAAAGCCTGTGGACACCCCACCTCCCACCCCCAGTTTTTATAAAAATGTCTTTAGAAATGACTAGGAAATAAAATTCTTTAAAAAAATGAACTGTGGATTCAAGTTTTTACTATTTTGTCTTGGTAGAGTATTTTTTGTTTGTTTGCTGGGTTGGGGTTTTTTTATTATTCTAGGTCATGTTTCTGTTTATACCACGCATAATTTTGTTGGAATAATTCTGAACTTATCTCCTTTGGAATATTAGTGCAATTTGAGCCAAAATGTGCTGCAAATTGAAGCAATTCTGTTGCCGTTGTTGGAGTCACTATGGATTGATGGAGGTACAAAAGAACAAGGAAGATGTGACTCAAGGCCAAACCTTTCTGTTCCCAGTTTTGCATGGGTTGGATAATACATTTTGGTGTAGCACCTTGGTATCCACCCCTACTGGCCAAGCCTACTCAGGAATTTCCCAAACCTGTTCAGTACATCACAAAATCATAGAATCATTTAGGTTGGAAAAGACCTTTAAGATCATCAAGTCCAACTGTTAACCCAGGACTGCCATGTCAACCTTCCACAGCTTTCTGTTTGCACTGCTGTATGTCAGGAATAGTAATATGTTACTGCTTCACATGACATCTCTGGTGTTCACATCACTAACTACAAGCACAGTTTTGGGGTCCAGCTGGGCACAACCAAAGCCTGAATTTGGGAAATGCTGAGCACTGTTCACTGTCTTCACCTCTAGTATGCACCGTGACTTGCTGGCAGCTTTGATGCTTAGGCTTGAGCTGTCCAATGCAAGAAGCCAAAATCACAGACTTCTTTGAAAAAATAATCGTAATAGTTAAGCTTCCTGGTTAGGAAAAATCATTGCAGAAGACCTTGACATTGCATGGTAACATGAACAAGACAACCTGAATGTTTCAGGACACAATAGGATGGATGTGTTTATCCTGGATTTATCCTTTCTGCCTGGTTCTGTGATTCAGAACTGAGGATTAGAAGAGAAAAGCCTCTCCACAAAATGCGGGAATGTTTCACTACATATGTGAGGTTGCTGAGAACCGGTGGAGCCACCAGCTATGATAAGGTATAAAGGTGAGCTAGCTCAGGGTTAGTCTGGAGGATCTGTTCCTTTAATCTCTGGAACCACCCCTGCCCATGTCTCTGCACCAGCGGCTTTCTCTGACTTTCTGATGAGGGAGGACTGAACCTCCCATGAGTGAAGTCTGTTTCTGTGTGGTCACAGAGGATGATGAAATCTCCTCTTGGGAAGGTTTAAATTGTATCTGAGCTCCCCTAGGAAGGGAGCACAGCTGGGCACCCATGGCTTGTGCCATGCCTGCACTTCGTCCCTCAGAGGGCAGTTCCCTGGATGGGCTATGCTAACTGAAATGTCTCTAGAGACTACAGCAGCAGCAGGTCCTACAGCTCCTATAGGGTAGGGTGATATGAAGGTAAACCCAGACTAGCAGGGATCAGGGTCTGCCTCAAGGCAGCCACAACTGTCCTTCTTCCTTGTTCTCTGGAGAAGAACTGTGGCAGCAGCGATGTTGAAGTCAAAATCCCTACCTTCGCTATGCATCCAAAAACGTCTCATCAGGCTAACGATATTTTTCTGCCTCTTTTGATTCTGCCTGCCTATTTGCACGTCTGCTCCCTGTTCATTTTTGTCCCAGGTTCTCAGCCAATCATGTATCTAGATAGTCACTTAGTGTCATCTCATACTAGAGATGAATCATGGGACCACAGTGACAAGGAAAGCTGAAGCTCGGGCTCTGAAAGGTCCCCAGTTCAGAAAAATGAAGGCTTGAATATCCTAGATGTAACAGATCACTTCTATGGAACTGAATTTCAAAGAAAGTAAATGAATCTATGCAATTAATGAACTTTTCCTGTTTAATATCACTCCCTAGTATCACTTGAGTTCAGTTTCCATGTACTTTATTTTTCCAGACCAGTCCTGATTTGCCTCTGCCCCTCAATAGTATCACCTTGCAGATGTAGCGACAGCCACAGTGGTAGCCATGCTTTTGGGAAAGAGCCAGAGAATTCAGCTTGAGAGGTGGATTTGCCAAGGCCTCAGGCTTCAAATGTTTCTCCCAGGTAGTTTAGGGAGCTTTAAAGCTCCTTTCTTTTATGTCTGTCTGGGAGAGAAGCCTTAGGATACAGTTGCTTCTTCCACCTTCCGGCAGTGGTGTGCCTTGTTTGGTGGGGAGATTTCCGCTCCTGATGCCATATTTGCAGTAGATTGATCAGAGAAGACAGCTTAATTTGAAGTAAGACCAGACAGATACTTTGATTGTTAGTAAGTCACTAGCACTGCATGACATTTGCCTGAAAGTCCTAAAGGAATTCAAATGTAGAACTATAAACTGCTGGTCAAGCTGTATAACCTGTCATTAATGTCTCTTGCCAGAGCACTGGATTGCCAGTGCAAGCCCCCCACTATAAAAAATTACTGGTGAGTCTTCCATCTGTGGTAAGAGAGTCGTGTCTATAATAAAGAGTAAGACAATGAGTATGTGAATAACAGTCTGTTGAAAAAGAGTCGTTGTGGCTTCTGTAAAGGGACAGCCTGCATCATTGTCATGCTGGGTTCTGTCAGAGCACAGGGGAGGGGATTCAGGAGACATAATATATTTAGACTCTCAAAAAGCCATTGACAGGTTCCTTACCAGAAGGTATTGAAGGAACTAAGTTGCTACAGGGTTGGAGGAAAGGTCCTTTTATGGAATGAACATTGGGTAAAGGACAGGAAGGAAATAGAGTGCATGGGACACTTCTCAGGGTCAAGATGATTAAGCAGTGAGGATAGGATAGGATAGGACAGGACAGGACAGGACAGGACAGGACAGAACAGAACAGAACAGAACAGAACAGAACAGAACAGAACAGAATAGAATAGAATAGAATAGAATAGAATAGAACACTATTTCAGTTGGAAGGGACCTACAACGATCATCTAGTCCAGCTGCCTGACTGTTGTGGTTTAACTCCAGCCACCGACTAAGCACCACGCAGCCACTTGCTCACTCGCCTCACCATGGGATGGGGGAGAGGGTCAGAAGAGTAAAAGTGAGAAAAATTGTGGGCTGAGATGAAGACAGTTTAACAGGTAAAACAGAAAAAAGATCCTGGACTTGTCATTACCCTATAAATGAGCTCATGCAGCAGCCACAATAAATGTTGGGCATCATTGGCAAGAGTGTTTAGAGTTAGACAGAGGATGCCATTTTAGCACTATACAAAACCTCCACGCATCCTGATCTTGAGCAGTGAGGGCTGTTCTGGTCTCTGTATTTCAAGAGAGACATGGTGGAGTTAGAGAAGGCACAGGGAAGGGCATCTACAGCAATCAAAGGGATGGAATAGTTGCTTTATAAGGAACTACAGAAAAGGCTGCAGCTCTGCAGTTTGGAGACAGGAAGGCTCAGAGAAGTTATGAGTGAGGTTTATAAAATCTTGAAGGTGGTTGGATAAGGTAATGCAGATCTGTCTTTCACTAAATTCTGCAACATGAAGGTGAGAGCTTCCCTCAGCTACCAAATAATTGTTTTCTAAAAGGCTGGCTTGCTGCCCACTCCTCTGGTACCATCCCACAGATAGAGGACTTCACAGGTGGTCCTTTAATAGAAAGGACAAACAATCCAGGATGCCACTGCCAAGAGCTGGCATCAAGTCCTTTTCTGGAAACCCTCTGTCCTGTAACACCTCTGTTCCACCCACAAGGCAAACTCCCTCTCATCTTACCTCCTTGACCCACCTGAGAGCTGTCACCCTGGCAGGGAGAGACTGCAAAGCTGACAAGGCTCACCAGCTACTTAAACAGCAGGTATGGGGCTGCTCTGGGAGAAGTAATTGAAAAGCAGGGCCATGGAGCTTTTTTTGCCTTGTTAGCTTTGCCCAAGGGGTGCTACAGCATACTTGGCCTGCCACAGCATTTCATGAGTGGAATGAATGAAAACAGCTGAACCAGATCAGAATAAAACACTGTTCAGTGCTATTATCCTGCCTGTGAGACCATCCAGTGGCAAATTCCTTGTGGAAGATATAAGAGCAAGGAAGTATGTAATAAATCCACCAAATATTATCCTAGCTTCCAGCAGTCTGAGACAGATGTTGAATCTTTGTATTTAACTGTGCTTTTCCTCTGCAGCATCTCCATCCACTTGTTATATGAAACCACACAAATGTTTACTACCCACACTCTCCTGAGGCAAGGTGTCCGTGGCTGAAGCTGTGCTGCATGAGGAAGCCTTGTGTTTGTTTTGGACCTGCCTTTAGTCCATGTGTCTTTTGAAGAGACAGTGAGCATTAATTTATTTTCACCTTACTTATTCCCATCATGGTTTTATTATACCTATTTATTACAGTTATTACAGATTCTCTTCTCTGTCACTTTTTCCTTGGAGAAGGCAGCACTGTTGCAGGCAGCTGGGAGCCCATGTCACTGGATGTCTTTCAGAGAAAATTGGACAAAACATTTTTCCAGGAATGACCGTGGCTGGAGCAGCCCTGGGATGGGTGCTGGGAAGCATAGATGAACCTCAAGGGGGGTCTTCTGGCACCATGATGCTGCAATGCCCCCGGCCAGTGCCAGATCCCAGCTGACCTGGGTGTGCCCCAAATGTGCACCCACGAGCATTCCTAGTCCTCTGGCCACCCAGGCCTGTCAGAAAGCAGGCACTCGCTGCTGACACCCATGGGGGACACCTCCCTCCCTCCCAATTTTGTGGACAGCCCCAGGAGAGTCCTGTGCAGTGCCTTGGCATGAGGTGAGACACTGAAACTAGGGACAATGTCCCAGCAGCAGTGATCCCTAGGGGCTGGTTGGTGGAAGATGCTTTGCAGGGTGCTGGCCTACTGCCCTGTGAAGACGAAGCTGTAGATGTGAGCAAGGTAGCACAGGAGGATCAGCCCTCCTCAGGTACTGGGAGCATCCTTTGCCTTTCAGCTCATGTAGAGGCAGACATGAAATTGCTGAAAAATTGAGAGGTAGACAGGAGCCATCATTTTGCCTTGCCCCAAGAACTGATAGTTCTTGATGGGCCTGACCAGCCTCACTTGGGCCCTGCACATGCAACCTTTGCCCATAGGACAAGAAGCCCCATTTTCAGCTCAGCTTTGGACTTCTAGTACCTGCCTGAGCTGCATCATGGTCTGTCTCCACCTCTTTCATAGCTGTGTCTGGCCATGGATGCTGTTTGTCGGCACCCTGGCACATGGGCTGACTTCCTGGCTTGCCCTCAGACCTGCCTGGCAGTCACCGGGCTGTGGCAGTCACCAGCTACCACTTCTGGGACTGACCCTGACCTGCAAATCAACTTCTCAGTTGGACCTTGGACCCCTTCATCACCACAAGCTCACCTCATGATGTGGACTCTCAGCTGAACCCGAGTCCATCCCTGGGAATGCGCTCTCACCTTGTGGGAAACTCTGGGATAAGCCTTGGCTGGAAAGCCCTTGTCCTGCCAGCCTTGTTATCCCCCTTGTCTCTGGCTCCCTGTTGCTTAGGAGCAGCTGGCCCCTCTCTCTACCCTGACAGAAGGAATCTTTCCCAGCAAAACATGCTGTCCCTGCCCCACCACCCAGTTCCCACTGCACAAGTCCAGCCTTTTCTCCTGCAAAGCCCCACTGCAGGGATCCCCTCCCCAGGATCTGTCTCCAGGCTGTCCAGAGCCCCAGATAACTCGGCCTCCTGCGATGGCATCGTCTCACTGGGCATGCTGCAAGCTGAGCTGCCACCCGGACAGGACAGTCCCTAGCCCTACCTGTGGAGACAAGCAGCTGAGCTTCAGGAAGAAGGCTGACGTGCATCCTGGATACTGGATATTGTATCTCATTTTAAGCCCTGCACAACAGGCTGAGAGAGATCACAATGCAAAAGGTTAAAAATATAGCTATTGTGAGTCCCTGTCCTTGTGCTGGGGTGGAAGGTCACCACACCAGCTTGCTCTGAGGCACTGGGATCAGTGCTCATGGATCTCCATGGATTAGCATTGCCTCTTGCAACCCGCTCTGTACCCAACACACCCAACAGCAGCATGAAGAGAGTAGAACGAATGTGGGATTGGGCAGGGTGATTTGAAGCAGATAGAGCGGTCAGTGGATGACCAGAAGTTTCAGGTGTGAGGGGCTTTGACAATGCTAGAGAGCATGGTTGGGAAGCACCTCTGGGGAGCGGGGCCTGGGACCAGCATGAGCATGTTGTGTTATCTGGCAAGCGAGGTGGGACACTGTACGGCATCGCTAAGGAAGGCGGCCAGCAGATTCCTTAGCGATGGGGTAGCTCTGAATGACCTCAGAGCACAAATGGTCTGCGCAGCTGGTGAACTCCTCTGAGCACCCTGCCTGTGCTGAAGAGAGGTCAGGGCCCCAGCTCTCTGTCCAGGAGGCAGCCCACACCCCGTAGCACCCTGCAGCACCCTGCAGATTGGCTTGCTAGCCTGCTCGCTGAGGGTGGAGGGGAGGGAAGTGCTGGCAACTCACAGAATTATTAATATAAGAAATAGGAAGGCAATGGGGAAACTCAAAGAGGTAGTCCCACCCCAGCATCAGGCACAAAGCTGGTTCTGAAAAGGGCTGAGTGAAAGTGAGTGCTGGAAATGAAAGAATCGTGAGCGCTCTGAAAAGCTGCCATCAGTGGTGCTCTGGGTGAATGTGTACGGGCAGTTTGAATACACATAGACAAACTGATTGTTGCCACCGACTACAGTATTAAATGAGCAGTGTCATTGTAGGTCCTGGTAAAGGAGCCTGATGCTCGCATTTCAGCACCTTTCTCTCGCACATACCCCTGCTGATAAGCCTCCATACCACTGAAAAGTGCTCTTCTGGGTTCAAATAGCATCAAATCCTCCTAGATGCTGTTGGTGCCTCTGATATACAGAATGAAAACTAGAGAGTTATGTGGGGTTTGGTAGCTCTGAAACAGGAGTACAGACCTCCTCGCCCAGCTTACCTCCTGTGGAAATCACTAGTCATTAGCCAAGGATATTGTGACAAAGGGTTTACTCTAAGGCCAACACTTGAGAAACTGAGCATCCTGCTAATGGTGCATTGGAATAGCTAAGCCAATTCTCTCAGTGTCTCTTTGGGTACTTGCTGGAGCCTGGTGGATTTCTCTTTGAAGGGACAGTGTTCCAGTTGCAACCATACATCTGGTACCGTGTGACTTTTGAGCACAAGCTAATAGGAAGCCGATCCTTTGGAGCTGTGTACAGTGTGTACTTGAAGAACTGCTGCTGTTCAGATAGGAGTGATATGGGCTGCTGTGTGTAGGCCAAGGAAAAGGGATAAGGGAAGAGAAGGAAGAACCAAAGACGTGTGGGAGAGTCCATCATGACTAGGTCCTTCACTGCAGCTGCTTTAGTCCAGCTGTTCCTCATACAGTTGTCACTGCTATGACTGTGTGACACTGGCTGCCACACCTGGCTCTTGGGAACATTCACATTCTGTTGTTTTAATGTGTGCTGCCTATTCTGAGTCAGGCATACAAAGGAAAGGATATTTATCGTGCTAAACCAACAATAATTCAGAGGAGAAAAGGGATGCATTTTCATAAAGTATTTATTGTTAAGATATCATATGCCATCCCAAATGTTTGCATGTGCCACAAAACATAAACATGCATCTGAAAGGAGTCTTTGCAGTGGACAATATTAAGCAAGCTGAACAGAAGTGCCATTAATGCCCACTTGTAATGTCTTTCCTTTTCCACTTATCCTCTTCTGTTCACTTCCAATGGTTGCCTCCAGAGTTTGCCTGAAAGATGTGTAGAGATCCACAACTGACCTTACTGGAAGATTCTTTGTGGGTCTACCTATGGTGCTGAAGGCAAATTCTCCTGCATGGCTGACAGCGTATCCTCAAGTCCAAAGCCTGGAACCGACTTTCCAAAAGACAAAGGCGATCTTGATTACATCATATTTCCAGCTCTGCCAGTGCAGACTTTGACCAGTATCTTGACTGCCAGCAGGACAAAATATGTGCAACATGGGTGAGATAGGTGTACGTGTTCAATTACAGAGGTCCTGAAATACATGAATGCTGACTTCATGAGTAGGACAGCAGGCCCTAGGACCTCTGACAGCTGCCCTGTGGCCAGCCCTCGGGGAGCAGAGAGCAGGGAGTCTTACACACACGTGACACACATGCAGTACGTGACATGTCCCCTGTGTTGTGGGAATGCATGGCAAGCCCTGCAGATGTAGGGTTAGATGAACTGCAGGTAAGGGCCAAGACCACAGCCAAAATGCTGCTTGTTGGTGCACTGCAGGTAAGGCTGTGAAAGAGGTATCTCCTCTGAGCCAAACCACTTGGCAGGTCCCACTCTTGGTAGAAAGGGAAAACATAGGGAATCTGTCTCAAAAAATAAGATGGAAAAAAAGAGGAAGACTACAGTATTTTGTTCCTAGATCTGTGTCACGATCCAAAGATAGGATTTGTGGTTAGGTTCTTTTATTTGATTTCGGAGTACAAAAGGTTATAAATACACC
>JAVJGJ010000037.1:82008156-82057071 GCA_035590215.1 Microhierax caerulescens | reverse complement strand
ATGCTGCAGCACTCAGGCTCTTGGGCTGCATGCTGGGATGCCTTAGGCAAAGTGCTACCAGCAGGTCGAGGGAGGTGGTCCTTCCTCTCTATTCAGCGCTAGTGAGGCTACATCTGGAGTAGCAGGTCCAATTCTGGCCTCCTCAGCAGAAAGATATGGACATACTGGAACACATCCAGTCTGTGAAGATGATTAAGATATTGGATCATCTCTCGTACAAGGAGAGGCTGAGAGTTAGGACTTGTTTAGCCTCAAGAGGAGAAGGCTCAAGGGGATCATATTATTGATGTGTGTAAATACCTGTAAAAAAGATGCAGGCAGTTTTCTTAGTGATATAGAGTGGCAAGACAAGAGGCAGTGGGCCTGAAACACAGAATTTTCTATTTAAGCATAAGAAAAAGCTTTTTTTCCGTAACAGTGACCAGACATGAAGAAGTTGCCCAGAGCAGTTGTGGAGTTTCCATTCCTGGAGATATTCAAAACCAGTCTGGACACAGTCATGAGAAACCTGCTTTAGTTAACCTTCCTCTGAGCAGGAGGTCACACTAGGTGATCTCCAGAGTTATCTTCTGACCTTGACTATCCTGTGACTCTGGTTCTGTGACCTTGCTCCAAAGCCAGGATGGGCTCCCAGGCCTGGGGTGCCTGTGTTCAGAGCATAAGGAAGCAGTCATGGGGAGAGTGCTGCCACAGGTGCCTTAAAATGCTGCCTTGTAGCTGGCTGGGGGGACTGAAAAAGCATTTCTCTGAAATGGGTCAGAAGCAGCTGGCTGTAGCTTAGAATGCCATTGATGTCCAACCTTCCTTCCTGCCCAAGTTCCTTGGCTGCACAGATAAGTGACTTTGGGTCAGAAATGTCAGCAGATGTGTCATCAGTCAGAGGTACTGAGCAACCTTCGACTTGCTCAGAGCACACTGGCTCTGACTAGTAGTCCCTTTTCTATTGTGGGCTAGCTGTGCCTCTGCCTAAGGGGCAGCTGCCTCAAGGACTTTCTTCAATGAGCAGTAGAGGTGGGTTTCTGAGTAAAGAGACATGGTCTTGCTGCAGTAGGCTAAGGAGAGCAAGAGGACTGGGTCATGCTTGATCATCTGGGACCCTGCTAATGTTTTGCTTGTTGCCCAACACTTTGAAGGCTAAAGTAAGAGAAGGCCTGGAAGGCCAAGCTTTAGTATAGCTGACACAGAAAGGTGATCCAGGTCTTTGAAATTAGGGGCTCCAGGGATTTCAATTACAGAGTAAAGCACCTGTCTGGAGGCCAGGAAGGATTAGAGCACTGAAGGAGGTCCTCTTAAATACAGGGACCTTTTATATGATGAGGGGCTTTGCCCAGAGGTGTACTGTACAAAAGCACAAGCTCAACTCTAGCACAGCTACAGGAGTGCTCAGTCTCCAAGTGGCAGAAATATCCCCTGCTGTGGCACGATTTACATGGCGTGTCCAGTCTGTTTTTTTCTGTGCATGTTGTGATGTTCCTGACTTGGGCTGTGGTGTTTCTGCAGCACTCATCAATGGCCGAGAGCTCAGCTGTGGCAGCGGCAGGGACAGCAGCACCAACAGTGCTAGATGAGCTTCTGGAGATCACAGCTCAGAGCCTGGTGCGCACCGAGGTGGCTGAACACTATGAGGTTATTCGGGAGCTGGGCAGGGGCAAGTATGGCCACGTGATGCTAGTGACCCACAGGCAGAGAGGTAAGGAACCGGCTGTGCCCTATGAGCTACTGTGCCTTGCCTCCTCTCCGCTGACCAGGGCACTGGGTGGGCTGGTGGCTCCTTGGGGCCAGGCACCAGGTACAATGGGGGGACCCCAGGGAGACTGGTGGGATAGAGACCTCCCCAGCCAGGGATCATCTCATTGCACCCGGCCAGGGAGCAGGTGATGCCAGGGGGCAGCCCAGAACACCAGGCAAGGTTATAGCGAAGTGGCAGGTCCAAGGTCAAGCTGGGATGTCAATCCACAAGTCAGGATCACTAGGGTTCCTGGCTAGGCACCACTGTGGATGTGATGCAGCTGGAAACCAGCAGTCCCACCACACAGCTCAGGCCGAGTGTGAAGCCCCAAGCCTTAACTTCAATGATGCCCTAAGGCCTACGGACAGAGTGTGTGAGTGGGGATCCTAGGTGGGGTTTGCCAGGCTGTTAAGGCCTGTGAGCACCCAGAGGCCCTGACACTACTCTTCCCCAACCCAGACTGATGGCCCGTGTAGCCTGAAGTTCCCTTGCTCTGCCCAGTGCTCCTGTGCATGCCCTGACTGGCTGAAAACTCACACCGGCAATGCCTGCTCCCAGATCTGGTGTCCACAGGATATATCCACAGAAAGCTTCATCCCAGAGACTTCCCTATGGCTATGAGTGTTGAGACCCATGGCTGCTCAGTGCCTTCTCTGTCTGGCCTTGGGGTAAGTGACTTTCAGGGACGTCTAATCCACTCTCCCCATCCCCAGGGACTCCTATGGCTCTCAAGCTGCTACCCAAAGCCAGTACCAAGCTGCACACCTTCCTGTACGAGTATTGCGTGGCACTTTCCCTTGCCACCCACCCTGCCATCATCGGCATGTTTGGAATTGCCATCGAGTCCAGCCAATACTACGGCTTCCTCTATGAACCAGCACTGCACAAAGACCTCATTTCTATCATCAAACCCCGGGTGAGTGAGCGCTGCTACAAGGCCATGGGGACTGGGACTGTCAGCCTGTCTGCCTGTCCCTGTGTAGTCTGCCTGGGTCGGAGGGCGGGAGACAAAGGCAGTGGGCTGTGGGTCTCTCTGGGGTCTACAGTGCTGAAGCAGCTTCAGGCTTGCAAGACCAGAAATGCTAAGGTCTCCCCCAGTGCAGAGCACGCAGGTGACAGCGCAGCTGGCAGGGCTGCCAAGCTGCCCCGCGTGTGCCATACCGCCTGCCTCTCTCCCTGTGCAGGACGGTATCCCCGAGCCAGCCGCGAAGCAGTGTGCCAAGCAGCTTGTGAGCGCGCTGGAGTTCATCCACAGCCGAGGGCTCGTGTACCGTGATGTCAAGCCTGAGAACGTGCTGCTTTTCGATCCCGAGTGCCGACGCATCAAGCTGACTGACTTCGGGCTTACACGGCCTAAGGGTACCAAGCTCAAGCTGGTGGCAGGGGTAATCCCCTACACTGCCCCCGAGCTGAGCAACACCACTGATGCCCAGGGGGTGCCCATTGACACCAGCTTGGATGCCTGGGCCTTCGGCGTGCTGCTTTTCTGCCTGCTGACAGGCTACTTCCCCTGGGAGCAGAGCCTGCCAGATGACCCCTTCTTTGAGGACTTCATGCTGTGGCAGGAGACAGGCCTGGAGGAGGACCTGCCCCGCCACTGGAAACGCCTGACGGCTGAGGCTGCCCTGATGCTGCGGAGCCTGCTGGCCCTAGATCCCGCCAAGCGTGGCCCTGTCAGTGGGGCGCTGCGCTATGTGGATTGCCCTTGGAGGCTGGAGGATGGGCACAGCGAGGAGGCTGTGGTGAAGCCTTAGAGCCTGTTCCCCATGGGAGGAGGGAAGGCATGTCTCACCCGGCAAGGGGCTGTGGGGTCTGGGGCATTACAATGGCCTGGGCATGAGAGGCCATGACGACCCAGATTGTAACTTTTCTGCAGTACTGTCCCTGCTGCCATGGAGCCAGGCTCCTTCCCCACCTGATGGTCCTAACCCCCGTGGCTCAGTACTGCCCAGTGCAACTTCCTTGTGCTTCCTTGGGGCTTGAAAACATCTCCTTCCTCTTGGAAATATCTATCTGCATGTGAGGCACCTTTCGCTTCCTGACCACAGGGACTCCAGGGCATTTTCTAGGGGCTGCAGCACCTACCTTGTCTCAAAATAGAACAAAATATGTACTATTGTGTTTCTGTATGTGGCTCTTTTTCCCTCATAATAAAAGGCCTGTGGGGCCCTGCTTGCTGTGGGAGAGCAGGGGCATGACAGAACCTGTGCAAGGCAGGGGCCACCCATGGATGCTGCCTGGGCCTGCACCAGGACCCTTGAAGGGTGGCTTCAGGCTGGTGGGTTAGAAGTGCTGGAGAGCCCCCAGCATATGACTGTGGATGGTAGCTGGGGACTGGTGATGGTGTTGAGAAGGTGGTGGGAGCCATGGAGGTGGAGTGCTGGAGAAAGCCGCTGGGAATCACACATTGTAACCTACCCACTGCCATAGGTTTCTTCCCAGCTAACAGACAGGCTCTTCTGCACAGAGGTTGTTAGCAGCGGGAGTCTTAGTGTTAGTTTGCACAAAAATTCCCCTCTAATTCCTGCCACTCAGGAGAATGGCCTTCTGCAAACACTGACAGCCCTGCTAAAGCACAGTTCACCCTTCTGCCTCCCTGAGTGGCTTAGGAGCAAGTGGAAAGGTGAGCTCACTGTCATAAACATCCACATGTACGACCGAGCTAAGAAGACAGTAACACTGTGAGGGTGGTTGGCCTGGGCATCACTGGGAAAGGCTGACAGAGGAGCTGTAACCACAGGTTACATAAATTTATCTGTATGAATAACCCCATCAAAATTCCCTTAGTGATACCTCCCAGCAGTCCTACACCGTTGTCTTGCTCTCACTCCTCATCCTCTCCAGAGTGACTGCTCTCTCCTCATAGAGCCAGACGCTCTCTGTACAAGCCTCCACTACCACTTCTTCCTTGCTCCTATTCTCCTGAATCCTTCAGTCCCAAGAAACCATTTCCAAGACTATCCAATGCCAGCCCAAGCACACTTCATCCCTTATACTGCCTTCAGGTCCTAAGAGAATTTTCTTCTGCTCTTGTAGATGCCTGATTACCCCTCTGCAAGACCTTTCTTCTCCCATTTCCTCTCACTGCTTTAACCCTTCCCCAGCAACACACCCCTCCTAATCCCGCAATGTCCTTCTAGGTGCACATTTTAATCCTGGAAAGAGGTAGTAAGGAGGAAATTAGGTGTTAGAAACTCATCTTATTTTGCTCCTCTTTCCAGTCCCCAGGATTAGGCTGTTGGTAATCCCTTCCAGCTCTTAGCCTGATCTTATTCTTGGAAACATTCCCAGCTCAGTTTCCATTCTCAGTGGCTTTGTAACTTCTGAAAACGCAACGTTCAAGCACCACGCTTTCTAGCATCCCAGATTTTCTTTCATCTCAGATCCTTTCCTGCACATACTCTTTTGTAGCTCCCCAACCTCCAGCTCTTTTTCCAGGTTCTTTTCACGCACTGGCATTTTACCATTGCTTACCTTCCTCACTAACATTCCCTTTCTACTATCCATTTCCTGGTAAGCAACTTTCACTCATTCCTTTCTCAGCAACATCACCTCCATACTATTCTTTTGTACTTTTCCTGCTCCCTACATCACTTACCCCTTGTGTCTTCCTTCCAACTCCCCAACCTCCTTATCAACCAACATGGGCTCACCCTATTCAAGACACAGTTTTCTTCTGGCTGCTTCCATCTTTCAGACTCTTTCATTACTCAAAACTGTAGTAAATGCTGTTCAACTGTGGCCTGCTGAGATTTGGCCTTAATTACTCTTGATTACTCTTTGATTACTATTGGAACAGCACAGGAGTGTTAAGGTACCAACAAAAAGGGGAGAAGCCATAACATCAATGGATTTACAGGCCAGGTAGCTGACAATTATTCAGTGAAAATAATGGAAAATTTGATACAGATGCTTACTGGTAGAGAATTATAGAACAGGAACATGGCTTTTTGGAATGCAACACTGCATTCTATTTGACAATAAAGTTGTGTTTGATAAAGTAAATTCATAGTGTTATGGTACATAACTTCTGTAAGGCATGGCCTATTGATAGAAAGAAAATTACATTATGCTGTATTGATTAAGAAGATGTACTATGCAAAGTCAATAAAGCATACATTAAGTGAATTAAGAACTTCTGATGGACAGAAGAAATAATTGTCAGTTGGCAATACTCTTTGGTTATGATGATAATTGTAAGTCCCTTCCAACTGAAATAGTCTATTCTATTCCATTCTATTCTTATCAATGTCTATAAATAACCAATGGGAGGGTACAAAATAGATACAGCCAGAGTCTTCACAGCAGTACTGGGTGATAGGACAAAAGGCAATGCACACAAATCTAAATGCAGACAATTCCATTTAAACATAAGAAAAATGGCTTTACAGTGATGGTGGCCAAACACTGGAACATTAGTTGTGGTTTCTCTGTGTTTGGAGATATTCAAAAGCTGATTGAACAAGGCCCTGGTCAACCTGTAGCTGTCTGTGTTTTGAGCAGGAGGCTGGGCTAGGCGATCTCCAGAGGTCCCGTCCAGCATCAGCCATGCTGCAACATTTTTCATTTTGAGAACAGCATGTGTTGCAGCTGGAGATGTGTGGGGCTCCCAGCATCTCTGCTTTGGAACTGCTCAGCATGGTATGCGATGGTCTCATCAGAGCTGGGCACAAAATACAAAACTGGCTCGACAAGAAAGGATTAGCAAGATTTAAGGGTTTATTCCAAATTATTCCAAATTAAAGAAAACTTGAACTGGTGTAACACTGACATCTTTGGGGAAACAGATGAAACTGCCCAATTCCATCAGGACCAAGGCTACTTTTTGAAGGAGCTGATGAGGATCAGGGATTTGGTGTTGCATAACAAAGATGATGTGACAGAGGCTATTGGCCGGGAACAGTAGTGATGACCAGGATTGTTTCTTTGTCGTCTTTTTCACAGAGCCTTGAGACTTTGGCAGAAGGGGGTTCTGCTGCCAGAATGTTGTGTGATATGTAGCTAAGTGATGAAATCAGCACTGTGACTGCATCATGTGCATAATGTGGTGTGGACAGGGTTACAATCAAGCAAGCACAGCAGTAAGCAAAGTAGCAAAAGCCCTGCCTTGAGCCAACTCCCCAGCATGGGCTCCTTTTCTCAATGGCTTAATCATAATTGTATAATTCCAGCTGGATTTCTTAAATCAATGAATAGAAAAACCTGTTGAAGCCTATCCCCCGGGGGTGTGTGTGGGGTGGGTGTCTGAAAAAAGATCTGCTTGTCCCCATCAGCCCTGCAGCAGCTGCTGGGAGAAGCTGAATGGAACAGAGCTGCGTGCAAACATGCTGGCCCTTTGCAGGCACAGCCGCTGGCTGCAGGAGAGCTGGCCAGGTGCCCAGCACCATAAAGGGCAACATCTCAGCTAATGTAGGCACAAGGTATGAGGTGGATCTGGTGTCACCCCCAAAGAGGCATCAGGTGGCTCCAAAGGGGAGGGAAAGATGTGGTACTTCACTCCTGTTCAGGGTGGAATGAAGGGATAAATTGGGTAATTATAGAGCTTGCTGCACTATGTGAGTTCTGGTTGCAGTGACTGCAGTCCATGAAGTGTGAACCCAGGCCCTAGTGCCCTGGTGCCTGCAGCACACTGCATGTGCAGGCTGGGAGCATGGATCACATGGCTTTTATAGGATGCATGGTCTATGTTTCTGGGTCCCCTTGTGCACTTCACTGTGGATTCTCTCCCTCTTCTGCACCATACACTCCACATGGCTCCTAAGTAGTCATGCTCTGCCACAGCCTGAGGACTGTGATGCGGAATGCAGCCTGCAGAGTGTAGATAAGGCATGGGCCAGCACTTTGGTATTGCAGGGGCAGGGTGGTGTGTTGAGCCTGGATCCATTAACTGGACAGATCCCTTGGTTGTAACACTCCTTCCAGTTAGGAAGTCTTGGTGGGAAGAAGTGGAAGTGGAAGCTGTTTGCTAGACAGAGATGTGAAAATGCAGGCAGTTGTGAAAGTGATTGCCCCAGGTCATGCTGTTGGTCAAACAGTGCCACAGACGAGAGTCATCTCAGAATTAAAATGCTGAGTGTTGAAGAGTGCTCTTAGGCAAATTATCTGGGTTAACCACAGATCAGCAATATGCCCAACATATAGACCATATTGTGATGCTATCTAGACTCAGGATATAAAACGGAGGGTAGGACCAGGTTGGATAATGGGGTCAATGTCGTCTCCTCCTACAGGAAGATTTATGGAAGTCAGTGTGTTGGACTGGCTGACCCAGTGTCTAAAGGCAGGGCAGAAGTCCAGCTGTCGGGATCTCCTCTCAATTAAGCTTCTGGTGTCATTTCTAGAAGCTTGCAATGTATGATCTTCCTTCTGTCTTACCGACTCTGACACTGTGTTACTTCCACCCTTTCTCACTTCAACTCTGTTAAGTATCTTCACTAGGACTGTGACTGAAGTTTTTTAGGAAGGGTAGTGAAGGAGTAATTCTCCATGTTTCCCAGAGTTCCCCTGTAGCCTTGTCTCCTGAACAAAATCGCTTGAAGGGTTTGAGTGACCCTTCCTACTCTGTACACAGATGTCAGGTCTTAAGACTGCAGAGGGGCTGAGCATCAGATTCCAAAAATGAGTTCACATTTTTGTTCACTCAGGCCAGGGAATGTGATAGGGCAGGTGCAAGACTGCATAGTGCCTGATCCTGCCTCCTCCCACACTGCTTGTTCTTGAGTTTTGACTTTGACTTCAAAGACAAAGTAGGGCAGAGCTTTGACAAAAAGCACGTAATGTGACCCTGTTCCAAACAACTGTCCTTTGAGCAGAGGTATGGAAACAGACAAAAACTAGCAGATAAAGATGGTGGGAACTTGTTACCTTTCTTTTTTTGCTCATGTAGGGGCATGTTGGCAACAACTGCAACCCAGCTGATGTCTTCTAGAGCTGCCTGTAGCTGAGGAGCCATAAGAAGTCATATAGCCCCATAGTCATGCCAAAGGACAAAGAGCTGCAGGATTGAAAGCGGCTGGATTAGAAGACACATGGTCCCTGACCGGGAAACATGCAATGGCTCATGGAGTTTCAGCCATTAACTTTTTTTCCCTCTGTCCTGCATCCCCGAGTGGAGGTGCACGAACCAGAGGGAAATGCCTTAGACTGCGCTCTGAAGAAGCAATACAGGTGCTCACTATACAACTCAGTGGCTCTTCTCACCCTGTTGGAAGAGGTGCTACTCTCTTTCACTTACGACTCATTTAAATCAGTTCATTTCCTTGCACCACTGATCTGAGGAGCTGTAGCAAGAAGCAGCATGCTCTTGTGTCCTCAGGTTCCCCTCCCTCATACCCACTCTGCTCATAGTGCTTCAGAGAAGACTGCAGCACCTTTATCCCACCAGGGCTGTTTATCACTCAGCTAGAAACATAAGAAAACACTTGCACAAAGAGCAGCTGCTGTTTGGGTACCGCTGGTAGCAGGGTGGGAGCGGACTTCAGCAGGCAGGTTGTGCGGCTTCTGTTCCCAGTGCTGGAGGAGGTTAGGGCAGAGGAGGGTAGGGCCTGCTGGTGACTCTCTGCATGTCTTTGCAGGTAGCCATGGCCAGTCTCTGTTTAAGTTTACTGTTGCTGGGCTACCCTGGGAACTGCTGAACTCGTTGGTCTCTTCTGTACTGCTCCATAATGGAAATGTGGGGATTAAGTGGGAGCTATGATAGGCAGTGATTCTGCCCTGCCCCTTAGCCTGCCACCCTCTCACTGGTTCCTGGCTGCACAAGGGCATGTCAGGAACCAGATAGGGCTGGCAGAGACCTGGCTGTAATAGGATGCCTCTGTCCTTTCCTTTCCTTCTGTCACTGTGGGACAGAGATGAGTTTATAGCACGTGGTATGTGGGAGCTGCCAGGTGCCACTGGCCAAAGGAATGATGGGACCCCAAGAGGGGAAGGTAACTGGCCACCCACCACCAAGGATCAGTTTGGTTCAATGGGTGGAAACCTCACAGATGAGAAACTGGGACACAGAGCCAAGTCCTGAGCTCAGGTCACCCAGCAGGCTGGACCTGGGAGCAGTATTAAGTCATCCTGACTTCGGGTCTCCTTAACCAGTAGACATATCTGTTTCCCCAGCGTTAGGCAAAGACTTGGAAGTCCTGACCCCAAATTCTCTTGTCTTTTCCACCCCTTCCCTTCTTATCATTAGCGCCCACCCCTTGGACTTCAGCTCAGGACTGTATTATTTGAAACAAGAGAACTGACTTCCTTCCACCTGAATTTACGATTCTCTGGACCCCTCCCTCTGCCTGCATTGCTGTCGCCATTGCTTTCCCATTGTGTGTGCCCACACGCTACTGCCTTCAGAGGTCAGAACCAATATCTTTTGTTTTGCTCTCACTGCTATGTCCAGAATTCCCATCTGAGACTGCTGCAGTCAAACACTTAGTTGTGAAGGTGGCTAGCTGGCCACTGCAGCAGTCTCAGATGGGACATAATAGCATTTTGCTGTAGCTGCAAACATTTTTGCTGGGATGGTTGGCTGATAATTCATGAAGTCTAACAAAGATATCTATCTGCACAACCCCGCACAGTATTTCCACAGAAACAAAACACTTGTGGCATTTCTGTTGCTCGAGTTGCATTCCCAATGAAAGCCAGGCACCAAAAACAATACTTCTCTGTTTAGTCAAAACAATTTCCTCTGAGCAGCTCTGGTAGTTCCTTTCTAGGTCACTTAATGACTCATTTCTCTTGTGTTGATTAAAAGTAGACCAGTCTATAGCCCCACAGTTTGGATCTTATATCAGCAATGTCAAGCACATACCTCACCACAATCCATATAGGTTCTAAATTCCTAATGCTGGGGAAAGCAATAATGCCTGTATGGACCAAGGTCCTGCTTCCTGTGTTCCCTGTTTTTGGCACAGCTACCCATTTTGCCAAGCCCTGATTATAGATTGTGTTGTTCCTCAGTGGCTCTTGGGACTGTTTTTGGCTCGCTAGCAGAGGATGGCTGGGTAGCATTCACGTGTTACAATTATGCAGGGGAGAGACAGGTCAGGATCAATGCTCAGGTTGGATCAGGTTGGATTTCACATCCCTGCTTCTAAACTTTCAGCTTGTTCTTAAGGTCTGAGGACAATGGTGTGGGGAAATTGCTATTTTCCCAAAGATAATCCTAATCAGATGATGGCAAAGAAAGAGAAATGGGGAAACTTTTTGTTTGAGGTGAGGAACCTTTCCTTATCAAGAGCAAACCCAGATCATTTGGAAGGCAGGCTCACATTAGGATGGATAGTGTTCAGCTCCATTTTCTGAGTTTTCTGTTTATTCCAGGGTCTCATGGGATGCTGGCAGAAATTTCCATGCTGATTCACAAAGCTGTTGCTTCATCAGTTTCAGCTTTGTGATTTGAACATGTATCTGCTTCAGTGATAAATCTGCTCCCCGTTTCATTGCCAGATCATTTTGTTGCAATTAGGAACCAAGGGCTACTGTCAACCTGAAGACAAGGGAAGAGCTTATGTAGACATGTATTTCTTAGATTAAAAGACTAAAACCTCATCCCTCAGTATAGCTTGTCAAGCAAACACTAACAGACCAGTCATGTCTGGGCAGTCACTGAAGAAGATAATTTCTTGCCTGTGCCCTGGGGCTGAAAAGAAGCATTTAAGAACAGAAAATCAGTCAATACATGTCTTCTCAGACTTCATAGCCTCAGAGCTAAGGAATTAATTGGATTTTCTTCACATCCCCACATTGTCTTGCCTTATAGTGCTGTTGGTAGGCTAATATATATAATAGGGAATAGCTATGAATAGTTCCTGAAGGCTTTATAGCCTTCTCAAACCTACTTTTTCAGGCCTGCAGCTTTGCCATGAGATTCAGTTATGTTAGTACTCAGAGAGGATAAATGTATACATTTTCTGTTGGTGAGTAAATTGTACACAAGATAAATTCAGCATGCCTGGATTAGGGGCTAGTAAACTCTGCCTTCAAGTAAACTGGGATATGTATAAATGATTGCCTGCCCACCCTTTCTGTATCCCTCCTCCACGGTGGAGCACAGCCTGGGCATGCACTGCTACTGATCACTCAGGTCCTGATTTCCACAGAAATCTTGGCATGTAGACCAGAAGCCAACAGGACCAGGTCTCTGATTTGGACAATCAGGACACCGGAGCCACTGAATTACCTTCTCTGTGTGCTTGACAAGACCTCTGCTCAGTGGCACTACTTAAACCCTCATAGAAGCTAACCAGCCTTCCTTTAATGACCTGGAGCAGAGCCTACAGCCCAGGCTTGGAGATTAGGACTACACTCCCACACTGCTCTACAGCTGGTGTGCAAAGGTCCTGTCCCCATTCTGCCTTATCCACAAAACGATTTCTTGAAGCAAAGTGGGATCTGGCTTGTGAAATGCCTTAAAGGGACTGTTTCACTATGGGGGTTCTCATTACCGCATCTCAGTCCCTTGGATGCTTGCACTGCTGTTGCAGTAGCTGAAGCTTCCAGTACTGGGAGTGTGCCAAGGATTCAAACACCCATACCCACTAACTCCTGCCTCAGGAATCCAGATTTGCCTGGGACTTAGTAACATGACCTGTTTTCCACCAGCTCTAAACTGCTCCCTCCTGAACTGAGTTTCATCTTCTCCCATGCTCGGTTTCAGCCAAGAAATGAATTCACTGCTAAACATCCACTGAACTTTGTTGGCGCTGTTACAGCTTCTGCACTTCTTTCTACTCAAAAGCAATAATAATGCTCAGTTTGGAAAAAGGTACATTTCTACTTATGTCCTCTGCTGTTCCTGAACCAGCAGGAGCTGGAGGGTATATACTTTTTCTATTAGCAAAAGAGAAGAAATTGCTGCAAACTTTCTTTGCCCCTAGGAAGGGAAGACTAGACTGTGCTGATCTGTCCATCTCCTGGGTGCTCGCATGGTCCCACCATGAAGGAGCAAGAAAGAGAACCTGACCCAGATCCTGAGGAGTCAGAAATGGAGCTCCCACAGGTTTTGTAGCAGCAGCTTTTCTTAGGGAGTGAGTCAACATAACTGAAAAGCGAGGCAGTGCGACAAGTATTAAGAGAATGTCATTGCAACCTTGTGCCGAAGGTACTCAGCAAAGGATCTTTCCTTAGTGGGTTTTCAGTCTTTTCAAGTCACCCCTGCTTCCCTAGTGCTTGCCACACATCACTTTCTGTCCCGCAGCTCATTTCCAGTCACTAGCACTCATACTCACTTAACCTCAAGTATCAATGCTGCCCTTAAATCAAAGGCAGTGCTGAAAACTTGCCTTTCCCAGCCTTTGGCCTTCTTCCAATTACAAGAGACGTGTTAATGAGAAGACCTCATATCTAACCGTCTAGTCAAGGCACTTGCAAAATGCCAGCCAGCACAGTAGCTGGATGTGAAAAACAGGAAACCAGCTGATGTCAGCTCAGACCAAGACTCAAATTCAAACAGCAGGGGAGAGCAGGGAGAATTGATGGACCACCTGGGATGAGCCCATGAAGAGATGGTTTGAGGGTCCTTGGAGAAGCGTTATGTTCAGTGGAAAACCCAGCTGAGTGTGAGGACCTGAGTGCTCCTGCCAGTGGGTTATGGGGACACATACCTGGCAGCAGGCAGCAGAGGAGTCAGCGGTGTACACGTGGAAGAAAGGTCAGGAGATTGCAGAGGGCTTTTCACTTGCGAGCTGGGTGATGGGAACGGTCAGTGAGTGATGAATATGAGCAGCTGGCAGAGAAGTTCACCATGAGACAGTCTAGATAGAGAGCGGGAACTCAGCAATTTTAATGTTGGACAGGTTTTTTACGATACTCTGAGAACTAGGTGCCATAAGGCACATAAATCAAAGCTGCTTCTTGAAACAGAGACAGTCTGAGACCCTGATGCCCTGAGATCACAGCAGCTGAAGTGACACTAGATAGTCCCCTGTGTATGTGGGCTCTGTTTATGCCAGCAGGGAAACCACTCCCTCCTGATCTGGAGTGAAAAAATAAAGGACATTTTTTGAGGAGTCAGCTTGGTTACTTACCGGCTTTAGACAGATGGTTTTCTTCGCACAGTGTAAAAAGGCACTGTACTGTATCAGAAACCACAGGATCTTTAAATTCAAACCAGAGTTTTAAATATTTGCATTGTCTTTATTTTTTCTTTTAAAAATACTTCAAATTAAATGTGAATTCAAGAAAACCTTTCCAAAAGTGTTCATTTAATATCCAACTAATAAAAAGATTTAAAGAGGGAAAGCAATGCTGCTTCAGTGGCATCTTTGTAAATTTTAGTGAGTTAAAGCTTTTTTGCTTATTGAAACGGTACAATATTGACCCAAATAAAAAACCAGTTTTGTTTGTTTTCTGCCATAAATTAGGGTATGGAAAGCATGTACTCTTCCTGTAACTTTGGACTATCTTCCAGGAAAAGAGGTACATTTAAAGGCCTCTTGGACAGTTTTAAGCAGCTACATAATTTTGACAATTCCCTTATGAGAATCAGAAACCACCTGCCAGTTCACCAGTGTTAACCAGTTATTCCTTGTTCTATACATCAGCTAGTTTCATCTATAACACAAAGTTTGAAAAGCTTGCCTCAACATGGTTGTACTTGGGTAATAAGAATGCCTGTACCACATCAGGCCAAAGGTCTAATTTAATCCAATATCCTGTCTCTTAAAAAAATAAAGCTAAGAATGGGGCAAGTACATGGTGAAAACTCCTCAGGCACTTAGCAGCTTTCAGCAGCTTTTGACTCAAGAGGAGCCGAGTTGCACATAGATGGAAACTTGAAATTTAGTGGTCCTTGATAGTTGTGTGTCTTCCACCCCCCCACCCCCCCCCTCCGATTTGAGAACCAAAGTACACGTTGGAGTTCAGGGAAAGGACTGTACAGCCTTTGGCAGCACAGCCGTTGGTGCAGAGACGGAAGACAGAAATCTCCTTTTATTTTGATGGAGGCAGAGTGAAGAAGTGAAGCTCCAGCCAAGCAGAATGGGAATCCCTGAGACATGACCATAGTACAGGTGAGTGACCAAGCCTAGCATCTAGTTGTGATCTTTTTCTTTTGGCAGAAAACACTGTAACCCATTATAGGCCCTACTGCAAACAGAATTCACACTGAGCTTTTATAATCCTGTGTTACTCAGGTGCTTGACTTTTCTGAGAGGGAGGGAGGGTTTATGGTAGAACCTCATCACACAGAGCTGATGCCTTCATCAATCCTTGACAGCATAACTCGCACTGACATCTGTTTTACCAATTCCAATGCTTTATTCTTCTTTCCCTGCCTAAAGTCCCAAGTGCCTACCATTCGCTGTGATCAGAGTGACCAGATTATGCTGATTTCCTTGAGGTTCCCCAGCTTTCTTTTGCTTGCTCCACCTTTGCTTGTACCTTTCTTGCTCATACACTGTGGAAGAGCTGTCTTCCCACTGCCCATCCCGAAGAGTAACAACTCCTACAATGGCCTTCTGAGGTGCTCCTGCCAGACAACTTCTGCCCACCATTCTGCTCCAGAGCTTCTTGACATCTCTGTGCCCAAGGAAGAAAAGCAGAGCAGGTCCAGCCACAGTGACCGGGGTCAGTGAAGAGTCAAGATCACCAGTTGAGTGACCTTGTGTCAAGTCTCACTCGACAAGGCAAGGCTAAGGACAAGCCAGAAAGCCAAAACAGCATCAGCAGTATCAGCAAGGCACAGGCATAGCTGAAACATAGCTCAGGCCAGGAGCACAGGCATGGGCCTGATCCTGACTGCAGTGCTGGAGCAAAACTGGGGGGGGGGCTTCTCCTAGCTCTTTCTTACCCCTGGCATTTTTCCCAGCAGTCTGATTCAAGGTGACACAGGTGTGTCATACCAGAGCTGGACTGGAGCACAAGTAGCTAAAGCTCTTTTGGGGGAGCAAGGGGAGCACAGGCAGAGCCCACGTTCAGTGAGCGCCCAGACTCCCGGGAGGTGGCAGAGGCCTTTCTCTCAGTGCCGGTGCTGCTGCCATTCAGCGCTGCAGGGCAGGAGCCTCACCATAACAGTTACTGGTCCCAAACAGCTCAGGGAGGAATCTCACAAGCACGTGGATTCTAGCACATGTACACCAGGCAGATATCGAAGGGTTCACACCTTACAGAGAATGTACTAAAGCTTTACCTCCTGGTCATTTGAGTTCAGCAAACAGTCTTGTATCACAGAGATGAGTTGTTTACAAAGCAAACTCTGTCAGTCCATTTAATTGGGTCTTTAACACACCAGAAATGTTCCCTGGCAGAGAGTTTCTTGGAAACCCTCCAATATGTGAAATGGAGAGGTACTTCTCTGCAGGGAGGACAAACAAGGCTAATCTCCCAGACCCAAACCTCACAACAGAATCATCCCTCCTCGGGTGATGGTAAGAGTCCAGGGGGTGTAATAACCATCCTTACAGCCCATGTAACAGTAATTTTTAACAGTGCAAGGGACAGACTTGCCATTCTGCCACAGAGGAGAACAGCTCCCTCTTTTCTGTACAGCCTTAGTATAGAGACATGCAGCCTGGGCAGGTTCTGGAGCCAGGTCTGGGGCTCTAGGTATCCTCATATCCAGGTGTCTTGATATTACAGAGGGAGCTGGCAGAGCTGCATGTTAAGCAGACTGCTTTACTTGCTCCACCTAAGACCCTATCTGAGGCTGCGTGTAAGCTTCTCAGATTGGACCACATGGACAGGAACTTCCCACATTATGAGGCATCTTGACCCATGCAGAACACAGAAATGATCAAAGAGCAGGTTTTTTTTCTTAGGCAAAGGAAAAATGCATTTGTATTGAAAAGTGTCAGTTTGCAGAGAAAGAAGAATGTTGTTTCACAGCTATGCTTAACCCTATTCCTAAAAAAAATCTACTCAGACCTGAATTCTCTGAATCATTGTGGTGCACCCAATGTCAGAAGCTCAGCCTCGGGCACACAGCACCCTGTAGCTCCTGTGGGATGTGTGTGACCTGGAAGGATGGAGAGGAATGTGTGTGTGTGCTTCTGGAAGCCTTGCCTCATGTGCCTGCAAAGACAGGTGTTGTATCAGCATGGAGATGCGAGAAATTGGAGGAGGAAAGGAGCCCAGGCCTGGGAACACAGCAGAAGAGAGTAAGAAACGAGGCTGGGAAAGCTGGCTGGTAACAGGGGAACCAGAACTAGGGGGTCAAAGAGGCAGGGCAGGGTAAGGGTCTTAGGAAAGTGTGGAAGCTTGGATTTAAAAGGGCACATGGGGCCAGTTATGAAACTAGTGCAAGTAACTGAGCCCTTGAGGGAAACGTGAAAAGATTCAGGTCTTGCTGGTGACATAGGTGTGCCGTGCCAGCGGTGCTGGGAAAGAGCTGCCGGGCTGCTTCAGCTGGCTTTGGAGAGCTGGAAGCGATCTGCTGCGGCAGGGATGCGCCTGGGTTGCCCTCCAGTGGTGAACCTCGCATCTCCCCCAGGGTAACGGAGTCGTATTTGAGGGGACCGCGGGGCCTGTGGCCTCAGACCCAAACACACGACCAGACTTTTTACTCCCTGATGGTTACAAACACAGCATGATTAATTTGAATATCAGTGCTTGTCTCTCACAACCTTATCATTATTCAGATATACTTGCTGTTTCATTTGACCAGGGTGGGAAGACCACAGCACAAAATCACAGGACTGGTATTCCCACCGTTTTGTCAACACAAAAGATTCAACTGTTCCCGCTGCGAAAGTGTCCCAGTTCAAGCTGCACTGGTTTCATTAATTTGGTTTCATGCTTTCAGTTGAATGTTGCATGTGTTGCAAGTTGTTTTCCCTCCAGTTGCCTCCATGCAACAATTATGGACAACGCTAACACTATATGTTTATTATGTTGAAAGAGCTTAGTACAAGCCTCTAAAAAAAACTTCCTTTTCTTAAAATTTTATCAAAGTTCCACCACCAAGCTTCAGACTTCCCATACTAAAATAAGGTTGAACACTAAACAATATTTGTACAGAGCACAAACCCCTTATTTCCGGAAATAAGTCAATAAGCAAACCCTCGATTTCACAATTTTTAAAATAAACTGTCCTGTGTTCCTAGAGGTTTCTGAATTAGGTAGCAGTTTACAGTCAAAACCTGCCCTTGGAGGAAAAAAAAACCCCACAAAACAAACCCAACACTCCACCACCTAATTCTGACCAGGTCACAGCTCACAGATCTTTAGAAACTGGTGCACAGATCTGGTGCACATCACGCTGAAGGTCTGTCTGTTACGGGCTGTAAGCTCCAGGTTTCTGTGAACCAACACAGCCTGCGGAGCACGAGTGCCAGCTTTCCCCCCTGGCAACCACATCGATGCCTGCACAGAGCCCTCCCTCCTCTGCCTCCTCCGCACCTCCTGGTCAGGACATCCAACGGCAGAGCAGTAGCAGCAGCAGCAGTGTGCAGTACTGCCCCTTTCTTCTTGGCATCTCACGTTTTAAAGCAGTCACAATTTCTAAGTCACACCAAAAGAAAACATAACTGAAGAATAGTTGATAGGTGAAGCTTTGAGACTATTTGGTCACGGGGATTCACCAACACAGACAGGTGTACTGGCTCTGGCTGGGATGGAGTTTGTCACTCCATCCATTTGTCACAGTAGCTGATGAAGTGCTGTGCTTTAGATTTGTGACCAAAACAATGCTGAAAAACTGGTTTAGCTATTGCTGAACAGTGCTTGCACAGCATCAAGGCTGCCTCTACTTCTCATTGTCCCCACCTCTCAAGTGGGCTGGGGGTGTGCAGGAGGCTGGTGGGGGTGCATAACCAGGCAGATGATGTGAACTAACCAGAGCGATAGCCCACGCCATCTAACACCAGGCTCAGCAATCAAAGGATGGGGGAAAGGAGAAGGCACAGATGCAGTGATGGTGTTTTTTGTCTTCCCAAGTAAGCGTTATGCATAATGGGGCCCTGATGTCCTGGGGATGGCTGAACACCTGCCTGCCTGCCTATGGGAGGGGGTGAATGAATTCCTTAATTTGCTTTGCGTGCGTGCGCAGCTTTTGCTTTGCCTGCTGAACTGTCTTTCTCTCAACTCATGAGTTCTCTCACTTTTACCCTTCTCATTCTCTTCCCTATCCCCTGTGGAAGGGAGCGAGTGAGCAGCTGTGGGTGGTGATGTATAATCACAGCAAATAATGATTAAAACAAGACCTGCTAGCTCATAGGGGTCAGTCCATAAAGTTTCCTCTGTGCTACTATGCTCTGAAACTTTAAAACTACACACATGAAATGCAAAGCAAGTAATGCTGAGTTGGTATTTTCAACACGTCCCTCGCTCCTGAAATCTGCCAAACAGTTACACATCAGTTCTGATCTAGCACTTGTCCTTTGTTACTAGTTTCACAAGCAAGGCACCTGTCTAGGAAATTTTACTCTACCATTCTAAGATCATATTGGGACTTAGGAAGTCAATGCACTCAGTTATGGCAGTACAGACAAAACCACCCCACTTGGCTGAATGCATGTACCCCTGAAAAACCTCATCCTTGCACACAAATAAGGAGCACACTTAAAAGTACCACAAGGGAAAAAGCGTAAGCAACCAGAAGCATGAAATACAGGTCTGTTATTTAACATATGAGTATGCTGGAGGCTAAAATAATTTTCTGCTTGCTTTACTGAAGAGTGTCAGACCTCTCAAAATAAGAATCTGTTAGTTGCAGTTAGCTGCAGGAGCAATGGAAAAGGAGCCATGGAATTTTATTACTGTGTTTCAATGTTTTTTTCCCCGTATGTTCAAGAAGTGTTTTCTATGAGTATTGACACCTCTCTAAGAAAAGTTGCAATGATATTTCTGTAACAAGTCTTGAAACCACCAGTGCTAAACTGTTTTTTATTTCCAACAATTAGCCGTTACAGTATCTGAAACAAAAAGTGTCCAAAATAAATAGCTGAAGATGAAGCATCAGAATACTACCGTCTTCGCTACTTCTGTGGCCCCCTTATTGTTTCTTGTTTTTCTGCTTTCACTCTTCAGATTCTCCAGGCCTACGGATATCATCAATCTTCAGAATCATTCTAACAACCTGAGTCGCCAGAGAAATCTGCTGTTTCTTACCAATCAAGGTTTCTATAACATGCTGCTGCTTCATATCTGCCAAAAAGAAGCAGAAGAATTAGATACCCACCTCAAATCTAGATATAGCATCAAACCTGAGATAGTAATTTCCATATAATTTTTAAAAAAACATTTAAAAATTGTTACTCTTGACCCACCGTAGTTGGCAATTCGTACAAACTATAGAGTTTTATGCCTGGGTTCTCACCAAAGACTTTGGAACATTTAAGATCCAAACTCTTTTCCCAACTCAGCCTTCCCCAACTGTAGCTTTTTGTCTTCTGCATTATTATTCTGCCTATTACATGGAGTAGTTTCCATATACAAATACGAGAAGCATCCTAAGGCCTAAGCAACCACTAAAGAAGTGAAAGTTCAAATGCTGTAAAACAGAAACACCTGTTCCAAGAAGGGTTATAAATTTACCTAAACACAATGTCTTACATCATGTTCTAAAATTTACCACCTTCTCTTCTGCAAAAAAGCAACAGCGTGTGACAAGCATATGTCCAGATGAAAGTAAGTTTTCATACATTGGTCTCTTAGCCTTTGCATGCCTGTTACAGGTCTATATCCATATGCACTGGTGTGAGTAATACTACCTGAAGGCATTTCCAACCTTTCATTTACTTCTTCACAAAGTGTTTCTCAATAACAACTGCTCTGTAGGGCTGAAATGTAAACTGGATCACTAAAATGGCAGTGTTTAAAACACAGCCTGTGTTTGCCTCATAGCAAGTAGCTTTTATTCCTGTACCACAAGGTCAGCCAACACCTTCAACCAATCTTGCCACCAAATACAGGTTTTCAAGCAATTATACATTTTCTACCTTGTAGACATGCATGTATCTCTCCACCTGCATTCCCATTTGTGACAAGGGACAAGAGTTCACAACTGAATTGATGCACAGTTAAAAACAAACCCAGAGGGCCCACTAGGCAAAATAGTAAGCGTTTTGATATTCTGAAAAAAAGCACCCTGTTATGCTCCTCCTTCTCCACGCTCCAGTTCTTACCATTTGTTCCTTTCTGCAAACAATCAATGCCAAGGGCCGGATTATTTTCTTTCACTTGCCTAGCCCGCACTTCCGTCATAGTCTGTATTGGATTCATACCACTGTTCTCTGAAAGTGCCATGGGAATTACCTCCAAGGCATCTGCAAAAGCCCTCATAGCATACTGTTCCAAAGATGGGCACTAAGGGAAAAGAAACACAGCTATTAATTCCAATGTTAAAAGCAGACATTCACACTAAATATAAAATGTATATACATGATATGCAATTTTCTTGGCAATGTAACAACTGAAATGAGTACCTTGGATGATAACTACTGTAAAATTAAAACAATTTTAAACTGCTCTTAACATAAAAGGGAAAAGGTACCGATAACGATTTTTTACAGAGAGGGGACGAAAACTTCCGGTATTATGGAAGGTCCATAATATGCACTGTCTGGAAGCTCTCTGAAGGTTTTTTGGAATCCCTCAAGGCAGACTCAGTCTCTATTTTTCCTTCATAAACAAAGGGAAGTTGTAACATTTCTTACCTTATCTGCTGCTTCACTCACTGCCAAGGCACAAGAAATTTCAGCTGCTCCACCACCATATACGATACGATTATCGCGAACAAGATTCCGGATTACACACAATGCATCATGAAGAGATCGCTTTGCTTCTTCAATGATCTGGAAGTATAAAATACCATGTATTTTACAGTATGCACAACTGAAGGCTGTGAAGCTGTTATTTCCCAATACAGAAATGGAAACTGCAAATAAACTATAGGATCTTTTCATGGCTCTAATGCAGCTCTACTGCTATGTTATACTATTTCAAAACATAAACTGTTACACATTCAGTGGCACAGAAGGAATAAAACCCCCACATCTTTTCAACACTGTTTATTTAAATCTGTAATTTGAAATGACAAAAACCTACAGAAGGTTTTCAATCTTGTGTATTTCCAATACACAAACCACTTAAATTTTAAACTCAACATTATTTTCAGACTTTTCTCCAACATATTATTAAATTTTAAACCCAACATATATTTCAGACTTGCAATTTGTGATAACTCCCAACTTCAACAGATGCAAGAGGACTTAACAAGTTACGCTAACCTTTAAAGTGGTAGTTTTTCTTAAAAGAACTCTTCAGACTAGGGGTTATGCTCCTTTCTTCCTAAGATTTTTCAATCAAAGCAGGACTTGACATATACTAAATATAACTCAACACTAACAATACAACCAAGAACCAGGTTAAGTACAAAAGCATTTAAATGGTCTCATTCTGGGGAAGGGTTTTAGTTTTTAATTTTATTTTTAAACTGGATTAAATCAGAAGTAACATACCTAGGTCTATAATAAAACCAAATGTTTCAAAAAATGTTAAGATGTCTTTACTCATAGAAGTGACCCTCCCATGAGAGAAAAAAAAAAGATTAGAGCAACCACAGGTAAAATTATTTCTGTATTTATGAACTACATGGTCCAATAGTGAGAAGAGTTTTCATTCAAAAACATAGGATGCGAATCTAACAAGTAACACAGTCACAAATGCCTACGACCCTCCCCCCTTCCATTTCTCCACACTGCAAGGAAAAATTAAGACAAAAACCAAAGAAAAGAAACCACATATTCTGCAACTTATGTATCAAATATTTGTAACAAACAAAGTATCTCACCATTTTATTTCCTCCTCTAATGAAAATGGTCACAGCTCTGGAATTCTGACACTGCTCAATGACAAGCATTCTGTCTTTTGTTGTTCCAAAGGAGATCTCTCGAACCATACCCGCAAAACCCAATTTCTCTGCTGTGAGTTCACAGAAACGAGGAACGATGCGTCCTCCAGTTGCAATGGCGATTAACTGAAGTTAAACAACCATCAATTATTTTGAGAAGACTTTCCCATATGTTTTCCATAATGTCAAACTAGCAGAAGATCTGTCAAATGCCTACTCCAAAAGGTTATCTTCCCATCACTTCAAGTATTTCAGGCAATGCCTTGTTCCTGCTAACAGGGAGACTAAAGCAGAAACATTTCTAGCCACATAAAACACATAAAAGTAATATGCATACACTCCTATTATACACATAATCCCATTCACTGTAGGTTCTTCAAACAGATCCCCCCAAAAATTGTTTTTTCTCCAATATACATCCATACATGATTATGCAGTTCTAAGCAGAAAGCCTACACTTTTAATTGGTACAGTGTATTACTCAACAAATTTTTTGAGAATTGGTACAAAGTCCAATTTTAGAAGATTTTACTTACTTCTATTTCAGGTCCACCAACCCAACGAACAGCAGGCAACTCATTCTGGAGCAGCAAGTGATTTGCCTCATCATCAAAACCCCACTGGCAAATAGCAAGGTTTGCACCAGTGTCTTTTATCTGAAAGCAACACACAATCTTCTGATCAGAACTAACACAGGATTAAAAAAAAAATCTCTTCATAGTTTTAATTCTCCTAATTTTCTCAAAACAGAAGTCTGAAAAAGAACCATCTGGCATACATAGAGATCAAAGTAAATTTCAAACCAGGGTGGCATCTCTTTCTTACATGAACTTAACTTTTATTCATAGTCTTACAATTGCTTGTATGTTGCCTCCAATGAGGATTATTACCTCATTTTCAGAAATAAGTCAACGCATTACAGTATTCCGTGCAATGGCTATGAAAGACATAGAAATAATCTTAAAGATTACCTGTTTCACCATCTCTTCAAACTTCTCCTTTTCATATTTCTGCAGTGCCTTGTAATCTTCCACAGATGTGACATCAAGCTTATGCTTGGTTTTAGGCTTAGGTGGTTCAAATGGACAAGTAAGGATTGCAATTTTAGCATCTTTAAGCTCCTGCATAATTAAGTAAAAAAAAAAAAAAAAGTTCAGTTTTAATCTTAGTAACACCTCACTCTTGTATCTGCAGAACATAGACATGTATCTAGAAACACAGGCATAGGAGGAAAATTGAAGATCATTTGACAATTCTAAGTGAAACTAATTCTACCCAAATAATTCCATCAAAAGTCTGTACAACCCATTTAAAACAAATTCCACAGCTTCAAGCCACTGTTTAAGCCCTTAACAATCACTACCAGCGATGTCTTTTTATAGTTCAATGTTTAACAAAACAGAGAAACAACTTCTATTAAACCATTATTTGCCCTATCTACCATGACCATCGAGCCTACTACACACTCATCTTCATAGCATTTATGTACTACACAACCGGTATTTTCCACCAGTCTTCCTTTTTATCGGATAAACAGTGTCACCTACTTGGAAAATATTTGTATACAGTAGAAATTTTAAATTTCCTCCATCTTCCTTGACATACGCTACACAATACTTGGACACCTCATCTACACCAAACATAATAAAAGGGCAGCTTCCAGGGTGCTCCAAACAGGACAACATGTCAAATCATAAAGCTTACAAAGCATTTCTTGATACTGAGTTGGTTTAAGCATCTTAAGCATTATTACACAATATGGATGATTATTTCTGCTTCAACACAGAACTCTGCACCTGTCCTCACTTAGTTGTACAGTAATCCCCCTCCCCACCATCTTTTCTATTTCCCAAGATTTTTTTAAATTCTAACTTGGTCCTTCCCAAATGAAGAATTTAATGCTCCTCTCCCCTTTCTCTGTTGATATATGGGTGAAAAAACAGGCCAAACAACAACACTGTTCAAATACTTCAAGGAATGCCAGGACAGCATTTGAAGTGGGTTAGATAATGTTTGTTATTTAAGCCATTACAGATGAGACGTACACAGGGACATCACTTACTTTAGGCATCTGTGGATGACTGAAATCTTTATCCACAATAACTCCTTTAACCAACTGTGTATCTTCCAGTCTACCTCCCACTTTGCCTTGTACTTTGATCAGCTCAAAATCAACATCTTTACGTTCCATATCTGCTACTGTCAGTACAGCATTTACAGCAATTTCTGCCATTTGTCTGTGACAACGGTTCACTCTAGGTTTAAAAACAAAACCAAACAATAATGACACTGCATTACATGTTGCATTCATTTCCATAAATGTGGAAGAAAGTAAGTGATTCTATCAACTTGAATAGAAAAAAGTAACACTATCTAACCATTTCTGTATGCTACATTGAAAAACTGGGTCCTGCTTCTTTGTTCACAGGCAGAAAAGAGGGTAAACGTGGCAGAAAACAACATGCAATATGGTTTGTCTAAGCAGTCTTAGGATACAGATTTGAAACACCGAAGGAGAATTAACTATGGAGAAACATTCAAGTCACAGAAACCACTGTTAAGATAGTGCTGCAAAGGAAACCCTTATTATGTCTGAATTCATATACTACACATAAAACCAATTTAAAAAAAAATAAGCACTTAGGGAACTGTTGAACAAAATTTTGTTTAGGAAAAAACCCCAAACCAAACCTTTGAAATATAACACAGAGTTATTTTTAAGAGGTTTGCATTACTCTTGAAATTTGCTGTGATGCAGAAATCTGGAACTAACAGGTTAAAATGAAATTGATTTTCCATCTGTTTAACCTCATGGAATCGACCCTTTAGAGAAAAAGGATTCACAATTTATCCTGAGACATGAGTCTGTTGAGAAGTTAGCCAAAATCAAACATAGAAGAGCCTTCAGCAGCCACTCCAAAACTACAAAAAAATTAATAATCCATCAAAACACCAGGATTTCTCCTTTCAACTAGAAGTTTTTAATGGAAATATAAATATTTTTCTGAAGTTTTTGTGACTTACACTTTGGAGCCTAGCGTTGTCTTTGCTGTCTGGATCAGAGGTTCAATGTTCTGTGGATCAACCGGAAAGCTGTCACTGATTTTGTCTAGATGCTCAATAGCAATGCGGGCTGCCTGCTCATAACCATCTGCTATCCTGATAGGGTGAATACCGCGATCTAGTAATTGCTCAGCTTGTTCCAGTAATGCTCCTGCCAGAACTATAAAACAAAATATTAAAGTAATGTTTACTCTTCCACAGACTGGAGCATCATTTTTAATACATTATCAAAAGATTAAGATGTATGCATTGATTTTTTCTGTAATACTTTAACTGCTCAAGGTTTCTTAAATGACAAAATAACCCTAAAGAACCCCCTACTTGCTATGCTTAGAGAGAAAACTGCATTATGTTAGAACAAAAAGAAGCATAGGCACCAACCAAGGCTGGACAGGTAGAATATTACAGAAGAAAATGATCCAGAAAATTTTTGAAAGTACCAAAAGAACTCTCAACACAAACTCAAAATGTAACATACACAGAAAGACACAAAACCACCTTTCTGATTGAAAGACTTCTAATACAACAAGAATACTGAAGCAGTAAATACTCTAAAAACATGTTACAGAAAAGCTACTGCTACTTCGCTTGTTTTTTACAATAGCTGAAGAAGCTTGATTTTAAAGATGTAAAATCCAAGTTAAATTTAAAATCTCTTCTTACCAACAACTCCAGTGGTTCCATCCCCAATCTCATCGTCTTGAGATTTAGACAGCTCCACCATAAGTTTGGCTATCTGGTGATCCACATCCATCATATTCAGGATAGTAGCACCATCGTTTGTCACAGTCACCTCACCATCTTTGTCCACCATCATTTTATCCAGGCCTAAAAAAAACCATATTAAAAGCATGAAGGAAAACACAGAAAATCTCCAAAAACAATTACTGAGAAAGAACAATAAAAATTATTTCATTATTACCATTGGGTCCAAGGGATGTTCTCAGAGTACTTGCTACAGCTTTTGCTGCCATTATGTGAGACTATAAAACAAAAGAGAAGTTAAATCATTACTATGCATCCCAAAATCACAATAGCAAGCTAAGAGAAAACACAGGGAGAAAACGCTAATAAAAATACCATTATTTAATTAACAGATAATTATGGCTACACCCACCCCCCCAACAATATATGCATATCGGGTTTATGCCAGAAACATTTTCCATGCCTTTCCTTGCAGAGCTATCAGTTGCACCGCTAAGGCATATGAAAGCAGAGCAGCTAAAATAACAGCCCCGAGGTTTAAAGCAGTGAAGCAACACAAGCAATAACGCTAAGGGATGCCCGTATAATTTTGCTCCACTCTTCCCCCGGCACTTCAAACGTAGACATTCACAAACGGCTGCCTACTCGCTCAGCCGCTGCCTTTCTTGGGAACAACGACGGAGCTTCTGACGGGGAGGGGTGGTGCCCAAGGGAGGGGGCTGCAGGGAGCCTCCCTACCCGAGGCGACCGAAGACCACCGGCAGGGACGCGCCGCACCTACGAGGGCAACGGCGGCGAAGCCGCGGCACCAGGGGGGCTCCCGCCGCCGAGCCCCCGCAGGCCCTACGCCGCGACCCCAGCGCCGGGGGCCGGACCTTCCCTCCCCTCCACCCCACACACACCCGCAGGCCTGCACCGGCCTCCGGGCGCCCTGTTCCTGACGCGCGGCACGACACCGGCGCAGGAGCAGCCCAGCCCGGCGGGCTCCATCCTCCCGCCGCGGCCCAGCGCCGCCCGCTCCCTGCCCCTAACGGCGGCATGGCGCGGCATGGCCCGGCCAGCGAGGGCCCGCGGGCGGATCGGCGGCCCTGCCAGCCGCCGGCTCACCTTGAGCGCCTCAAGCCCCATGAGGCGCGTCTTGCGCTCCTGGTCCTTGAGGATGAGGAAAGGGCGTCCATACTCGTCAAAGGCCAGCGTCCCCATGGCCGACATGGCTGCCGCTGCTCCCGCACACCGGGCAGGCACTCGCCGGATGCCGCCGCGCCTGCCGCGCCGTGACGTAACACGCTCCCCCGCGCCTGCGCAGTCGGCAGCAGCGCGACTTATTTCACGGGCAGCATCTATGTGGCGCCTCTGGAGGACCTTTCTGGAAGCATCCGGCACGGTAGGAGTTGCGCGGCAGTCCCGGTTCCGTCGCTAGGCTGCGGGGAGAGGGACTGTATGAGATGAGGTAGAATACGGGCACCAAGTGCGGCGGCAGCGGGCTCCACCAGGTAACCCGAACGCGAAGGAGTAGGGACAGATGCACGGCGGGAGGGTGCGCGCTGCTTCTCCTTGAAGTACCTTTAGGAAGGTTTCGCTCCCTCCCCCCCGCCGCATAGCGAAGTGGTATTGCCCACTCCTATAAATACTGACGGCCGAAGACACCGATTTGTTGGTTCTGAGGGAGGCTATGGCTGGTGGTGGCTGTGGGGCGGCTGCCTGCTTGACGGACAGACAGATAGACAGGCGGCCTTGCAGGCGGGGGCGTAGTGCTGTGGAGAAAAAAGTTCTCCCTGAAGGGAAGAGCCATAAGTGCTCAGGGCGGTGTGGGGCGCGCCGCCGCCCGGCCCGGCGGGGGGAGCTACGGGCTTAATGGAAACTGATTTCCTGCCCTGAAAAAATGAAGCTAGCGCTTCGGCTTTTCAAAAGCGGTAACGTCTCCCTAGGGCAGGGGTCCTCAAACTACGGCCCCCCAGGGTACTCAATCCGCCCCCCCGGTATTTACAGAACCCCCCAGCCGTGGGTTAGGGGTGGGGGGGGGAGCCAAGCAGTCCAGATGACAGCCTGCCACTTCATCCGCGTGCCGCCCCCCTGGTTAAAAAGTCTGAGGACCCCTGCCCTAAGGTGTAGGAATCATCTAAAGGGATATAAGTTTGTTTTGGGTTTTTTTTCCTGATGTCCTGTGTCTGTGATGTAAGATACTACTTTGGTTTACACGCGCACATAATAAAGCTGTTAGAAAAAATACTTTCATGTCTGCTGTAGGTGTGATGTCCGAGGCGCCAGTGAAGGAGAGCCACGCAGCGGGCCGGCGAGAGGATTGCGAGGGCAGCTCCAGGAGAAGGAGCTGGGGGCTGTTGCTCACTGCTGGTGTTGGCGGGACGTTGGTGGCGCTCTATGCTGCGGTTACGCCCTTTGTGACCCCGGCTCTGAGGAAAGTGTGCCTGCCCTTCGTCCCTGCAACTTCCACTCAGATCCAGAACGTGCTGAAAATGTTAAAAAACAGAAGCGGCTCCCTAGTTGACATTGGCAGCGGGGATGGCCGTATTGTAAGTGAAGGACATCGCCTGCCTCTCATATCACTTCTCAAAAAAGTACCAAGTGCTCTAGCTGTGGCTCTGTTTTTTTCATATATTTATGAACATCTTGTCTTTGGCATCTAGTGTTTTTGTTTGAGCCTTATGAAAAGGCTCAAAGCTGAGGTAGGGTTACTTTCTGTTAAGTAAGTAATCTGATTCGATTGCAGCCTTACCTGCAGCTTGACCAGGTGTACAAAATAATAACTTCATCCTCTTGGCTGAAGGAAATTGCACCATGTTCACATGTAAAGATGCAGTTGAAATATTGGTATTGTGATTGCCAAAGAGATGTGATTCCACATAGTTTTATGGCTGCAGCACATGAGGCTGTGAGATTAAAGAGCACCATGCTTTTGGAGCTGCAGCTCTATGCTTATTGCATAAAGGTGATAGAAAAACAAAAGAGTATAGGAAATGAGTGATGGATTACAGAAATAAAAATCCTGGCATTGTTAGAACTGTTAATTCACACCTTTATGTGGTGCTGGCTGCCCCGCTTCAAAATCAATGTGAAAAAACTAGAATAATTACCAAGAGAAATGGTGAGAATCACCAAAGTCAAGTATTGTGCTTTCAGGATGTTGTCTGTACCCTAGTTTGTGAAATGTGGTAAGGGATTAGTGAAGAATGGTATGGTTTTTTTGTAGTTGTGATGTTTTGTGTACTATTTCAAAACCATCTGCTTCAGGTCAGTTTTAGCAGCAGGATGGCACACTAAGTAGGTTTTTGGTGGAAACAAGCAAGTTCTTGAATGCTACTTGTGTCCATATTTCATGTGAATGAGTCAACTTGTCTACACTAAAAAATTTTATTTGGAAATCCAGATCTGTGAGTGCGGCTTGGAAGGAATTGTGGCCAAGTAGGAGACACAAAAGCATGTAGATTCAAGAGAACTGCCGTTTCTGGTGCCCTCTTTGCTCAGCATTCTGGCTATTGACCTTCATCGGAGACATCTAATTTTATCAGTTACTGCATGTTCTACTTCTGATTTTATAAATGTGTAAATATATGTGCCTAAATGGAGACTGAAGACTACTTGGAGAGCCAGGTGTCTAGAATTTAATGCTTGGTGTTGCTTAATGTATTTGTCCTGAAAAAAGTTGAGCTTCTATTCAGATGCTTTTAAATATTTAGCACTTAATCAGGTGTAATTGATGGATAAATATGACCATATTTTTATTTCCAAGCATGGTAAAAATGTCAGATTCTTTTAGTGTATCTGCAAATGTTGTGTGCATAGTGGAAGATGTGTTATTTTAGTTGTGTGAAATACGCTGTCCAGGCAATGCTGTTTGTTCTCTTAAGAAAGTGTTAAGTTTGTTCTGTTAAGAAAGTTCTGTTAAGAAATGTGTACTTATTCCTGATTTCACCTTGCCTGTTCTCTAGTTCATACTTCATCAGGCATTTCCTGGTTAAAACTTGGCAGTAACCTTTTAAATTATATCTTAAACCTTAATTGTAGAAACTGGTACCTTCTTCTGTTTTCCTTATTTTTTTAAATTAATTTTCTAAAATATCAGTAGGTTTTGATCTTGTTTGAAGATACTTGCAATACAGGTTAATAATTCTAAATCTTAGGGTCTAATTTAGAGGAATGTTGTTGAAAATCTGTTTGTTATCTGAACTACTTTTTGCCTTTTAAAATAACACATGAAGCTTAGCATTGCATGAAAGCTATACTGTGAGATTTGTGTGTGTTTTGGGTTTCTTTTCATCTTTTTCTAACATACATTTAAATATTTTACCTACATGTTTTTTTTAAATGTAGGTCAACAGATTATTTTCATACACTTTCTATTGGTAGGGCATTTTGGCTGTCATTCAGGGGTCTCACAAGCACCTGCCCATCACTGATTTTTCCAATAAGTTAAGTGGTCTAATTTTGAACACTTCTGCCTGCTCATTTCAGTGTTCTCTTCATGGTCAATTTTGGTACTCTTTAATTCCAAGATAGTGTCATGAATATACTAAATTAAACTTTTATGTAAATCATAGGCTCACTGACAGCTTACAGCTTTGCCCTATAAATATTTTAAATAGTTAATTTTGTTTGTCTGAATATATCTATTAATTTCAATGGGAATAGTCGTAACAGTAAAATGTAGTTTCAGTTTTTGTTCACTATGCTACTAATTTGTTGCAGGCTAAAACCAGAGTGATTTACCAAAGCACATTCCTTTGATTTATATTTTGAATAAAACTGTGTGCTCCTGTTTAGATGAATACACTTTCTCTGTTTCTATGTGAAGATTTATTTTCTTGCTTGTAGGTGATAGCAGCTGCAAAAAGGGGATTCAAAGCTGTTGGTTATGAACTAAATCCCTGGCTAGTCTGGTACTCCAGATACCGTGCCTGGAGAGATGGAGTACATCAGAACACCAGATTTTATATTTCAGATTTATGGAAGGTAGGTAGTGAACTGTGTAAGAAAATTTGGGATGTTTGAGATATTTCCATAATTGGAGAAAATACTTTTTTGAAAGAGCCAGGATGCTGACTAGCTGCAAGGTGCTGTATCGGGCTTTGAGAAAAGTCCTCGAGCCTGTGGAAACTAAACTGACAACACTACACTGCTCTGCTGGTTTTGTGCTTCGGTGAGGTGCTGTCCTTTTTTCATTACAGCATGCTTAAGTATACTACGTCATGCCTGTGCCTGATGAATGATGTGGGGTGCTGTAATGTCAAGCTTCACTGGGACCCGATTCTGTGGAGTCAGTAACAAGAGACTTATTCACCTAATGTGCAAGATCACAATCTCATCTGACATTTCATCAGACATCTGTTCTTTACTCGCTGTGCAATGTGTTACATAGTTTTGAGTGTTGCTTTAAGAAAACTTACATGTGACTGACAATTTTTTCACAATTTTCAAACATTTGAGTCACGGTTGCTTCTTTAATGAGGCGTGCTTTTTTGGGTCATATTTATGTGGGCCTCTCCCTGGCTATTCCTGTCAAAGTTGGGGGTGGTAGGTTTGTTGTTTTTTTTTTGTTGTTGTTGATGGGTTGTGGTTTTGATTGTGGGTTTTGTTTCTCGGTTGGTTGTTATTTTTTTTTTTTCTTTTTTTAGAATGGCACTTTTTAGTGGGTAAAGTGGAGACCAGGAGTTTTTGGGGAAAAGTGTGAATGTACTTTATTGAGACATGAGCATTGGAAAACTTCATAGTACTGACTGCAAGAACCCAGGCATTGGAATACAGGTTTCCATAGCTAGCTAACATTTGCCAAAAGTGGAAGCAAACTTAAAACTTAAAATAAGTTATTAATAGTTTAAGTATTTTTTAAAATATTAAATATTTTTAAAATATTTAATTTTTTAAAAAATATTTTTTAAAAGTTAAAAAGTAATTTTAACATATGCAGGAGTTGTAGAAAAAATTGGCCATGAGTGAAACTATGTATTTTCTAAATTAATGCTTTCTGTCTTACTAATATTGGTGCCATATTCTTGTCCGGTCAGTAGAAGGTTTTTTTGCTTTTCAGCAATATAAAGTTGTCTTTATGTGGAAATTTGTGTGATGAAAAGTGGATATGGGATCTTCTTTCTTATTTTTGATGTAAATCCCTGTTGAAAGGAGTGCAGCTAGAGGGATTAGGGGAAAAGAGTGGTGAGAACTTCTCCAAATATAAATGCTACTTTCATTAAGACCTGTTCTCAAATTTTGTTTTAGGTTTCATTTTCCAGTTATATGAATGTTGTTGTTTTTGGGGTACCTGATATGGTAAGTTTACTATTTTTGCATTGTTTCATTATTTTAATACCAAGGCATTCAGCGTTACTATGTTCATCTGCAAAATGAACGAATGCGCCAGAATGTCAAAGGAAGTTAGTAGTAATATTTTGATATTTCATTGTTTCTTATTAATGTCCATGATAAAACCTGGTGACAGTTGTAACAATAGGTGGAGTGGAGCTCTGAAAATATACATGTTTTTTTGAGAAGTTCTGTCCATTAGTTCAGAATCAAAATGAAAACTGCTGTGCTCGAGTTGCTTGGCAGGAGGGTGATAGACTGGTTCTTGAGAATGTCAGTTTTTCATACTGAAAAAACAGAAAGTTTGCAGGGAGAGGATCGAGTAGGAAATTGGCTACAGCTGATTTCTGGGAACCTTGTTAGAAGTGGGTATTGAACTTTTTTTTATGTTCTTCTCAAAAAATCGGATCACCTCAAGTAAGCCAGTAGCTGGTATATTGAAATAAACTTTTGCCTGTGTTAGTGAGGGTTTAGGAAGGGAGACAAATGCTTCAAGTATAACTGCTAGTGTACAAGTCCACAGATTCTTTGCCTTCTAGGAAGGCTTTGTAGCCTATCTTCATCGTGCCCCTGGGGAAAATGTGTTCTTCAAACTGTTGTAAAAATTGAGTTACATTGTGATTGCTTTAGTGATATATTTGATAAATTCAGTCAGACTTTACATTCACTTTGGCTTTTGGCTTGATCTAGTCTTCCTTTTCTCCTCTTACTAGTCAAGAGAAAAAAAAAGTCATAAATATTTAAATATTCTTGGTATTTTGATTCATTATTAGAATCTTTATATATATATATGTAGTTTGAATGCATATGGAGGAGTGAAACAGAAATATCTTATAAATGCTATTCTGTTGCTTCTTTCTCTGCTAAGGAAGATATAGGATGAAATAAGTGAAGAGCTTTATGTGCTGCTATACCATAGTACATACACTGATAATGTTTCTGTGGTACTAATAGGAAGAGGCAACAAGAAGCCTGATAAAGCATCCCTGTTCACTGCTTTTTCTGTAACAGCACTGGAATTAAGTAACTACTTCAGATTCATATTGTAACTTATGTTGCAATCTGAAGTGAAAATGCCTTTTTTTTTCTTCCCTACTTTGGTTGTTGGCCTATTAGTGCGAACTATGATGTTACATGTGCAGGGGATGTTGCCAGCTTTGGATGATATGTGCTCTCTATCTTGAGTTCCGGGAGGGGGCAGTGTAAATATTTGAATTGCAGTCAGAAATTCTGCAACTGCACTAGGGGAAAAGTGCTGGTGAAGAAAGGTATCTCGGAGAACTAGAAATAAACAAATGCTCTGGGAGAATGTGAGTAAACCTAGCAGAAATATGGCTTAACTTTAAACGTAATGGTATAAAGTGGGATAAATTAGTAACAGTTATTTTAGAAAGAGTAGCTATAGGGCTCAGAATACCTGCAGTAAATTCAGTAAACACCATGCTAAATTCTTCAAATAAAAATACTGTCATAAATGTAACAAATCCAAACATATGAACTACCGTGTTTCCTGAGCATTCGTTTGCTTATGATCCTCTTCAGATCTGAGAATGCTTATTGTCCTGAATTACTAAATTGATTTTCTAGAAACTTTAGTGCAGTTTCTCTCTCTTTTTTTTTTTTTTTTTTTTTTTTTTTTTTTTTTTTTTACTGAGGGAAATAGATCTCTTTAGCTTTTTTAATAATACTAGTCTGATTTGATGCTGACACACAGTGCTTTTATTTCATATCCAAGATTAGCTTACAGAACGTGGATTTATTGATCTTCAGGAAAGACTAAGACCTCTCTGTTCTTGCAAGCATCTGGGGGAAGGTTGTTTATCTATGAGTCATTGCAGAGAGACTTTTACTTGTTCAGGGTGGTATGACAGAATTCTTACCAGGTGTTTGTGTTCACAGCTTCTGTGTATTTTAACTAATTATGTACTGTGCAAAAGGTTTACTAAACTGTATATTGATGTAGATATACAAAACCCACAACTCTGGCTTGATATAAAATACAGGATGATTATAACACCTAATGTTACTGAGATTTGCCTGAAGAACTAGCTTGACTGTTTAGAGTAAGAACATAATTCTTTTTGGCTGAACCATTAATGACATTTTCTAATTGGAGCTAATACAGACAGGAAATGTCACTTTTGTAATTATTACTTAAAAATTAGGCATGTCTACATTTGGAATTTCTGTAACAACTTAGTCCATCCTTTTGTGGTGTCTCAGCTCAGTTTGAGTTATCAAAGTGGGCTTACTTTTCTAGTTTATTTAAGGTGTGGTAGCAAAAATGTTTAAAAGCATTTGCTGTATGGATGAAATCGAAGCACAGAACACCTAAAAATATGCAGAGGTAACTCTTTGATATATTAGATCTATGACTATAATTTTCCTAAAATACTCCATTATAAGCCTAAATGTATCTATTATATGGTGATACATCAAAGGCACACCCTGCATGTATGTGATAGTGGAAGTTATCTGCTGCCTTTGGAAATAGATTTTTTTTTTCAGTCAGTCTTGTTTTCTAATAATGTTCTGTTGTGATTTTTTTCTTTTTTTTTGTGTCTGTGAATTGTATATGTGTTTTGTGTCCATGATTTAAATTGAGCTGTATTTGTAAATAATTACTGTCCCTTTAACCTTTTAATATTTAAACATTATGCCATGATATCAAAGTAAACAATTTTTTACATATAATAGAAGTAACCTGTAGAGCTTGCTGTTATAATTACTCCCCGAGATAGATGCAGTATGTAAGAATAAAAGGAATTCCAAATGGATGTGCACTAATATGCTTAAGCATGACATCAAATTTTCCAAATTACAAACATAGCTAAATCTATCAAGTTTAATTTATATTTTTTAGATCTGGGATGGGAAAAATTTCTTTGACGTCTAGATGTATTAATTCGTAGCAGAATATACAAAGTACTTTTTGGAGACCAAGTATCTGACTGGGCAGGGTATAGCTCTGTTGTGGAAGAGTAGTGATATTTCCCTTTACTTTCATATCTGCTCATTTTTTGTGAATGGAGGAAAGCCAGACTGTAGGTCTTCAACCAAGGTGGTTGTGCATAGTGGTATTTGACATGGTCTGCCACAACATCCTTCTCTCTAAATTGTAGAGAGATGGATGTGATGGATGGACTGTTTGAGGGATAAGGAATTAGATGGAAGGTTACATCCAGAAAGTAGCGGTCAATGGCTCAATATCCAGATTGAGACAAGTCACAAGTGGTGTCCCTCAGGAGTTTGTATTAGGACCAGTACTGTTTAATATCTTTATCAATGACACAGAGAGTGGGATCAAGTGCACCTTCAGCAAGTTTGCAGATGACACCAAGCTGAGTGGTGTGGGTGACACGCTGGCGTGAAGGGATGCCTTTTAGAGGGAGCTGGGCAAGCTCAAGAAGTTGGCTCTTGTGAACCTTATGAGGTTCAACAAGGCCAAGTTCAGGGTCCTGCACATGGGTTGGGCAACCCCTGGTATCGACACAGGCTGGGGGATGGAGAGATTGAGAGCGGCCCTGCAGAGAAGGACTTGGAGGTACTGGTGGGTGAAAAGCTGCACATGAGCTGACGGTGTGCGCTCACTGCCTGGAAAGCTGGAGCCAACAAAGCTCAACTTAATTGTGTTTAACATGCCAGTACTTTGTTATAGAGTGACAGAGAGCAGAATGTTGGCTTTGGGTTGTTGGCTGTATGATGTTTGGTTGTCCCAGGCTCTGTCTTGAGGTTAGTCTGGAAACTGAGAGTTGCTGGTCTTTGAGTATCACATAAAAGTTCATGCGACTTGGGTTATCATAAATAGCATAAATTCAGGGGGCTTAATTTTTATTCCCTACAGAGAAGAATCCCACTTAAAAAAAATAGTTAACTGGAACATGCAGAGTCTTTTCTTAATTTGTGGGTTTTTTAATCTAAGGGATTATCTAACAGTTTTTGATTGAGGTTTTAGAATTTATAGTTAAGATTTTCTTTATCTCACCAAACAGGATGCAATAACCATTTTCTAGTTTTAGATGTTCCTTGGCAGTGCATCAAAGCCAAAATGTGCATCATAAATACTTCTCTAATTTTTTTCCCAACAATTCCTCAAGACATGGACTTCTTTTGAACACTTGAATTACATTCTGAAGAGAATGCTTTTGTCTTTTACTGCTTCTGAAAGCTTTTTATTGTTGCCCAACAGATGCCACAGTTGGAGAAGAAGTTGGAAGAAGAACTTGAATGTAATGCCAGAATCATTGCCTGTCGTTTTCCTTTCCCTTGCTGGATCCCAGATCATACTGCTGGAGAGGGAATAGACACTGTGTGGGCCTATGATTTGAAACATTCTAGAGGATGTGAAACAAAAAGCTTGGAAACTACACCAGAGGCAGAATCCTAATTTGGTTTTGTATTGAAATTTTTGGCTTTGAATTTACCTGTTTAAAGATAAAGTTAATGTGAATAGAGCCCCAGTGTTGTGGTTTAATCCTTGCCAGCAACCAAGTACCACGCCACCGCTTGCTCACTCCCGCTCACTCAGAGGGATGGGGAGGAGGATCGGAAAGGAGTTAAAACTCAATGGTTGAGGTAAGAACAGTTTAGTAGGGAAAGCAAAAACCACATACACAAGCAAAGCAAAGCCAGGAATTCTGTCACCACTTCCCACGGGCAGGCAGGTGTTCGGCCATCCCCAGGACAGCCGGGCTCTGTCACACGTAACGGTTACTTGGGAAGACAAACGCCATAATGCCAAATGTCCCTTCCTTCCTCCTTCTTCCCCCAGTTTCTATACGCAGCATGACATCATATGGTATGGAACACCTCTTTGGATAGTTGGGGTCACCTGTCCTGGCTGTGTCCCCTCCCAATGTCCCGTGCCCCTCCAGCCCTCTTGCTGGCAGGGCCCAAGAAATCGAAAAGTCCTTGATTTACTATAAACATCACACAGCAACAACTGAAAACATCAGTGTCCTGTCATTGTTCTCACATCAGAGCCAAAACACAGCATTGTACTAACTTCTAAGAAGAAAATTAACTCTGTCCCAGCTGAAACCAGGACACCCAGGATCTGGACATAAATATTTACTAAAGTAGCTGAAGTACATTGGTTATTTGAAAGCACACAAAAGCAGCGAAAGGTGTAGTTAATTGGCTTAATGTGGTTAGTAAAAATTGTAAGGAAGTTTTATAGAAGTGGAAAACTTTAATATGGAAAATGGGATAAAATGTGGTTCCCTACTCTGAAGGGGAATGTATGTATAAGTTAAAATGCTCAAATTAGCAGACTTAATATGTGCTTTATTTCTGAGCCTACATAACATTTGTTACTGGTGTTGGAAGTGGTGTGCAAGTGGCTTCTCAAATGAGCCGTGGTTCCCATACTGATGCACATTGAGTGTCGTGATGAACCTGAAGTTTTATACCTCAGCCTTGAATGTGTACTTTTGAAAGTTGAATATGACACAACAAGCAAATATAACAAAGTTGCTTATTCATTAACACAAGTGCAGCCTTTGATTATATTAATGTATTTTTATTTAACTTGTTAAGTGAAGACAAAGCTGCAGAAATGTGCTCTTACTGAACAATTATTGGTACAAGCCTTTACAAATGGCAATTATTTTTCCTAACCTTTCTGATTTAGAAAGGGTTTCAAAAGTCACTTACTTGGCAGTGAAGTGTCACCACTTCTGTGTACTCAAACCTTGGATAAGGTATGGGTGAGAGTTGCTTACTTGAATGTGTCGTGAAGACTATCTCTGACACCAGAGCTAGTTGGTCTGGCTAGCTTGGTTAAATTGGATTAGACCTCATTTAATTTATAGTGAGATGGGAAGGGAGGTTTTCAATCAGGCATCTTTTCCCATCTACCTTTCTATGCCATTTGATGAGATCTCAGAAACTCACAGCATTGCTGCATGGCTTTTTCTTGCAAGTGAAGCAAGTTCTGGATTTTTGCTGATACTGGTTTGCAGTGGGGGGCTGTCACTGCCATGAGGTTTTCCTTTTCTAATGTGGTTACAGCACTTTTCCATCTTGTAACAGTTTGCTTACTTGGTCTTTCTTCTGGTTCTTGGGTAAAGATTTACTGTTTTCACCCATTAACAATTAGTCAAATTTTATAGTTAGCCTCCCCTGGCCCCAGTTTACATATAGACTGTTTGTTAAGCAGTGACTACATAAGTTTGTCAGACCTTTGCATACGTGATACCCATAGAATGAAGCTAAAGCAGGCTAGGGAATTGTCATGTGATTTCTAGGCACTCATTACCACAACTAAAATTAGCTCAGAGAAGTGCTTAGATGCTACAACTTCAGGTAAATACAAAGACTCTGACATCTTATTGGACATTGGGAAAGCACATATGCTGGAGTATAGTATCTAACTTGAAGAAAAGTTCAATATTATTTGGGATGTGTACTCTGCCTGTACCCAGGCTTTTTATTTTTGGTGCAAGAGGAGGAGGAAGGAGAATTTAAGATACACATTTACAGTGTGGATTTGAAATGGAGCGCTAGAATGGTTTTGTCCTGGTAATGTGTACAAAGGAGGAGAAGGAAGAGGCAAATTAATCTGTTCCGGAGTCTGCAAAGGAGAGATCATTTCAGCTTTGCATGGCAAGGTGCAGCTGTAAATGTGGAGACTGTATGTGTTGAAGAATGCTGATTTCTTCTAAGCAGTCTTTTACAGCTTTTCGCTGCAGTGTAGCATAGCGCATCTTGTAAAACTACACTAAACTATTTCTACAATGATTTAAGTGTTATGATTATTACACGGTGACGGGGCTACGGTGGCTTATCTAAAATGACTGAATTTAATATCCCAAGGCCATAAAACTGAAACCTCAAAGGAAATCTGAAATTATTCCCATTGGAAAAAGACCATACAAAGGGAAAATTGGCTAATTAAGCTGAGTCCTTGCCTAAATGATTATAAAGGAGAAGAGGAGGCAAAAGGTTTTGATCACGTGAATAGTGACTCATCTGCAGCACAGTGCTCCGACCTAAGCTTCTACTGCCTACTTTCACTAAATTCAGTTTGCAGGGAATTAAGTGGGTATTTACTTTTTCTGCTGTGTTTGTCTATTGCGTTATCATCGGGCTGTTGAAAGGTAAAACTGAATTTCTCAGTTCTGCCTGCGGTAAGGCTTTGGGGCATGTACTAGGAGCTATCACCGATCGCTCCAGAAATATTTGTTGAGGAGGGTGAGATGGAATTAATGATGTGATGGCCTGAGCTTTAGGAGTACTAAGTGCTGTCCTCAAGGCAAGGAGAGATTTATGAATGCTTTTAAAGTAAAGCAGAGGACTGTTTCTTGCACTGACCATTTACTTTTGGGGGCCTACACTGAGATAGACAATGGTCTGAAGGTTTGGAATTCCTTATTTCATAAGGAAACGTGCTGTATTTTGTGTTTCCTTGGCTGAAATGTGAAATACAAAGCAAATTGTTTTAATTTACACGGGGGGACAGGGAAAGCATTTTCTCATTATGTCCTAAAATTTTCTGTCACTTGCTATGCTCATTTGATAGTTTACAAGATTATATACTTAACTCTGACTTCAGTTGTCACTGTATGGATTATTATGTTGATACACTTCCGATTGCTAGGGTAATGTATTATGATTTCATGGATACGCTGCTTCACGGTACAAACTTGTTTCTTCTGAAAACTGGGAAAGCCTTAGAGAACTGGCTTAATCAAGTTATAGTGTAGGTCTGAAGCCAGAAGAAGGAAACCTTCAAGCTACACATGCTGTTCAATAGCAAAGTAATTCAGGTACATAGAAAACCCTATAGTTTATCTTTGTTTACATCTTCTAGTAGAATCACTTGCCTGTTGGGAATTACTTGTTTTATTCCTTTCTTGCCCTGCTAGATCTTAGCAAAGAAGTTGCTACATTGCTGAATGAGTGATGCTTTCCTGAAATACTGTAGGAAATGATCTGTTTGAAAATAATACAGATCAGAGTTCTCCAGGAGTCAGACTTTAAAGTATTTTTACTAAGGAGACGCTCTCCACAGGCTTTGTGATGCAAGATCAGTTGTAGCAATGCAGCGTCTGAGTGCTACAAATCTATTTTTGTAGTTTTTCATTTTCCATAAATTGGCTTTCTAGGGAGGAGAGAGGTATGGCTACAAGAAAGCTATCTGATGGACGTGTTGTTCAGTACACTGCACAGCCACTGCAGCTGCACAGCAATGTCGACCAAGCTTGTCCAGATTTGTTTGTGAAATGTGCACATATTTTGTGAGCTTTAGGCGTTTCTGTATTACTGGGTGTATTGAAATTCCTGACTTATCCTCTGGTCTGATGATATGCTGCCACTTAATCTAATATTGCTGCGAGGAAGTTAATCCTCTGTCTCTGAGCTGCTGTTTATTTCTGACTTGAGTTATAGTCAGGTAAGAAGGTACAGATTCACATTTAGAATGAAGTACTGCATTTCACAACCCAGTTGAATCGGTATGGTCTGTGGGGTAAAAAGTTCAGAAGCCCAGGTTCTGGGAAAGTCTTTCGCCTTTAATAAGGTACACAGCTCAGGAGGTGACATAGATCTCTTGAGTTCAGCATAATTTTTTCAAGAATGACTTGAGCTCTGCTTTTCTCATGTGTGTGTGTTCTTTGCAAATTTTCACCACTGTAGTACCATTCTGAGATCCACAGGGGAAGTAAGCAAAATGCTCCCTCTGCTTATCTTTCATATTTTAAGCAATGGGAGGGAACGAGGAAGGGAATCTTGTGGCACAAGTATGGCAGTCTGAACTATTTCAAAAGCAGTTTGACAGACTTACACGTTGAGATGGGCTATTTCTCATTAGATGGGAGCATCCATACTGAGCTTTGGCTGTGATGAGCATACATTTGGAAATGGAGTGATAGCTGCTACCATTACACTTGAATGAACACTAATGATTGATAATGACCTCATACTTCTGTAATTTCACTTTTCATGATTGTTTACAAATACTGAAGCATTTATTCGTGAAAGGATGTGAGTCCTTCAAATTCATGGTTGAAGAGTGCAGCCTAAGATCAGATTTAATGCTAGTAAATTCTGCTTTAAGTGAATTATTTTTACTTTTACACTTGCCAAGTTTGCAGTTCTCTGGTTTCAAAATGTAGCCCCGACTTGTTTTTCAGAAGTAAAATATGTTTCTTGTAGAAGGCTTCTAGAGTTCTTGATAAGAAAGTGTTGCATCTGTTTAACTTAAACATCATCCTGTCATTGAGTGAAATAGGTGCAGAATTAATATTTTCAGTATTTTTCTTTGTATGACAATCTTTCTATCCATCCTTGCATGCATCATGCATATACTGAGAGATACCTCTGCATGGGTAGTTACAATTTTTTTTGTCATTCTTTTTCTGAATTCTCGCTCTTATTTCAGCATTTGCTTTTATTTTTCATGTTGTCTTTTTACAGGTTCACTGTAACTTCATAAATTCATCAGATCTTCTCATTTCCTTTTTTTTTTTTTTTTCCTTCCTGTGAACTAGTTGCTTTTTTTTCCAGGAACTTTGCAGGAAGACTAAATAAGTTAAGGAATGTCCTTTTTTTTTCCCCTCTAACATTTTAATGTGTATTTAACTAACCTCCTTGATTTATTTAGCAGTCTATATGCTGAAATAGCATGACTTTTGTTTCCAGTAAATGAAAGAAAAACACATCCACCCATATAGTATTTAAACTGAAAAACACCCTTGGTGTACACTACAGTTCTGACTATTTAGTAGTTTGAAGTACTTAATTTCACATTTTTCTTATATTTCATCACTTGGCAAATAAATACAGGCCTTTTATCCGTTCAGTAGATCTTTGGATTTGGGTTATTTGTTCAGGTGGGACTTTTGCTGATTTCTTTTTCTTAGTATAATGTTGGGTTTTCTATTGGAGGCTTTGGTTTAAATGTCAGTCTCATGTTTTTCCTGTGAATTACTATGTAGTCCTTGAAGAATCACTGTAGTAGAATTCAGTGAAGTCGCATTAGTTAAAAATAAGTAAAACCTGCTTACCAGTAAATGTGCAGGGATATTTTTCAGCTTACTGTATATGTTGTGGTTATTTTTAAAAATAAAGTAGGCTTTTGAAGACCCATATAGAGCTTGTGGCATACAATTTTGAGGGGAACAGAGGTCCTTGCAAGGTCAGAAGCGATAAATTAATGGCTTTCAGCCTGAAGTTTGTGGGTACCTTCTGAGGAATCCACAAAAAGTAATTTAAAAAGCAGATCTACTTATCAGTATGTTTGTATTCGCTCCCTGTGGTTGTCTCTATCCATTGGAAAAATTTAATGTGTCTGAAATAATAATTTGAGAATTCCTGAACTAAAAATATGGGTTTACATAAGACATAAACTCATTTCCATTTAGCTAATCAAAGTGAATTTTTTCTTCTTCTGTTGTTGATTGCATGGACTGTTGAGCCTTGAACTCTGCAGTATACAAATGTGTGAGCCTCTGTCTCTCTTCTGGTAAGGATGTAACTTCGTATTTTGCTTATGTGAGAGCAGCCACATGGTTTTGCATATTCCCATTGGGTTCTATAATTCTGTTTTTTAGTTGATTGATGATAGATCTCATTTAAGGGTCTAATTGCTTTTTCTTCTTAAACTTAGAGTATCAAAGCACCTGATCAGCTGCCACTGAAGCCTGTCTAAAAAGCCAACAGTCCCTGTGAAATGAGTGAATGCTGTATGTAATGTCTGCAGCTGTCTGTGCCAGAACTCTGGTTCAGGTAGGCAGACACATGCCTAGCTCTTGCATAAGCAATCTCTTGATTCTTTGTTTCTTGACAGAAAATGAAAGTGTGAGGAGAAGACACAAAATGAATAATTAAAAATGTGATAACTGTAAGTTCTGGGAGAAAAAAATGTGAGTGGTGTGGGGGATAGCCAAAACCTAAGGGGTCTTCTCTGCCACTGTCTCTCTAGCCCCGAAGGTTTGATGCTGTCTTCCCCACCCCATGATTATGTAGCACTTCTTGAAAGTATACTTCTTTTTCTGTCTTTCCCATTGTTTTTTCAAGCATTTCCATGCACAAAAAGCAAAAGAATTTATGTGTCCAGATGTTCTCTTAAGTTGTTTACAGGGATCCTCATCATCTATGTGTATGTGTATTTTATTGCTGCTTCCTTTTTTTTTAGCGCACATACAAACAAAATTTGTACTCTGACTACCTTTATGATCAATGCAAAAGTAAGTTTTGTGGGTGTGATCAATACCAATTAAGTTTATTTGCAAACACAGATCTCACACTGAAGCAATTAAAAAACTTTTGAGCAGGAATGTGGCAAGTGATGTTCATGATGTGAAAATATTAATGTTATTTAGTGTCAGGGATGGTAGTGTCTCCTGCATTGAGACTTCTAATTTCAGTTGTCAGTCTGATGTGTCAAGCAAAGCCAGGGAATGAAAGAGCAGTAGCAAAACAGCACTGTTGTGTGGTATTTTAAAATAAATTTATTTTCAAATACTATCATCAGAGGCTGCCTTTTGGTTTCATCTAACTGTTAAGTGCTGGTTTTGTTCTAATAAAGAGTATGTTGGTGGGAGAGTGATTGGCTGAGCTAATACAATTAGTAAACATCTTGAAGTGTGTATTCTGTAGTACTTTCAGATAATTTCTTTAGAACACCCCCACTCCCCAATAACTTTAGAGTGACAATATTACAGATTTAAAATGGAAACTACATTTATCACCCTCAGAAATTAAAGACTAGAAAACAGCTTCTAATATAAAAAAAGTTGCTGGCTTCAGCCACGGGATCTTATTTACCAGAATGCATTAAGTATAATGTAGGTCAGATCCAGACTGACTTAACGAACAGTTTAAGTTTCTTAGAAGAATTTAGCACATTTTGTGAGCCTCCTGGGCATGCACTCTGAATTAGGTTGTTTGCCTATTCTAATAAAAGTGCTGGTCAAACAGTGCTCGTCTCAGGATTATTTGCCTGCTGCATGAAAATTCAGTAGTCTAAGCACTTTCCAGGAAACAGGAAACCCAGAAGCTGGATCTTTCATGAGGCTTTGTATATAGCTGTTTTCTTCATGTTTATCTGTTACTTTGGGTGATTGAAATGGAGGCCTTTTGCCTGCTTGGGTGATACTTAGGTGTGTAAGGTGTATAGGGACAAATTAGAGGTTGAAGCATACCTTTAATCCCTGTCAGGATAACTAATCAAAAGTGAACTTTTCTCTGGTATTGTTTTAATCTGAGTCTGGTAATATTTTTACTTCTACAGGTGTAAAACTAAATGTTGCTTATGATACATTTATCTTTCTATTCTGTTGTATGCCTGAAGAAGCTCTGTTGGCAATACAAGTCTGTTTCCATTACTGTGCAAAATACACAGTGGATGTTTTATTGGCCTTGAGTGCCTTTAGTTCCATGGTGAAACAGTGTTCTCTCCTGGTATTGGGTATACAGGTCATTCACTCAAAATCCTGTAGGCACTGTAACAAGCGGTCTCTGGGTGCTGAAGACTTCCCAAAGCTTGCTCTCTTAGCGTGCCGGAACACAGCATCAGTGTTTTCAGTAGGCTTTTATAAAGACTGCTTTAGCGCTGCTGAATTTGATCCCTCCCCCTATTTAGGGATTCTGCAAAACAGAGGATAAATTTACTCCTGATTTTCCTTCTGCCTTTACACTGTGTTTCTGGTACAACCTAATCATAAGCTTTCCTTCACTGGAAGCAAAGACCTAACACCAGAGTCCTTCCTCTTCAGCACAAACTTAAGAGCAAAACTCTTTAACTGAGGAGTTTCCCCTTTGGAAAGTCTTTCAGCAGCACCAAGACCTGTACCAGTAGAGATGGAAAGGCTTTCTCTCAAATTCCTGTTGCTGATATGGACGCTGTTTGTCAGGACCACTACTAGGAACATCTTGGGTTTCCACCAAGACTTGGTATAATTATGTATGGCTTAAGGTTAGTTCAAGGGATTGATACTGTATCTGGTACAGAGGCTTGAAGTAGCAGGACTCTCTTGGTCTGTTTGCCTTTTTTGGGGAATGTCAAAAATCAAGTTTTGCTCCTTACAGTAGCATAATTTCTTTTGTATGTCAGTAAAAATATCACAATATATTGATGTAACTGTAAGAATAACCTTCTGATACTAATACTCTGGGGATAGACTAAGCTGAATGCTGCTGAATGGAGATTTATAGGTTGCAGAAGGAGACACAGGTCTGTTCCCTCTTCAGGAAATGTGTGTTGTTCCTATTAACTTTGAGGGAATTTGTTTGCATGTGTTAAAAAAATAAAAAATAAAAAGGTAGATGATGATGGCAGTTGGAATGCTAGTTATTAGTTTGCATTCAGCCCTGCAGTAAAATGCAATGTTTATACAGCAGTATTCATTTTCTAACTGCTACTGAATAATAAATCTAGAAACGTTTTTGTAGTATTGGCTGATATTATCTTCACCCTTTACAACTGAAAAACTGTAGCAAAGAGCTAATTTGTTTGAGACCATAAAAGTAATCAGTGGCAGTGCTGTGATTAAGATGGTTGTCTGCAACTGCATGTCTGTCTCTACAGCTGGAAGAATGTATTTTTTAAAGGGCTGCTCCTGAGGGTGGCAGTACCTGTGCACTTTCACAGCTGATGGAGCCAGAGATATAAAAGTCAGATGCTTGCAAGTGTCATTTAGTGCCTTCTTACTGCTTATGACTGTAAGACTTAGCACCTACAGTGGATGGGTCTGTCAGGCTCATGATCTTGGTTTTGTTTTGTTCAGTCTTACCCTTTTATTAGCTGTTAACTACATTTGGTGTCTCATGGTTATTGCTTTTAACTGCATTTGGATCCTTCTGTCACTTTATATGTGCTGCTTTGTAGTAAAGCTTACTATTTCTATTTAAAAGTATGTGACTTTGCATTGTGTACTGCATCTTGGTCTGGTTTTGTGTGAGAGTCTCGCTCTTCTCTGTTTTGATGATTTCCATTTTTTGTGATAGAAGAGTTCCGCTCTTTGGACAACTTAAACCTGTTGTTACTGGGAGTATACAATATTAAGTGGCTGCAATCTGGCATAGGTATTGGGACTTTTATTTCTTGCTGGTTTACTTGCCTTATAATTTTTTTTAACCTTTGTGCGTGGTCTGTGTCATAATTCCCTGAGGACACTTCAGTAAACATAAATGAAATTTTATTTTATGAAGTCATCAGATTGATCTGTCATGGCCTATGTTAGTAAGCCTACATGTTCTAATTTCTCACTTTTATTTCTTTATTTGTTCATTGGTACAAATTAGATGAACTGAGAGAAGAACTATTTTCCTTAGGCCTTAATAACTTTATCTTTCATCAAAACAGCATGTAAAATTGCATGAAAAAGTTTTCTGTACTTGTGACTCATCAACAGCTCTTGCTATTACAACATTCTATCCTGACAAGCCCAAACTCATGTTACCCTGACATAGCCATCAGTTTTAAATAGCTGTCTTGATCTCCTGGTTCAGAAGCTGTTTGATAGTGGTCACTTTAACCAGCTCAAAACCAGCACTGATGCATGTTATGTTCATCTGCTTGGAAAACAAGCTGCTAAAATCACATGGGAATCTTGCTAGGTTAGTTGCTTTGAGTAATTTTTCTAAAATGAGAGGCAACAACTTGTTCATATTTGGAAATGATGTTAAACTCAAGACAAAATACTTTTTGTACCATACGCAGGAAAATTGAGGGATGTATGAATAAATATGCTACCTCCACCGTGGCAATCAAATTGCTTATCTACCAGTTAAGTAAATATTGTCAAAGTTTGTTAGTCCAGGAACAATGCAGTAAACAGCATTGCTGTTTTCTGACACTTATCACTGAATCATGAAATGTGATCGCAAAGCCAGACCAGTCTTGCCATACAAAAAAGCAATTCAGAACGGGTATACAGAAAAGGCTGCTTGAGATGGTTTTCTATACAGCAAAGTCAGTTGTTTGTTTGCTTGTTGTTGGGTCCCCTCCCATGCCCCTGTGTCCGTTCCCCCAAGTTGAAATATTAGTGACAGACCTTCCCCAGCCCTGAGACTTAAGACTTTCATCTGCACTACCTTATGCAGAATACTACTTCGCTTCAATATGTTGGTGTATGTAATTCACATCATTAGAATGACATAAAGTAAGAAAAGGTGCTAGGGAGAAGAGTACTTGCTACCAATGTGGTAGTGTTATCCAGCAATCGTAACATTTGGATGTTTGGCCTGCACTACTTCTGTTATGCCACATTGGTGGTAAAGGAAGAGCCATAAAATTGGGTAAAAAACCAATATGTTTTTCCAACTAGGTCCAAGCAGGGAATAAACAATGCAAAAAGGCCAACTGAACTGAAATCTGCTTGTGGGGAGCAAGAAGCCTATATGCTACCTGCTTTCAGAATGTTTACTAAAAAGTGATAGAGAGTAAATGTGTATCTCTTGATTTTAAATTATTTTTTTTGTTCTGGAGTTGTTACCCTGTTGATTATATCCATATGGATTATAGGGTATCTGTTCAGTAGACCACTTTAAGAGTTTTTATCAGCATAATCCATTACTATTTGAAAAAAACCATTTGCCCTGTAGTTTGTATTAAAAAGAAAAATGAGATCTGTTCATTAAGGGTGAAAAGAATGTAGGAAATTGGTACAAACTCTACCTATCTGTAGTGTAGTATTGCCATGAAGCAAGCTGATTTTTTTTTCCTTGAGCAACTGTACAATAGAACTTTGATTTTCAAGGATCAAATATCTGTACTGCAAATGCCAATTTTCAACATGTTTAGATGGATAATCTGCTGGAGTAGATTACAATCCTCATCTTTTAAATTTGTTTACCACACAGAGCACTCTGTATTTATACTGTATGCTAGTCAGTCTCAATAAAAAGTGTGTTTTCTTCTGTGTGGTGGTACCAATAGGTAGATCTTCAGAAACAGATTTCAGCTTTTCTATTTCATAACAATGAAGGCAATAAAAATTTCAGAAACAATGGCATTAATGCATCTGTTCTTTAAGAATAATTTGATACTATCTCATTTTAAAATGAAATGTTTCAAACTCTTGGCATGTTCTGTGAATGGTCTACTTATGATTGACAGATATGTTATAATTATAGGGGAGCTGTAAATTGCAGGACGTGCAAAGACTAATCCTTGTTCTGATTTTTTCATATTGGCTTCTCACTTGCCTTCGAATTTTTGGGTCAAATTCTGTTAGTTGTTCTCCAGACACAGGTCAGACTGTTACGTGTGTATCAGCAGCACCTTGCCTACCCCTGCCCAGCGCGCCGGGGGGGGGGGGGGGGGGGGGGGGGGGGGGGGGGGGGGGGGGGGGGGGGGGGGGGGGGGGGGGGGGGGGGG
>JAVJGJ010000037.1:81972133-82008056 GCA_035590215.1 Microhierax caerulescens | reverse complement strand
CTCCATTTCCCTGCCCCCCCCCCCCCCCCCCGCCCTTTTTTTTTTTTTCTTTCCTTCCTAGGTGCTACATTTATGGAGTTCTAGCTCAATTCATAGTTTTTCTTTCTACATTAGATACAATTTCTTAGTTCAGAAGACACAGATGGGAAGATTTAAGTCAGTGCCTTCACCAAATAGGTTAAAGTGTATTTTAAAGCAGCCCTATTCCTGGGTAGAAGAGCCCCTTACGGCAAATCTTTTTCAAGCTGCCAGACTGAAAAAGCAGTGAAGTAGATGGTATTTTCTAGAGAACAAAGTTTATGAAGAACTTTTTTTAATGCCTGACCAAAATGAATCTTTAAAATACACTGCAGGCCGCAGTTGCTGGTTGTCTCGAAGAAGGTGGGTGGAAGGCAAAAAGCAGAGACTGAAAATCAGGTGATGCCTGTCCTGAATATTGCCAGACCAGATGTCCGTCAAAAATATGCAGAGAAGAAAAAAATGTTGAATACATAAACTTCAGTGAATGGCCTTTATGTTAACACTGCTGTTTCTTAAACATTCTTGCTGTACTGAATATGAGGATCAGAGACCCTCTGCAACCCAGACTGATGGTGAGGTTGTGTTTGTCCCTTTGCCAGAGGTCCGAGTTGTACCTACGCGTTGGCAGAGCCACAGCTAGAGGCAGCTGAAGGCCCAGTTCAGTGCACATCCAGCACGGGAGGAGAACCTGGGTGCTTACACACAGTTTTCACACGGGCTTCTGTCTCTTCTGGAAGGAACAGGTTATTTTGCTGTCTCCTGGTCTTTTCTGAAACAAACTGGGTAAGTGCATGCCAGCAGGCCAAATCCAAATATGAGACCTAGTTACAAAGGAGTGAAATACTACTAGACATGAAGGAAAGGTGCAGCCTTCTCTGAAGTGTGTGCTGCAGAGGTGGCTAGCAACGTCACGTTATAGTGAGAAGCTCAGAGCTTTTGTGAAGATACTAGTAGTTGGTAGTGTGCGTGTGACTTACAAAGTAGAATTAACTTTCCATCTCCTAAAATAAATCTAGATGGAGGGAGTGAAGATATTAATTAGCCTTTCCTAGTGGTAAATCCCTCTGAAGTGTATTTGGTCTGGACCTGCTACACTTCTTTATTTGCTGGCTTTAGCTGATTGAACGGTTCCTTGTCCTTTGGCTGGTGCAAAACGAAGCTGATCTTAACACCAAGGTTGCAGGCAGCTTCTGCAGGTGGGGATTTACATGATCGTATGCAGTTATGCTGAATCCTACTGAGTTACTCTGAATTCCTCAAATTACTCAGACAGGATTTAATGAAACTGTAACAGGAACAAAACCTGAATTAGTTTTGCTCAGGTCACTATTCAATGTCTACTTTTTACGTGCATTTAGATCATTTAGAAGCCTCATTTTGGTTATTCTGACATAACTTACACATTTGCCTTTATTAGTGTTCATTCAATATGGATAATATAAAAATACAGGAAATAAATACCTCTTATAGTGGATTGCAGCCCTCATTTTGTATGTGAACCTTGGTGGAGGTCACTCAGAAACAGTAAAATTTTAACATCTTGGAAAGAAAATTGAACTGATAATTGAGATGCAGACTTTTAAATAGATAGTAAAGCTTGTATTCTTTTTATTGACATTCAGTTGATCAGCAGCAAAGCAGTCCTTAGCCTTTTAATGGTGGTATTGCATGTCACAATATTTGTAATGCAACTTATGTTTTACATTAAAATCCTTACGAAGCATGTTTGGTTTGTTGTTACTGAGCCTTTCTAAATGCAGTTGAATCTCTTTTGCTAAGCAAATTGTTAATGATAAGGTAGCCAAATAATAATTTTCTTGTGGTATGCAATTCTGTCTCCTTAAATAGGGGACTCTGAGATACTGAAAGTAATTGAATAGAAGGCAGATGTAACACTTCTGTCACAGAATTCTCTAGATAAATGCCCATATTTAAAGTATTTCATCCACTGTAAATTGTATTTCATTACCAATTGTAAGACTGAACTGTGACTGAAGCATGTTCTACTCCCTAGTCTATCTACACCAGGGGTCCGCAAACTTTTTAACCAGGGGGCCGGCACACGGATTCAGTGGCAGGCTGTCATCTGCGGCTGCTTGGTTTCCCCCCCCATCCCCCAGCGGGGGGGTGGGTCGGGGGGTTCTGTAAATACTGGGGGGCTGGATTGAGGACCCTGGGGGGCCGTATCTGGCCTCCGGGCCATAGTTTGAGGACCCCTGATCTACAGCCTTACCTGAAGAGACTTTGTTGGTGTAATGAAGTTGGGTGCATCTGCTTGCCAGCTGTAGAAGTACAGGAGACCCTCAGCATCTGCCTCTATTTTCAGTGAAAAGTCATGGTTTGGTCAGTGGGCAGAATATGTGTAATCTTTTGTAATGTAATAGGCTTCTAATCATCTCGCCAAATGATTGATGGAAACTTCAGAGTTCTTAGTAACCAGCTTGTGCTGTCAGGGTCAGGGACTCAGCAGTCACAGGAGTATCAGTTGTTTCCCACCCTGATCTGCATCTCAAGGCCCAAGCATCACTAGCTGGAAATGGGGCTGTGGGCCAGACAGGTACTTCTATTTTATCCGTTCTGTAGGTAAGAGGTTTCTTTTCCTTCGTGCTCGCTGCGCTGGACTGTGGGCAGGCTCCACAGGGGCTCCCACGTTATGGTTGTCTGCCTCCCATGACCTGGCTCCTGGTGTTGCCTAACGTAGGTTCTGGTTCTCGGTCCTGATGTGTGTTTGTTACCAGCCTGCATCGCTGCATCGGCCTTGTTTGCTTCCCTCCTGGCCCCGGGCTTCCATCCGTCCTGTGAGCTCCTTGCCAGGCTGAGCGCTGTCAGGACTGCTTGGTTAATGAGGACTCGGAAGTTTGTTCTGTTCATTGAGATGTGGTGTGTCAGTGTTGTTTTTACAAGCCGCCAGTTTCTCAAGTGTCACAAAAGCTAACGATAAGGCACAGCCCTGCGTTTGCTTGGAGAGAGATTGTAAGCTTTTCATTAGCTTGAGCCATGTGAGCCATTTAGTGTGTTACTGTTCTCTTGGAGGGGGTGCAGGACATAAGTCTTTGTTTTGTTTTAATCTCAACGATGTTCTGCAAAAGATTTGAGTTCTGAAAGTCTGCGTTGTTCATGTATTTGTCCATGTTTTCAGACTTTTGGGTACATTTCCTACTGGTTTTGTCATGATAAGCAGGTAGGCTGAGGCTTTTGTGCTTGAAACCCTGACTGCAATTCGACTGTTTAATGTTGCAATATAAAAGTTGTCTGTTAATGTATTTGAATCGGGAAACATTATTCCAAATGCAATTATCACAAAAACCCCACATTGTACTATTATTTATTTGGTATTTTAGATGAGATGCTGTGTTTTTTCTGCTTTTGCAATAAATGGTTTGCTCTTGTTTTGTTGTTGTTTTTTTTTTTTTTTTCTATTCAGTACATAGACTTGGTGTTTTCTGACATTGCTTTATATACTTTTATCAGAACTTGCTGGGCAGTAACATGAGGGGCTTCATGTTGGTTTTATCAGCTTAATGAAGATTAAGCAATGGAGATAAGAATGCTTACTTAATGCTGCTCCTCCACACAAACAGTGACTGAAGTTGTGGCATCTTCATTGTCTTTGGTTCTGCAGCATTTGCTCCTTCTACCAGTTCCTGGTAAATCTGGTGTTTGAGCTGATGCTTGCCTTACATGGATTTGAACTATTTTTTTCTTGATTATTTGTTTAATAATTAATTTGTTACCTTAATTATGAGAACAGTAGCAAGTCTGTGAAAGGCACAATTGTTCATTATATATGTTAAGCGTTTAACTTTTGCCTCTTCATCTATGTTCTTGTTTTGTTTGTAGTCACTGCATGGAGGCTAACACTGATGTGCTAGGACCTGACGCAGAAAAAAATGATAGAAAGTGTTTTGCTTCCTGCCAATGTCCTTAATGGCGTTTATTGTCATTAAGACAATATGTGTCTGAAATTACTCTTTTTGTGAAGGATGTTTTTTAACGAGTAAGTTTATGGCATAGGTATTTATGATGCCCTTTGCTAAAGGTATGCAATACGGAGAAGTTAAATTGATGTAATGAGATCTAAATCTTTGATCACTAAGTATTATAAAGGCCACAAAAATGGCAGACCAAAAATGGGTTTATATAGTAAAATGAACAAAGTGTAGATATTCTGAGAACAGCACAGAGTACTTAGCTTGCCTGCAAGCAAAATGTTCTTGGATTTTAACTTTTGGAAGGCAGCTATTGAAGAAAAACGTTCTGACTTCTCCATTATTTTTTCTTGGTTAAAGCTTGTGGTTAAAATCTTAATAAATTGATTACAGCTTATAAAAAAGTCTTTGTCTTTAATTAGGAATCATTTAACTTGAACAGTGAGCTCAGGAAGCTCAAGGAAAGCTTTCATGAGCATGTGGGGTTTGTCCTGAGCCCCCTGAACAAGCAAATATGAGCAGGACCACCCAGACAATTGATGTTGTTTGCAGCTTTGTCATGACGGTAACTCCACCATGCTTGGGTGTCTGGCCAATGTCCCTGGTGTGTATGAACCTTATAAATCATGAGACAGTGCACACCTGCACTTAGCCTAATCTTAAAACATTGCATACACTTAGTGTTTAAACTATTTTTGTTTTTCACTGAGCATAAAGGTGGGCACGCTCTGGAACTGGGCCAGAAGCCTCTCCTACAGGTGGATGCGCTGTGCAGGAATTTTCCCAGTTGCTGAGAGACTCCTGGCATTGGCTGCAATGGGGCTTCCCAGCTGAAGTGTGGGCTTGGATGATGTTAAGGTGGTTATTGCTGATGTATCCTTTTTTTAGTCTCTGTAATGCTTTGTAGTAATGATCCAATGCTTCTCTCCTATTGCTCTTTTATTGTAATGTGCATAATAACTAGTACTGTTTCCTTTTATCATATTGCATGCTATTTTCCTTTATTGTATTGTAATGCAATAAACTGCATTTATTCTTGTGTTTGATTTGGAATTCATTTTTGCTTGGTATCCAGTCAATCAGCAAAACAAAGCTATTCACTGAATTGTAACCTAATTCACAAATAGCTTTGACCCTGCAACTGTATTTTCTGTAAGTTAATGAGCTTTGATAAATATTGCACAAGTCCCTACGCAACATCCCATACAATACTGTATATAGATAATTCTGCTCTAGCTGTGTTCTTTCAATTTCTAAAATATGTGGATGACACTGCTAGTTCTACGAAAGCTGAGAAGGAGAACTCATGTATTACATTGCTATTTTTGTCCAGGTAATATGTTTGGGACAGTACTTCTTGATATAAGGGGAGTAATCACGTCTCATTTATGTAAGTGTCAGTCCTTTTTTATTATATTACATAATCTTCCAAACTTTTGGCCTAAACAGGATTTGGATTTGTATTGGATTTAACTGAGTTGAGATATTTTTCCTTGCTGAAAGTAAATATAAAGAAGTGTTCTGTTTTTCAGTGGAAAATATTCCAGTTGCTTAGGTTGTAATCCTTTCCCTGTGTGAGGGAATCAGAAGTCTATGTCCCCTACTGCTATGCTGTATGAATAATTGAGCAAGCCCTGCTGCCGGGGCTGGAAGCTGGGAGTCCCACATCTCAGGAATTAGTACCGAAGGACAGCCTTGGCATTAAGATCCTGACCAACGACAAAGCAATTTCTCTACCATCAGATGAAAGACCAAGCAGCAACTCCTTTAAGCATCTCTTATCTCATGTCACCTGTGTTCTCCAAATTTTCAGCAAATCTGTGCTCTTTGTGCATGTGTTACTGTGGTGTGGAAGTGACGTGCAAGCCCCTCTGTCCTAGGGAAGCTTTGCCCTGGTGTTTCCCCACGGCGGAACCACTGCCTACTTTGCTGTCTCCTCCTTCACTCAAATGAAGAGTGAAGGGTGCAGGAAAAGTGGCTGCCAGCATTGGGCATGGTTCTTGTTGCTCTGCTCAGCCCCCTGGTTTTGGTGATGCTGTTGGTGATGAGGACAAACCAGTTCATTTTCTGTCTGTATATGCTTCGGGCAATACCAAGGCTTCCTTTTCTGTCATCATAAATATTTTTTTTTTTTTTGAGCTAAATAAGAGACAGATACCTGTGTTGTTACCTAGTAAAGTGGCACTTTGGATCATGCCCTAAATCCTTAGCTCTGACTACCAATTTTGTGGCATGTGTAAACTGGAAAGGCTGTCTTGATTTCCTGATACTATGTAATGTGTAAACTAATTGATATAAAAACTTAAATATGGACTATAATTAACAGCTTTTTAATATGCAGTCTTCTATGATGTGTTCTATAGTCTCTTGCAATGCATTATTCAGTAAAGCATTCTGTTGTAGCACAGTGAAAACATGTATTGTACCATGTTAATATAGTTATTGTAGTCCACTATATTTTAATAATGTGTGTGGGGGTTCTTTCCCTTTTGAAATACTTTTTTTAATGTGCCTTGGGATGAAAGAGACTGAAAACTTGACAAAGCTTTAACTGCTGCAGTGTTGCAACTGAAAACATAATGATTTGTGGTAATTAGTGGAAAAGCTTTTGTTTATTTGTCTTCAAAATGATTTGAAATTTTACCAAATTTCCAATCAGCCTTTCTTAATACCAAAGAGTGATATATTTTACTTGAGAATACTTTGTCAGTAGATGGAACTAGGGTGCCTGTTTTGTTGTTTACACAAGTCTGCATCTTACATTCATAACAAGAAAATGACTAAGGTATTTCATATTTAATGGAATTTACTTGAAAAATTTCAACAGTCAGTCATCGATTCCTTTCCATAAAGGGAATTCAAATTCTGTGACTGAATGACACTCAAAACTGATGTAACTTGGTGAAGGTGGATGGTGTTTGGAAATTAATAATCCCAGATGCTAAAAAGAAGAAAGAATTTGAGCTAAAAACTAAAGAAAAGCAGCCACAGAAAGTATGTTAAGATTTCATATTACAGTTTTTGTAGCAATGAAGTGACATTGTAAAGCAGACAGAATTTCAGAGTGCAGTAAATTTGCTAGTCACATCAAGCTAAAGGATAAGAAAACAAGAATGGAAAAATACCAAGAATGTTATAATTTGAAAGTAAATCTTGCAGCTCAATTCCTGCGTGCTGTAGTGCTTGCTTTTTGTTACAAAGGGTTTCTATATAAATCCATTTGTAGCATATCTAGTCTTGTGTCATTTGCTCATCCTGACAAAGACTTTCTTGTTGAAGTGTTTGCACATCATGAAAAGAGAAAGAAATGATGGTTTGTTTACAGAGTCATAATTTTCCTGTACTTGTTGATAAAAGTCTGTAGTTGGAAGGTTTTCAAGCAGTTACTGTTCTTGGATTGTTTTTCTTTAAATGGGAAATCCGTAAGTGTGAAGGTGTTACTAAAATCAGAAGTTTTCATGCAGTATATCACCTCATGGTTTAGTTTTATGGTAAACAGCCTTTTTGAAAAATGAACTGTTTAGGAAACCTTTGCAGTAACAACAGTGATTTGAGGTCATGCATGCAAAAAGTCGATTTTAAGCATTCCCTAACTACTTTTCTTCATAGCTACATTTTTTCTAGTTGATTTCCCATGAAAGAGTGAAATTATGTTGACACTGGACAAAATCATAATTTACTGATTGTGTTCAAATCTGTTGCATAACAAAGAGTCTCTGTTTTGACGTTGGTACAGGGAAACAAAGGATTTCTATTACTGAAAAGCAATTTCAGCAAGGTGATTTTGCTGGCTGGAGTTACGTTGTCATGTAAGCACAGTTGCAGAGAGCTGTTAATTTCCTTACTGCAGAAAAATCTATGGATTAAAAAAAAAGCTATGAAGTTTAAGTATCAGCTTCCACATTAGATTTCTTTGAATGTTTGTCAAGTTACACTTTGTAGTTTTTGAAAAAGTATGCTCAGTCCTCAAAAAATGAATGGACAGTAATTGTACAAAATATGGATGACATTATTGTGAGTGGAAAAATAAGAGCTTTGATTTTTTTTTACCTGGTATGATGGAAGCTTATCACTAAACAAATTATCCAGAAGCTTTTTTTTTTTCCTAATAAATTTGGGGATAAACTTTTATATAACTATAAATTAAATTTTTTAGTAGTCTTTTGGAGACATGAGCTTAGCCAGTGAGGGATGTCATCTGTTTTCAGAAAACTGGATGTCAGAAGACAGTTGCAGCTGCATTAATGTTCTGTATTTCCATGCAATCATCAGAACACTCGTAGCACATTTAAATAATAAATTTAATTTTGTTTAATATTGGTAAATAAAAAGGTAAATGCATGAGGTTATTGGAAAAGTGAGTAGAGGTCATTATCTGAACTTAGTAATCTTCCAATAATATGTATGAATATTGAATTTGTGTACGATTTATTTTAGAAGTTGAAGATAAAAGATTACTTTATGTTACTTCAGGCAGGTGAATGCACTTCAAAAAAGCCATTAAAAGTATTCAGATGATTACTGAGATAGTGCTATGTCTGGCAATTTGTAGTCTGGGAGCAGGGTAATAAGTTAGTATTATAAAAAACCCCAACAATTACTATTTGTGTATCTTGAATTTAGATATATAAGTATGGATAAAAGTATACTGAAGTTCTTAAGTAGATTATTTCTTTTATATAGGCTGAAATTCCAGCTATAGGAAGGGCAAATAATTACTTGTATAATTTGTTAATTTTATTTTTTTAAAAGTTTCTCTGAGAAATAGTTCTATAAAAATCCCAGGTATTTCTTATGCATTCACAATTTTTTTATTTGGACCTCTGTCAGCACAGTTAGTAGTTCTTGTGACGTTGTGAACTCTAGAAGTACTTGCAGAGAACTGGAGAATACGAAGGGTTACGAAAGGTCAAGCGTCCTCTTCAGTAGTCGTAAGTGTCAAAGCAGATTTTTTACAGTAGCTGTGAATCCTTCACGGTTCCTTCTGACTACAGTAGAAAACCTGGATAGCATATCCAGCATGAATTACCTTTATTAGCAGGTGTTGATTTTGGCAACAGTTGGTTTGTAATGTGTGTGTGGTGAGTGTCCTGTCAGTCTCCTCTGTGGAAACCTCTTCGGTCATTTTTACATCTGCTCAAAAGTTTCTGCTGCGCCCTGTAACACCTTTGTGCTGCCGAAGGAACACGCAACCTGTTGCACACAGGCTTGAAAAGAGGAGCACTTTGGGACACCTGGCTGAAGATGTGAAGCTTAGATGTAGCTTAGATGGTCTGTTTATGCTTAAACATCTTCCCATGTTCATTATGGTATGCGTTAAGTGTCGTACTTTGCTTAACATCACATACCACCTGGGGCTATATGCTTTGTCAAGGACTTGGAGAATATGTAAGTGCCCCTCACCTTGTATTGCAGCTGCTTTCAAACAGCTGTGAGGGGGTGGGATGCGCCAGCTTCTGCTGATAGCAACTGAAACTGTGAACCCCAAAACTCGGGCTTAAATCTGACTTATTGTACAAATTCTAAATTATCACTGGAACTAGGTTCAAAGTTAATTTAAGTAGTCAAGGGGGAAGAACTGCCTTACCAGACAAACTTTCAAGCTCAATAAAAACATTGGTATCTGAAAAAGATGTATTTGTGAAAGCAAAACCTCTTGCCTTGATTTAAGATTAGTCCATGAAATGTACAGAAGATAAACTGATCTCTTACTAGAAAACTTTGATGATAGCAGTCTTTAAATAGTTCATACATTTACTATTTTTAATTCCTTTGGTGTTTTGGGTTTTTTTTTTAAGATAGAGTTCCTAACCACTGTTTCACTGATGTTTTATTAAATTCCAGATAATTTTGATAGTGTTGAGAGCAGCTGCAGCCCAGCCCACAGCTTTCTTGCTGGACTTTTTCTAATCGCTGTGAGTTTGTGGCACAGGAAATTGATTGCAGAAACCTCAATATTCCTCAGCTGGTGAGAAGTAGACTTGTACTTGGGGAGGAAACTAGTTTGCCTGATTTAGCTTCCTTCCAAAATTCTCATTTTTCTTGCATCCAGCATTCAGATTGAGAGAAAAGGGGCTGGTTCCTTTCTTCATGCTCTGCCTTTCCTAGAAGCCTTTTTAATCCTGCTGGTTCTTTGCAGTATATTTCTGTGTCCCTGTGATTCCTGTTCCTACCTATTTCTGTGTTCTTTGCTTAGATTCTAAATCTTGGTCTTACAAAATGCCTTGGTTTCTCCAAAACACCTATATTTTAAAATCTCTCTGAAATGTTTTCCAGTCTTCTGCTTTCTCTTACACATAGTATGTGTCTGTGGAGACCATTAAATGGTTCCCTCAGGTATTTGTAGAACTCATATTTCTTGGTTGTCTTTGTTTGCTTCAAGGGAGATTATGAAACCAGTAGGAATTCGGCTTCTGAGTTCCTGTGTATTTCAAAATCAGTTCTGTGACACCCACTCCTGCAAGCCAAATCAGGAGCTGCCATTGCCTCTGACACCACAAACTACATTCTGATAAGTATAATATGTTGGCACTGCTGGTATAAACTATGTTAGGTGAAGAGAATGTGCTTTTATAACTTGAAAGTTTCTACATTTCACAAAAGCTTATGTGTGCTCTGAGTTTCATCATATGGGGTTTCAGACTGCTGCCAACTTTTCTTTTAAAGTTTCACAAAAGTTTGTTCATCTCTTCTCTAAGTAGTTGACTGAATGTGGATGTATGGGAAGAGTAAGACAAGACGTGCCTGAAGTTTTTATGCTCGGGTAATGGAAAAATAGATTTGTTTGAAAAGATTAAGTTTTATGACTGAAGCAGAGAAAGAGTGGATCGTTGTATCACCATGTTGTGTACTGTGAAAACAATGTCTTTCAGTAGTGCTAATAGCTCTTATGCAATAATAAATTGGTGGCATAGTGCAAAGGCAACATGCATAGCCTTCCAATTAGATTAACACATAGGAGACTTGTTGTATTGTATTTTTGTATTATTTTTTTTAAAAAAAAAAACAAATTATTTGAACATTGCACTGCCTTCCAGATCTCCCGTAAGTCTTCCATTTCTGAAGAGACAGCTCTAAACTAGGTCATATAAATATATCAAGCTGATGGTATACTGAATAATTGCTCTGCCTACTTGAATATGGTGCTGCTTTGAGCTATCTTTCTGTTGTATGTCTCTCTATTGGATAGAACTTAATGCGTGGTGTGTCAAGCCAAATAAGTTTGTGGAAGAGATACTATTAGTTGTTTGCCGCAACAGTTTTGATGTGGAACTATGTGGAACATAGTGACATGTTGTGCCAGCTGATGGACCAGAAGAATAAATATCAAACCATCATGCAGGTATCAGAATACAAACCAGCAGCTGTGATGAGTGTGCTTTCTGGCATCTGCTGGTTATTTTAGCTTGTAGTAGGAGATTTGATTGGCTTGTAGTTCACAACAGTAGTTAACTTCATAAAAACAAAGTTCTTGTATTAGACTGTGTGAAAGTTCTGAAGGCTGAAGAAAATGTAATTTCTAAAAAAATCCCACAAGCACTTCCAAAATCACAGTTAAGCCCCATGGGCAGATATTGAACTTTTGATACTGTCCCTGTGGGGAGAATGTGATGAATGTGATTATAACCTGTGCTATTTCACCTTAGATTCCTTTAGAAACCTCTGTTGCCTCAGCCATTGAAATCCACCAACAGCCCTGAGATGGTAAATGTGCTTTCTCTAATAAATACAGTGAAATAAGCAAAGCTTTTTCTTTATTTCAGTAGCATTTTTCCGACTTGGGGCTGTGCCAATTAAAACTAAATTACGATTCAAACCTTTAAGTATTACACATAACTAATAGGACTAGTACCAGTATTAGAGGTAGTTATATAGCTTTATATTATGAGGTTTTTGCTTATTTGTCTAAAAAGTTCAGGTTTCAACTTGTCATGGCTATTTGTATTTACAGCCCGTAACTACGCTGTAGGAGTGAGTGTGGGGACAAGCTGTAGGCTTCTGTGGATAGGGAACGGTAGGTGCGATCGCTGGGACCGGTTTGGAATCCTGTGTTCTAAAGGTCAGTTAGGGCTTTTGGCATGTGTAACGCCCTTTTCCTTTTCCCTTGGGAAGGAACATTAGAGGTGTTCTGTGACATCAGGTGACTCTGAACTCAGTTTCCTATTCTATAAAGTTTTAAGTGCGCCCACTTGCCTGTTCGGCTGTTGGCTAACATAACAAATGGGTGTATTAGCTTGGTGCTGAATTATGAGCCATAAATTTAATAGCACCGTTGGTGCTATAAAATTAGCAGTGGATTACACAGTTAAGATTAAGCTCTGTGCTGGGCAGATCATGACTATTCTAATATTGCACTGCCCTCACTTCCTGATCTATTTAGTTACTATAGAAGTTACTATTTTACTTTAGTTTACTATGTTGTGTGCTACGTTTGCAAGGTGATGTGCACAATCATTAAGGTGAAACCTTTAGCTGAGCATCCTTTATGGAGTGCCACTTATGATGGACTTACATGACCGGACTGCTGCTAGTTGGCATTGATGGTGGTTCTTCATGTCTGCTGATTGACTTTCAGAAATCTGTTGCGTTACCTCATATAGGCCAATATCTTATTATTGTTGATCATTACTCAATTGTGTTGAATTTTAAACAAATTTTTGTTTAAATTTGTTTAAATTTGTCCCAGTTTCAGCTGGAATGGAGTTAATTATCTTTAGTAGCTGGTGCAGGGCTGTGTTTTGGCTCTGATGTGAGAACAACGTTGATCGCACACTGATGGTTTTGGTTGTTGCTGGGTGATGTTTATACTAAATCAAGGACTTTTCAGTTCCTTGGGCCCTGCCAGCCAGAGGGCTGGGGGGGGGCACGGGAAACTGGGAGGGGACACAGCCAGGACAGGTGACCCCAACTAGCCAAAGGGATATTCCACACCACATGACGTCATGCTGAGTGTATAAACTGGGGGGGTTGGCCAGGATGGGCAGATCATTGCTGGGGGACTGGCTGGGCATCGGTCGGCAGGTGGTGAACAGTTGCGTTGTGCACCACGTGTTCCTTTCTTCCTTTCCCTCTAGATTTTGTTCTCCCCACACACCCCATTATAACTGTTATTGTCATCATTGTAATTATTGTTCTTTCATTTTTATTCCATTTCAATTATTAAATTGTTCTTATCTCAACCCCTGAGTTTTACATTCCTTTCCGATTCTCCTCCCCAGCCCTCTGGGTGGGGGGAGTGAGCGAGCGGCTGCGTGGGGCTGGGTTGCTGGCTGGGGTTAAGCCACAACACTGATACATAGATAAATATTCTTACAGCTTTAAAAGTATTCCACTCTATGGTCTTGAGCACAAATATTAGAAAGAAATCCTACTTTATGCAGTAAGGGAACAGAAAACCTGATTAGATGTGAACCGTAACATGGCATAATGATACCTGTAAGGTAGAGATCCTGGGTATTGTTAGTTTATTTGTAAAACATTCCTTTGCTTTTGAGTTATCTCAAGAGACTTTTGAGCTATCTGAAGAGACTGTTACACTGATGAGCAACCCAGGGCATTTATTAATGTGCTGGTATGAAAGGTGGAGAATGTGATAGAAAGGGAAGATCAAGGTCTATATAAACCCTCGTGAGCTTTACTTTATGAGCTGCTTCAATTTTTATTATTTTTTTTTTCCTAGTTGAGTTAAAACCCCAAAAAGCCCAGCTCGTATCTGGACATCTTTTATTGCAGCATTAGCCTCACCTTCCAGCTATGGGGAGATAAATACAACTCCATGGTGAAGGTGGAATAATAACCCATGCATTAAGGCAGATATGACCAATTTTCCTGAGCCTATACACTGGAAAACAAAATCAGCGTGTATCAGAGAAAGCGAAGGATTCATGCTTCATGGACGGGAAACAGGAATGACTGACCCAGTTCTCTAAGTCACTGTAAATGTAGGGCTGGACATAAACATAGATTTTGCAGTCAAGAGTTTATTTGTGTTTGATCGTTGGTTTCTTGTATAGTGGAAAATGCACTAGAAATTTCCTTCATTCCTTTTTTGTTTGAAATTTCCTGTTCTCCATTCATATACGCAGATGGCAACAGTTCTAGATCAAAGGGTTTTTTTTAACTGTATAGTTAACTGGATATAAGATAAAAATTAATTCTTTCTGTGCTAAAGCTGGCAAAGACTGTTCATTTAATCAGGTATTTTAAAATGCTATGGTATAGTATAAGGCTTATATCACTCTAGGTCTGTATAAGAGCCCTATCACACGTTCTTAAGCAAATTTCCTTGCCTGGCATTTGATTTCCGTGGGAGCCAGACATCTAAGGCACTGAGATCCAAGTCCGATTGAACATCTGACTTCTCCTACTGATGTTCCTCTTGTTCATTTTGCCATTAACAGTGCCTTTCCTTTATCTGGATTTGTCTGTAAAAACAGATATATAAGAAGAGATGTTTAAAAAATGCTAAAATGCAAATGGTAATAATGAAGAAAGCTAATCTGGGATATTAATCACTGATATTCTGGGAAATTTTTTTTTGTATTTGGAAAAGTGTCATTTTTATTTGGATAACATGTCAAAGGAATTTGGGATTTATTTTTTTTTTTTAATCTTTTTTAAACAGAACAATAAGCATACTTCTACAACATGTAAACGTTTTCCCTTAAAGGACTGGGAAAAAAGTATTTATATTTATTACAAGCTGGTAGTGCATTTTGACCTTTCCTGGAATATTAGTTATCTAGGAGAAAGCATCAGATTTACTTGGATGAAACCAATTTCTTCAGAATATGTAGGACGTAATAATTTAAAGAGGGTTATTTACATATACTGACTTCTTGCATGTTTATATTTACCTGCAAGGACACGTTTTTGAATATCCAGAGATACTGTGGCAGTGATTAAGTTAGAAGGGGTTTGCTCATCTCTCTGTAGTTGAAGAACTTGTAGAAATAACAGGAGGGTGTTTTGTGCTATTCCAGGAGAGAAAAGAGTCCATATGGTCTTTAAAAGGCTTGACTGACTTAAAGGACTGATGATTCATTTTTCTATAGGGTTTGGAAATGGCATGGATTTGTTGATCTGTGGCTGAAACCTCCGCTCCTCAAGCAGGAAAAACGTCGGGGGTTTGTTACTTTAGGATTAAGATCTCATTATTTTCTGAATTCAAAAACCTTAACCAAAGCACACCAACATGAGCGTGATTCATTTGCTTGTTGCATGCTACCAGCGGTTTTCATGCTGCCAGAAAGAACTTTTTGTTGACTGGGAAACACAGAAATATACAGCTTCAAGAAGAAAAACAAGTTAGGAGGAACCTCTTTCTTCAAAGCCAACATCACAATCTTGAAGAAACTTCTAACGGGGAAAGGATTTAGAGTGTTATATTTCATTTTTATTTGCTTACTGAGTCAAATATTTAGAGAAAGAACAATTTACTCTGTAGGAATTTTCCTTGGACATCTCAGTTCCACCTCGGGGTCTGAATTGCAGCAACAATTTCTAACTGCAGTTTTTCTTTCCCTATGATGAATGCCTATTTCTCCTTTGCTAAAAACTGTTACGGTTTGGTTAATTTGTGAGTTGTTGCTATGATGGAAGTTTGGTTTGAGAGGTATTAATCAAACTACATGGGAAAAGAATTTTCCCTCCTCCTTCCTCCCTGCTGGTTTTGCGTGAAGTGTTTAAAAGCTGACTAAACTCCTCTAAGACTACAGGAATTCCCAGAGACTTCCTTTGCAAAAAGGAGATCCAAGACAAGCCTACATCTTTTCTATCCGGCTGCTTAGTCCAAATTTTAAGAGGTGGTTAGGCATCTGAATAAAGCATAAGAATCCTCTGGGGACTGCAGGATAAAGATAAGAGAGGACTGGTATAAAAAGAGATATTTAGGTCTAATCTGTACTGGCTTTACCAGCAAAGTCTACTGGCTGTAGATGCAGCTCACTCCTGCCAAATGATACTTTTTCTGCATTGCTCAAATAACTAAGTTACTTGTCTAAACCCAGCATTGAACAGTGGCTGTCTGGACTGCAAAGCAGGGGCACTTTGGGGTGCTCCTCTTCCTTTCCAACTTCTTTGGGCTGAGCTGCTTGGTTTCCTCCACTTACAGCTTGGAGGGGAGAGGAAGGAAGGGCCGGATAATTGTACTCGGGTCTCAGCCTGACATGAAGGATCTGGTGATTGCATCCACAGTACAGTCATAGTCAGTGTTTTCCCCCCAGGACTTTTGCTGGCTTATAAATATTTGAGTATTCTCACGCTGATGTTATGCCAAAACTTTCACCGGTATAGTAAACATAGTTTGAAGTCCTAAGCGCGAAGGTAGCTAATGCTTTATGAATAGATGAAAAAGGTGCGAGACTGGAAAAGTGTAATTGAACCAATGACTAAATAATCTTAACAATGTCAGATGTTATTTAACAAACAAAACCCCCTTTCACTGGAAATCCCTAAAAACCATGATAAATAAGCATTTGGGTTTTTCAGTTTGTTCCTGAGCCAGGGCCATGCAGTAGTGTCCATAGAGTAATAGAAAGTGGTAACAAAGAATAATCAGCAAATGATGCGGTTTCCTAACCAACTGTAGGATCTAAAATAGCTTTTGGAGGAAAAAACCCCAACCAACCAACCAGAGAAAAGCTTCCATGTATACATACCTTTCTTATAGTTTCAGTATTGCCTCCTTGAAACAGTCTATGATTGTGAGCTGATTACCAAAATGTCATGAGCCTCACGTAAACATCAGGGATTTTTAATTGGATGGCTTTCATCCGTCTTCCATAGCTATTATTGCCATGTAACTCTCCAAGTGCTATTCCCACATGCTTACTTATGCAGGCAGAAACTTCGGTGAAGTCATGAGCAGCTTTGCTAAGTATAGGAAACTGAGGGTGTAGGTCAGAAAATGTCTATTTGTATAATAAAATAAAACATGCTTCATATGTGTACTTCCTCGGGTGAGTGTATTTTATTCTCTCATGGCACCTCTACAGTGGAGAAAAAAAAAAGAAAAGAACAAAATAAACCATTGTTCATTCAGGACATTCATTTACAAATATCTTGAGAGGTTTCCCTGAATGGGTTGCATGAATGCTTCTAATCTTCTAGGGCTTTATTTTATCCTGGAGACTGTCTTGGAGAGTCAAATGTAATTCTTTGATTTCTCCTCTTTGCTTAAGTGTTCCAGTCATTGTAGTTTGAGTTTTTGCCAAAGTGGATGAAAGGTTTATATTCTTTAAGATGTGCTGTGCAGCTGCTTAAAGTATGAGTGAACTTAAAAAAAAAAAAAAAGAAAAAAGAAAAACCTACAGTGGAGTTAAGAGCTAGATTTCAGGTCTTTTAGTCTTGCAGATAGGAGGGAAGAGTTGTTAGCAGCTGAGCACTGAATTCTCCATAGCAAGCAAGCAGGTTAAGACTATTTTATCAGTATGATCACGGGAATGCCTACCTCTGCAGCACTCTGCTGTTTCCCTTTACCTGTTAACTCCTTGCTCCCTGCCATGTCTTTCTGTGGGCTTTCATGCTTAATCTAAACATGAAGAACATATTTCTTTAGAAAACTGTAAACAAACTGAACATGCTTTCTGGCTCTCAGCTACTGGAATATTTAACAGTTTTCAGTTTAAACCAGTACTTTGCTGTTTATCTTTTCTAAACTCCCATAGCCTCAGTTTTGTCAGAGCAAGTGCATCTGTCTTGTTGGAAAGTACTTTCATCTTAAGATTTAAAAAGTTTGCTGTATTTCAGCACGTTATTTCCATGGCACTGGATCCACTCCTTCTTCCTTTTAAGCTTTCATCATAGTTGTCACTAGCAACAGAAACCATGGTTTTTGATCAATCCTTCCAACGCTGCTGTGCAGTAAGTAGCTGGAATGGGCATATGATTTAGATATGAGTAACTCAAGCAAACGTGATAAATGAACTGCTGATCTCAATCTTTACTGGCAAATGTGCAAGTTTTAATTGCGAAGGGATGAGCAGGAGCACATAAAGTGTGAGTTACTGTGAAAGTTCAATCTGAACTTGAAACCGAACTCGGTAGTTTTTAATGTTCAAAAAATATTTCTCATTTCCATGGCCTTTTATATGTTTTTTTTTTCCCTGTGATATAAAGCTTGCTGAGCTTTGGGACAGCAGAGAGGCAGTGTAAGTACTTAGAAACTAGGATATATAGAACTGACTGTGAGTTCAGCATCACGGTAGTGTTGAAGTACAAACCTCAGTGTTCAGCAAACAGGATAGGAGTGCAGTTTCTGCTGCATAGTTACATTTGAATGGCCAGAATTAAACCAAAAAAGTCTTAACAATCTCTCAATACCTCACCTGATGCCTCATTTAATGAATTATTTAAATTTTCTCCTTGAAAGACAATTTCTAAAACTACATTTCCTACTGTAGTATGGACTTTCGCAAGTATCACAAAGATGCTTTGAAAAGAATATGCTGAGAGGAAATAGCTTGTTTTCATTTTAAAGAGAAGAAAATGAGGTACAGAGAAATTTAAAAATAAAATTGTCACATGGTCTATGATTTTGTATGCTCTTTTAAATGCCCAGAGTACTTGAAATTATTAATATTTTTTTGTTGTTGTTATGAAAATAGACTTTTCAGTTTCTTCATTTGTACTTTTTTGCATCATCAGCGTTTCTGTATGTCTGGATCTCAGCAGATGGATGCACAGAGTATGCAGTGATCGGCTGTGGGAGGGTCAGTTTGCTTCAGACTGAGAGCTCCAGGACTGAGGAGGTAAAGGTTAAATCAGTCAGCTCTCCCAGGAAGACCTTGAGCTGCCTTATCAATATGACCATCCTTCTGTCTCCTGTGCTCCTGGGACTCATTTTGTACAAACGTCTCCAAGACCTGTAACCAAGGGTGCAGGCGTCCCACAGACAGAGACTACTTCGGTAGGTGGCTCCCAGGAGAGGGATCTTTCCATCTTGTGCGTGGAAAAGTCAGGCTTCATCCTGAATGAGGGGGACGTGCAGAAAACCTGAATGATACCACATTAGAGTTGCATGCCAGGCTGGGGAGGGTGGAAGCTGCAAGAGATTGAAGCAGAGATGCAGTGTGGAAATAGACTGGAGTTTGGCAATATTTTATATTGAAGTGAAAAGGGGTGTTTAAGCTAGCAAAGTGTAGCAGCCTTCTTGCTGTTTATCCTGTCTTCTAATCTTCACTCTCAGAAGCAGCCAAACGTTTTTGATTTTGTTCTACATAAACACGAAGTATGTTGTCAAAGGTCATGAGCTGAACGCAGGTGTCCTCAGTTTTAGTACAGAGTTGTGTCCGATGGATCACAGTTGGGAACCACATACAGCAGATCAGTTACCTGTCTACTAAACAGTGTTTGGGCTGGTTTCTAAACTCTCTGGTGAAGCCAAGTTGTAAATAGCCTTGCTGCAGCCCGGTAATGCTGCGCTGTTATTCCAGGCTTAATTATCGATTTGATATCATGTTAGTAAATGACTGAAAACTTCTTAAAAAAATAGGTTTTGCTGCATAATATACTCTGCTTTCTCTCAGCTAATTAAGAGCAAATTATAAAACAGGCACTTATATGGTGCACAATGACAGTTCCAAATCACAATTAATATAGTCACACATACTTTTTAGGTAACAATCAAGTTGAGAGCCTGAAATCATTAAGGAGGCATATTCTATTCAAAACTCAGATGAAGACATAGATTAGCGTTGTCACTTGCTTGATTAGTGCTCTCACTTATTTGACTATCAACACTGAAATGCAATAAATGAAGGGATGTGAAGAGAATAGTGCATTGTAGTTGCTGTCTTTGTGGTGTCTGAATTTATGCAGTCATACAGCAATGCTCTGATAGCCAAGGAATTCTGCAGTGTAATTCAAACATTATAAACTGGTATGACTTCATTGTTTCTCCTTATTGCCAGGCCTTTTAAAATTAATGCTGAAATGTTTTGGCAAGAATTTCCACAGTAATTGGTGTCTTGTGTTTCTGTTAAAGTGCAGTTTACTAAAGTATTCCTCTAAAGAAAACATCTTCAGTCTGTTCTAATGTGTACATGAATTTATTCAAGCACACATTAGGAAAAAAAATCCCATCAGCCAGCTCTACCTGAGTGTCATGGTATGCTTTGAGTTTGCAAAGTATCTGCCTGGAAAAAATCCTGCTTCATTTTGCATTTTCACCATACTTAATTTCACACGTAGCACCTATATAAACAGCCTTTAAAATAACGCCTGAACTCTCCTTTACAAAGTCATTGAGAGCAGAACCTTGACCTCCCTGGCAGCTGGTTTATCCAGATGAAGTAGCAGCAACAAGCACAGCCCATGCCCTGAAAGTGGCTCATCTGGCAGGCTCTGTGGGCAGTTCCAGCCGCCCGAGATTCCCAGCTATCCTATGAGGAAAAGTGAAAGAGTGTGGCTGCTTGCAGTAGTTTGTTTTACACCCTTTACACCAGATCTGTTGCATTTAATTGCTGTCAATACTGACGCAACCAAGAATTTTCCTACTGCCGGGCATCAGGTTGGGACCAAGGGACTGCAGTGTCTGATGTGCCCTGCTGTTGCCAGGAGCCTTCCTGCTAGACTTTATTCTCAGAGAACAGCCTCAAATATTTCACGTTAGCGGTGCTTGTCGGAGTCTTCAGCCCAGATCTGTTCTGCAGAAGAGGCTACTGGGACGGGGTTTCTGTTCTGGAAGTCTGGGAGGAGCAGAGCCTGGCAGCCTGGGGCTGCGGGGAAGGCTGCTGCAGGTTTGTTCCGATATGTGTGCTGCTGGACATGCTGCTGGACCGCAGCCTGGCATCTCTGCCCTTCCTGGCATCTCTGCCCTTCCTGAAGCAGCTTCTGCTGAGCTGCCACCTGGCCCACTCCTGTTGCAGCTGCTCCCTCGTGAGGTATGCGAAGGCTTGGTATTTCATCCCTTATCCAGGCTGTGCTAGTTTCATTTTTTTTCATACAAGGAGATTCTTAGGCTATATGTAAGCTAGTGTTTACGTGAATAAAATGGGTAGTTAAAAATGTTTCACTGGGTTTTTTCTGTTCCTTGATAAATAATTCAAAGCAACAGAACTACTGGTGTCAATTTTTCTCTTCAGTCTAGGTCTTCCTAATATGCAGAACTCACGCCATAAATTTATTGAGCTTGCTGGGTGGAAACACAAGACCTAGTTTTGGTGTCACAGTGAAAAGGCCGTCATTCCTGTGTGAGACTCAAGTGCATGGCATGACCTTATTTCAGCTGAAAAGTGTTACTGGAAGTGGAAGGATCTAACATTCTTTACAATTATCTTTTCACTAGCACTTTCATTAGCAAGGGCTTTTTGTTTTGTTTCTGGGAATGTGGGGGAGTGGAATTCTTATCTTTCCACCGTTCTGCAGCCCTTAACATTGCTGCTAAGTTTGCAAAGCTACTAGGAGATTTAACCCATGTCAGGACATGGTTACTTTTAACTCAGTCCCAGTTGTTCTAGCCTGGATCTCTTGTCTTCTCAACAGGGACATTATTGGCATAGTCATTTAGTGTAACAGCCTAATAGATTGGTTCTTTCTGCTTTTTTTTCTGCTCCCCCTCATTTCCACTTCCCCCCCCGCCCCCCTCCCTTTTCTCTTCTTCCCTGGTTTCTTGTATCTTTTTGTTTAGCTGGATACTTGCTCCTCCCTTCATTTTTAATAGCAGGAAGGGCTGTTTTTAAAGGCAAATCTGTAACATGCAGAAACAATTGCCTGCCCTTTGTAATTTAAGCAGAACTTGTTCCATTCCCATGTCACCTATGCATGGGTCTAACTCACATCACAGAACTATCATGCATGTGTAATTGAAATCTAACTCGATCAGAAGAGCACTTTTAAGTTTTGCATTTCACTTAGGATTTGGAAAGAGATCACAGCTGTAATAAAATTACAGTTTCAAAGCTGAATGGCACAGTTATTAATTAATTTTGAATATTTCAATATAAATACAAACATCCATGGTTACATTTCTGCTTTCATTTTCATTAGCTATCATACGAGATGTCCTTCGTGTTAACCAAACATAGTTCTTTTCTGTCCTACTTGAAATAATTCTGTACAAGTCTTCTGTATTTGGGGCAGAGATTAATTCTTAACACTCTAATTTACAGCTTTTTAAAAGAATCTGTCTGCAACAGATACTACGTTGCTGGTCTTTCAGGTAGAAAGATAAATAGAATTTTGTGACTAAAATATTTATATATCTGTTTTTAATATTCATGCTGTTTCCCAGATATTCTTAAAATTCAGTTTACTCAGAATAGTTTTTTAATCAAACCTAAACACTCATCCCTCTGCCACTATTTGCACACTTGTCTGTTAGCAGGGCAGATTAATAAATTGAAATGTTCATAGCATAATGTGAAATACTTTTTCTGTTTTTATTCTTGTCATTAATATATTGCGGTTTTGTTCCTTCCTGAACAAACTTACTTTTCCAGATGTACTTATACTACTCATATAATGACAAGAAGGCCATTCAGTTAGAAAATGTGATCTTTCTGACTGTGGTTTCAGCAAAGGAATGAATTTTACTGGCAACCCAAATGTTAGACTTCTGTTGTAGGTTGCCTGTATTTTATTTATTAAGGAGTTTTGGAATGGTACAGCACTTAGCTCCAGGGTTTTTAGTCTCAGAACAATTTGTGTATGTGCACACAGCGATTAAGACATTAAAAGAGCAATGGCAGACTATATTGAGCACCATAATCACTTAAACTTCAGTAGCAGTTGTATTATAGGGGAAAAAAATATGTCCTACTTTTTTCAGAATGGTGTTGAGAACTAATTTTTACAACAGGTGATTAATAATTTCCTAGATTAACACATTGCAGTCATAACTCAAATTTCAGATCCTTAATATGCTGCTGCCCATGTTAGACTTAAAATACTGTATTGGGTTTGTGTGGCAAGGTTTTGGTAGTGAGGGGCTGCAGCGGTGGCTTCTGTGAGAAGCCACTGGAAGCTTCCCCCATGTCCAATAAAGCCAGTGCCAACCAGCTCCCAGACTGACCCACCGCTGGCCAAGGCTGAGTCCATCAGTGATGGTGGTAGCGCCTCTGGGATAATTTAAGAAGAGATAAAAAAAAATAAATCTGTGCAACAGCAACTGCAGTGAGAGGGGGGAGTGAGAGTGTGTGAGAGCACAGCCCTGCAGACACCCAGGTCAGTGCAGAAGGAGGGCAGGGGGAGCTCCAGGCACCAGAGCAGAGGTTCCCCTGCAGCCCGTGGTGAAGCCCATGGTGAGGCAGGCTGTGCCCCTGCAGCCCGTGGAGGTCCATGGTGGAGCAGATCCCCACCTGCAGCACATGGAGCAGATGGATGTGTCTGAAGGAGGCTGTGACCCATGGGAAGCCCACGCTGCAGCAGGCTCCTGGCAGGACCTGTGGATGTGTGGAGAGAGGAGCCCACACTGGAGCAGGTTTGCTGGCAGGATGTGACCCCCGTGGGAGACCCCCACTGAGGCTGGCTGTTCCTAAAGGACTGAACCCCCTGGGAGGGGCCCGCGCTGGAGCAACTTGTGAAGAACTGCAGCCTGTGGGAAGGACTCACGTTGGAGAAGTTCATGGAGGACTGTCTCTCATGGGACGGACCCCACGCTGGAGCAGGGGAAGAGTGTGAAGAGGAAGCAGCGTCAGAGACAACGTGTGACGAACTGACCACAACCCCCATTCCCCATCCCCCTGTGCTGCTTGGGAGGAGGTGGAGAACTGGGGGTGAAGCTGAGCCTGGGAAGAAGGGAGGGGTGGGGTTAACAGGATTTAAGATTCAGTTTTTATTTCTCATTACTTACTCTGATTTGATTGGTAATAAATTACGGCAGTTTACTCAAGCTGAGTCTGTTTTGCCCATGACAGTAATTGGTGAGTGATCTCTGTCTGCCCTTATCTTGATCCACAAGTGTTTTGTTGTATTTTCTCTCCCCTGCCCAGTTGAGGAGAACAGTGACAGAGCAGCTTTGGTGGGCACCTGGTGTCCAGCCAGGGCCAACCCACCACAAATATGGAGCCACTTACCATTCTTAGAATTGTATTTCTCTGATTGTATTCCTCTACAAGTTTCTACCAAGAAATTATTTTGAATTTATTCTGAGCGTTCCTGTGTAATTCAGTGTTCTTTATTTCTGAATTACAGGAGTAAACACCAGTAAATTTAAAAGTCAAATGAAGCATATACTTTTGAAAATGGGCAGGGTACTAGTATTTTTTAGCAGAAGATCACAGAAGTGCAGCATTGTGACTAAAATGTAAATCTACCAATTCCAGTTTTATCTCAAATGAATGTTTACTTCACATTTCAGCTGCCCAACTTTCTGACTGACTGACTGAAATGAGTGATGTATACAGCATATTGATGTGCACTGTTTTAGAAAAGTGAGATTAGTTCTGTTACAAGGCTGATGTTTAATTAAAGCACCAGAAGCTAGTATTGTAGAAATTGCAAAATGAAGTTCTTAAAGATGCAATACTACATGACATAGATATTGGATCAAATATGGCTTAGAAAAGTCTCAGTGGCATATTTTGTAGGTATTAAATGGTGAACATTTTGCAGGGGAAGTTTAGTAATTTCTGTGTGGTTTGTTTTTTAGTCTAAATTTTATAAACTCTGCACCAGTTGCCTCATACATTGATTTGTTTGACTTCATTGTTGCTATCATTACCAAAGACTCTGTGTTCTGCACAGGGATTAGCAAGCTCAGGTTTTGTACAAAAATTTAACCTTTTTGTTCTTTGTGCTTTTTAGATCCTTCTTTTCGTAATCATTCCTTTCCCACAGATTTTAGATGCCATATCGAAATTTAACGTACATGTCATCTTCACAGACTCAATGAGACAGAAATATTTGATATGATGGAACTTCACACTCCTCCCCCTTCTCTTTTTTTTTTTTTAAATGCCACATCTGACCAGCAGTGCCTTACTATTGGAAAGTCCCATCTGCAGCAACCACTGTATGCATGTTGTTGAAGATGCCAGATAGCTACTTTTCAGCACACAGTGGAAGAAGGTGTCTTAATCGGCTTTCAGAACACTGCTTCTACAGCATTCCTCTCCAGTTATTTTAGTTCTGCACTGCTAATTGGTGGGGGTTTTTCTGTCTTCTTGAATGTAGGTGGCATTTCTTTTCTCATCCTTTTCTGCCAGAGGCACTTCGGCCACTGAATGGCACTGCTCTCTGTGCACTCAGGAAAGCAGATCTCTGTGGAAAGCCCTTACATGAAGTATTGCCTCTGGCTGTGTTCTTGTGTCCTGCCAGGAGCCTGGCTGCTGCTCCTGAGAAGACCTGTGTTTCACCCTTGCTTCCTGGATATCTGGTTAAGGTGGGTAGCTTGTCAGTGTTTTGAGTTTTCCTAAGTGTTTGGGATGTTGATTGGGACTGGGACTTTCAGCTTGCCTCTCAATTTTTGGAGCCTGTGTAGTTCAATTTCTTTTCCTTTTTTAAGTGCCTTCTGCTGCCTTACTTGCTCACTTTCAGTGGCAGAAGCATCCAATTAAGCCTGCCAGAGCAATATGCTGAACTCTTCTGCCTCCCTCCCCCATGCTGTGCTCTCATCTGGGCACAAAAGAGAAGAACAGAAAGAACTGAGCAGTCTGGAGAGTCCATGTAGCTGGCAAGGAGCAATTGCAATTTCCCTGCTCTCTTCTTCTTTCACACGCAGCGTAGGCAGGGAATTGAGGGTTCTGTTAAGGCCCGTCATGACCTGTGAGAGCAGAGTGAAGAGCACTTGGAGAAAATTTGAGGCTGAGGCGCAGTCAGAACTAATGGCTTGAAGCCTGGGGTCAAAAACCCCTGAGAAGTTTGGGGTAGGTACCAGGTGGATGTGCAAGTTGGAGTTTAGAAAGGGCTTATGGCATGATTACATCAAAAAACATTTATATTACTTGCATATAGAAAAAAGGCCTGATTTGGAGGCTGCGTGGTAAAATAAAGGGGTTAGCAGGGAGCTGGTAGTGTTTTGATGTTATTACCAGTACAGAAATGGCATCAAGTAGACACTGTTCTGTCTGCTTGGCCTCTCCAGTACCTCTCTGTTGAGTCTTCTGACTGTGTCTCAGCCTTGGGTTGCTTTTCTTTATAGGTACCATTGCTAAGGGCCAGGTAGCAACAGCAGGATGCCTCAGTGTTTTACACATTCTGCTTGTGTTCCCTGCTTTCCAAGTACATGGAAACTTCCGTACACGTCAGGTATGTTGTTTTCCAAGAGTAATTTCCTTAAAAAAGTTTGGATTTACTGACCTTACTCTTCAACAATATTCTCTGGTCCCAGCTCAGCATTCGAAAGGATTTTTCTTAGGGATAAGTGAAGGCAAAAACACCCAAGAGAAAAGGATTCCTCTCAGTGTGGTCTCAGTGTGGTTTTTACTATCCGCTTTACTGGATGTCCTGGGTGACATATAACATATTACTGCTACAGACTGAATGGCTTGAAGAGCCTGGCAATGGGACTTGCGGATTTATTTCTTTCTGGTTTCACTGGATCTGCTCTAATACTTCTACATTAGCGAGGTGTTCCAGCATCCAAGATGACAGTTTGTATTTCTTTGTGAGGCTGAGAAAAAGTAGCATTCAGAGGCTTAGGTAAAACAAACTAGTTCTCTGTTTTGAACTATAACAGCACACAGAAGATGAGAACCTACAACCCCGCTGTCCCTAGAACTGCAGGAAGCCTTACAGCAAAGCTTTTCCTCTACTAGCTTTTCCTTTACTACTCTACTACACAGAGCATCTGCCCCAGGACTCTTCCACTCCATATGTAGGCACTTTGCCAGCCTCCCAGGGAGCTGAATGCCTGTAACACAAGTGATGGTACCTACAGCATGCCATAAGGAGGGAGCAGGAGAGACAAATGATGCTGCCCTCTTGTAGCGTAGGCCCCTGCAATAATAAGGGATTTGTCAAATGAAAATGGAGCTAAAGCAACTTCTTCTGAGCCTTGCGCTAGACTGACTTTTTCTTCTGGCCCTCCATCAGGATGGCTCATAAACTCAACCAGACATATCCACCTCCAGAAAGCCATTCTGACCTCCAGGAGCGGTGTGCCTGCCCTCACCTCCACTACGCACTCCATCCTTCCTAATAATTTTCCACGGTGTTTAGTATTCAATGACAGTTTGGGCTGTTTCATACCAGCAGGACCATCCACTCGCCATGAGTGGCTGCCTACCTTTGCCTGGTTCTTGCATTCCAAAGCACCCCTAACACCACAGAAACAACTAGCGTGACCACCATGCTTTTCCCTGGATTTGTAAGCAACAAGTGACTTATGCAGACTCCTACAAAGCTCAGGGTTTTTTTGTGGAGCTGAATTGTAAACATTTCCTGGCACTCTGCTGGACTTGACAAAATGCACAGTTATTAAACTATCAAAAGCAAAAGGTGGGAGAAGAAAGAGAAGATTCCTCAGAGAAAGGGTGTGAAAGGCTGGGCAGTTTCATTCCCCACAGTGCTTTGATCAGCCTTCAGAGAGTCAGTCAAATGCAGGATTGTAATGAAAATGTTACAGTGGAGAATATTTTATAGATGCGAATTGTGCACACCAGATACCAAGTACGCATGCTATATAAAAATATTTTGCATAATTTTGTACTAAAGTTTATACTCTCCTGGAAGCAATTAAACCAGAATATACTCAAATTCTTTGTTCATTTCTTTTCTTTTATGTAAAGTTCATATTTTCTTCTAACATGGTGGTAGGAGAATTGTGAAATACAGATAGTTTCTTTTTTTTACTCTTCACCATTATGGACAATATTGACTGCTTCCACTCACTAGGGTTAGCTATGTTTTCAGAATGCCAAATGCACTTTGGCAATGATGATTTTTTTTCCACATAAGATAAGGCCTTGCAATATAGGAGGTGAGGATGGTAGTGAGGTGTCTGGTTTTAACTTCCTTCTCAGCTTGTTTTCAGGAAGTTTTGAGTTAGTCTTTCTGACTAGTGGAAGCATGGATAAGTTGCATTTTGGCTATATCTGCTTAGATTTAACATGTTAAAGGGAAATAGACTCAGCGTAACCTGATTTCTTTGAATGCATTTGCTATGGTTCTTGCTCTACGGAAATCTTCTGGTACCTGCTGAATGCTGAGAAGATATGTCTAAAGATTGTAGTATTACCTGTGTGCTCATTCCACACTCAAGTGGCTGGAAAGTAGTGGTATCTGGCTTTTGAAAGCAGTTCTATGCTTTTGAAAATCCTACACTGCTCTGCTCCCAGGTGGCAAAACCCCAGGGGTGTCAACAGAACTGTCTCATAACAATTTAGCCTAAGCTTTGGTTTTCTAATGCCCCTGAGAGTCCATTTCAGTATCCATGTTCATATTTTGCAATTCAAAGTCTTATTTCTAGTAGCTTGGGGTTTTCTAGTCTCTACTTGGTGGCAACTAACTCTTCTCCTTTGCTTTTTCCAGCTACTCCAGTACTATAACCCCAGCTTTAACAGAGAGCCTCCACACCTGCTGGAGAGGTGCAAGAGAAGAGCTGGCCTAAGCAGAGAGCCCCAGCTGGATGAGGGCAGGATGTGGAGATGGATCAAAGGCACTCTCCTGAAGCCCAGATGCTCAACACCTACAGGTGTCTCCACCCATGGTGACTGCACCCACCAAGCTATCGGCCAAAGCACCCCCTGGCCTCAGCAGTGCCCATACATCCCCAGGGGCAGCTGGCCTCCCCCTCCCCGAGCCTGCCAGGCAGCGAGAGGTTTATCTCTGCTCCTCTTCTCCCTAGCAGCACGCAGCAGCCAAACCCTGGGTGGCCTCCAGCATGCTGCTTATGCCTCTCCACCACATTTTGCATCTTTTCACATGGGCTGGGGTGTCTCACCTTTTGCCCTACGCAGCCAGAAGCCCTCAGGGCTGGCTTGCCTGCCTTGCTGTCAGCCGTGCTTTGCAATGCCCGTGCTGGCAGCAGCCTCAGCTTCTCCTCTGCCAAGCCCACCCTGGTGCCAAAGCCACTGCCCAACCTGCACCTGCAGCCGCAACACTGCAGATGCAGGTGATGGTGTTGGAACCTCAGCATGGCACATGCTAGAGAGAGTCCAGATAGTTGGTAGCAAGTCAGTAGTGTCTACCAGCATTGTTAGTAAGTAGAGCTTAGTAGAGTTGAAGTAGAGCCTGATTAGACTTGCTAATAACCTGAGCAATAAGCTGTTTTCAGTTGTTCTGTCCTGTTTGTACAGCATGAGCCCAGGGTGAGATTGTATTTCATCTGTCCAAGCAGATGCAACTGGTCCACAAGCACTTTAATCATTTTGCACGGGGAGCTGCTGCTAGGGTGGAGAAGGAGGTGATGCCCCAGTTCCACTGGAGGACATGCAAGCATCTGCGTGCAGAAAGTCCATCGTCACCGAGTTAAAGCAACTAATGGCTAAAGCATGTCCCCACAACTGCAGACCCTGTACATCTTCCCAGGCAGCTCCTCCCCCACTTCCCAACCCTGCTGGAGCAGCAGTCAGGGGGTGCTTCTGTCTGCTGGTCTGATTTACAATACTGGTGTGATTACAATCATAAGAAGAAATTAGGAAGAGGAGAATCAGGCTCAGTATTTTTGCACCGTTTTAATGGTGAATATTTACATTACATGGTCATGTGATCAAGAGCCTGATCCACATCCCACTGAAGTGAACAAATGCCCACTATATCAGATAGTGCAGAGAAAGCTCTTAGGAGACCTGCAGAGATTAAAAAAAAATGAAATAAAAGGAGGAATAAGATTTGGAAACTCCATTACTTAATAGATACTTCGGTGCCTTGAGTAGAAGTGTGCTTTAAGATTGTCAGAAAGTGGTGCCCAAATAAATTGTCTTGATTGCCTCTCAGGCATTTAGTGTTCTTCACCCTGCAAGAGGTTAATAGACTGAAAGATCTTTTCTTAGCTTCCTCAGAGCTAAGAAATCCTTTGGTCCTGTACATGTGGGAAGATTAATATCATAATTATTTTTTGATGCATCTGGGGCTTTAATTTATTGCAAGCATGGGATTTTTTTGTGTCTTTGCTCTTTTGTAGGGTGGAAGGGGAGACACATTTACAGAAAACCCAGTATTTTTTCTCCCAAATAATGATACCCATTTACTAACATTTCTGTTCATATGGAATATTGTTCATGTGCGTACTGCTCTGAGGGATAGCTATGCACTGGCTCACTGATGAAAGATTTGAACTTTTGAAATGTGTTTCTTGTATTAATCCTACATAGAATTTTTCCTTTAATAACTCTGAATCATATTAATTTTTAATCACTTGGGTGCTACAGATAATCTTTAATTTAAAATAGAAACTTTTACTTAGGGTCTACTGTAAGGTTTTTTGTGGTTAGATTGATAGAGCAAATCTTCATATGAATTATGCTTGGGAAACTCTTCACTATTTTGTTAGATGTAATTCTGGTGTAACACCATAAAAGATAGTAATTTTTATGATTTAAATTTTAATCTTGTTTCTTTCCATCTATATTCAAGCTTCACTTTTAAGACACTTCATGTTAGTTGAATTGCAGCTATAAAAAGTCTGTTTTTCTAGGTATAATTCCTGTGATTTTTTCATAAGACATTACCTTGGGGGTTTTTTATAGTTAGGTTTATCTTAAATGGCATTTTCTCCATATTTATTTTAAGGACAAATCTTACTTTCCTCAGTATTGTAGAATAATCTTCTTGTGCTTTTCTGTAGTGTAAATTCTTAAGTCTCTGAGAAAGGTAGCTTAGGCCTGGTTTAGCTGATTCCGAGTGTGTTTCTGAGCAGAAACAGTCTGCTTCTGGTGTCAGTTATGTTGGTCTGAAGGAGGAGCCCATTCAGCCATGAAATTAAAGGAAAGATATGTTAAACTAAATTAAAGTATCATCAAGCCATAGGCTTCCTGTCTAGTAGTTATTTTTACCAGGCAAATCTGAGGTTTTTGCCATGGGACAGTCCAAGTATTTTTATTTTATGAATGGATTGCCTGGGGTTTGTATGAAAGATGTGGTAAAGAAAAACTAGAATTAATAAGATGAAATGAGAAATATAAATCCAGTTCGATTGCCTAAGGCAGACAGAATTCTTTGCTAAAATTTAGAGTAGTATATTGTTACTGTTGCCTTGTGCTGATTTTGGACCGTTAAGATATAAGGTATAATTTGTGTGGGTTTTGGGCAATGCTTTGTTGAGTGACAGGATTCCTGTGCAGGGTTCTGGTGAGATAGTGTCTGAGTTCTCAAGCGTTATCGTCCAGCCACAGTGCTGACTTTCATCAGTCTCTGTACTTCTTATTACTGTTCAATGTTTTCCCTATTGCAGGATTCGTGGCCATCACAGTTACTCTTCTCGAAGCTTTAAATCAGAGAGGCATTTCCTGTGATGCCCTTGCCCATCTGCCTTATTGATACTTACATGAAAGTGGTTGATTAAACAGATTTGGTAACTGTAAACAATAATATTACTGTAGCTATTAAATGTATTGAACACTGCTGCCAGTACTGAAGCCCAATTTAGATATGTTCATTAAAGAAAGCAATAACCTTTGAAAGATTTGCAGGATTCTGCAGCACCTGGTAATGAACAATGTTACGTATTAACTCGTTTCTTTCTATTATCAAGAAACCAATACTTGAAGTTATGCAGTGAAACAAGAATGGATTGTCAATAAATGCATAGATCAAGATGCTATTAAAGTAAGTTAGAAGAGAGAAAATGGCCTTTTAGGAGCACTTATACGTTTCTTAATAGCAGCCTCCGATCTATCATGCAGCTGTAGTAACAGTGAGTGGTATTTATGAAGATGTACACAGTAGGGCAGAGATTTGCTAGCTTAAGCAGGGGAAATCATTCTTGTATGCAAGACAACACCGAGATCACTCACTACACAACCTGCAGACTTAGAGGTGAATCTTGAATCCTCTCAGAGTCGCTGCCGAGATCCCTTCTGTTCTACTAAGACTCCTTAGTTTAATCTTTGGCTGTGTTTTAAGCGTAGACAAAGCGGGTCTTAAACTTGGTGTAAGCAGTGCTTCCTGCAATGGAAAATTTTTCAATTGACTTGGTTACTGTAGTAACTAGTGCTCTTTCCTCTAGATACTATCCAGATTAAGGGTATCCAGTGGGAATACTGATATATGAACCTTGTGCCGGCCATTTAGATGATGATGAATTAAGTGTGTGAAAGTAGTTTCCTTGCAGTTACAAAGTCTATTTTAAGATTTAATTTAAAATGGTGGCTCCATATACTTTCTTGTATGCACATTGCTGTATGTGTACTATGAGGTCAGAGTATGCCTTCTAGGTAATAAATGCAGAGCAGGAAACCCTGCTTTTATGTTTCTGTCCTTGCACATTATTCTTCTCCTCATCAGAGGTGATCTCTGTCATTGCTTTCATGGCTGTACTGGCTGTCACAGAGCAAATGTGAGTTGTGTTTTCTGGCTAGTTATGGTCAGCTCAGAGCCTGTCACTCTGTATGTCAAAACTCAGTTCTTTTTCTGTGTGCCTAACTACATTTATCAACAGTGAATTTCACCTGCCATGTAGCTCTCCAATGTCATCAAACATCTGTGTAAAGACAAAACCAATGCTGAGATGCATGCCTTTTACAGGGCTTGTATAGGGGGCCTTTTTTCCTTATGCAATTCCACAGAAGTTATTTTTAGTTATTTTTTAGAATCTTCCTTCCCCCTCAAGGCTTAAAAGCTCTTTTTTAAGAGACCTTCTGCCCTACCTGTCTTGAGGCTCACTCTCCCATTTCCTAACCTCAGTGTTAAATAATTAGTTTTGGAAGGCTGAGCAGAAAATAAAGCTAAATTAATAGATACATTTGAATGGTAGCTTTGTGCAGTTCCTCTTCTGCAATTAGAAAATTGTCTCAAGTGATAGTCTTCCAAAGGTAATTATGAGCAAAATGTTGAGTTCTCTTTTTTTAATGAGTTCTGCATGATGCTGAGAAGGAAATCCAGTCTGGTGCAGAGTATTTTCAATAGTGTTAATGAAACTGTTCCTCCCACTTATTGTAAGTCAAATTAGTTTGATCCAATTGAGAAACTAATGTTTTACTAGGGCAGCTGTTTAAGCTTTAACAAAACAGTTTCATGTCAGCTTAATAAGAGGCCTTTTTTTTTTTATGAAGCAAGTACCAATCTCCACTGAGTGACATGTAGCTTTTATATTATTTTTTTTAAATATTGTAAGTGACACTCTTCAGTAGCCTCTGCTACTCAAGTATTGGTGATGCCAATTGTAATCCTAGGTGTGGGGTATTTTTCCCTGATTTTGCATGGAATTCATAGTTTTTTTATTTTATTAGAAGGAAAATGAAAAAATCAGGCATTATTGCTGTTCTCTCATAACTTAGAGGCACAATAGGTTTTTATCTTCTTACATGAAAGTAGTAAAGTCTTTATTATCAGAACTGCAGGAGAATGCTTACTGACGCAAGCACCACCCTGAAAGCTCTTTGGAGTGTTTAGGACCAGAGGTTAAAATGCTTAGCAAGGTTGGACGTTTTTGAGGCAGTTAAATTGAGGAGTGTACCACTTACTGAATTTCACTAGTTTGGTGGGACTATACAGCATTAAGTATTTTTCTGTTATTGTTATGGAAATATTATCGGTAAGGAGTGTTCATATCAATATCCTGGGCAATTTTGTTTTGCCACTAGTCTGTTGTAAATCGGACTTGCCCAGGCATATTGGATTTAGGTAGGGGTACTGTAAGACTTTTTAAGGTACACCATCCTGTTCTGGATCTTCTGCTTTGGGAGCTACTCCATGGCATTCCTGCTGAGGTTGTATGACTGCATACACACATGTTTAAAACTAAACCAGTTCACCTCTGCCCAGCATCACTGGAGGAAAACCCTCTGGTGTGGTAAAGAAGGGAATCTTGCCCCTGCCTGTTCACTTGTGGGGCTGACTTGTGGGTGTGCTCAGTGTTTCAGTACAGTTTGGGGCTGGGGGGATGCCACTGGGGATCCCTGTCAATCCTGCTGGGGCTTGTACATCACCCTGGCTTCTGTTGGGCAAGAGCAGAGTGTGGGCTGCTCTGTGCATGTCCACCTGTGAGCTCCAACCAGCCTGGACTCCAGGGTCAGTCAGCAGCTGCGAGAAGCTTTCTGAAGATCCCTAGGGCTTCTGAGTGCTGAACTTTGTGGTATGTCTGTGTTACAGCAGCTGCAGTTGTGGTGAACAAGTTGAGCGAGCTAAAAGCTGCTTGGCTCAAGTACTATAAGCATTAGAGCTGCAGCAGAAAAGCCACAATGGAAACTTTAAAAACTCTACCCACTGGCCTGAAGTTGGCTCTTTCTTGCTGTGGCTGCATTATTAGCAGTATCCAAGCTCTGCATTTTGAATTCATCAAGAATGTCTACATGGGCTGTGGTTACAATAGTGAATGCAAGATGTACCCATTGCTCCTTGAAGGAGCAATAAAGTGTCATAGTGAATGTATGCTGAAGAGTAAAGAGCATTGGAGAAGTAATTCTGGAGTAAGGACAGACTGATTGCAGTGGTGCTGCCTGATGCTATCTGTGGTTTTGGTACTCACTCTGATTTTGGGACATGGTAGAGTGCAGTGCTACTGCTTGTCCTTAGCAACTTTCTTGTAGACATGTGGGTTGTGCCCGTGGCAGTAGATAAAATGGACCATAGTGTATTTATGCATTCACAATGCACAGTCCTTGACCTGTCTTATCCTGCAGACTGTACTTAATCTCCCGGTGTCTGAGAGAGTACTAACTGCCAGCTGTTGATGGAGTATACATGTTAGCAGTTAAATGTTATGGATGAGTGTAGGCTGGTGTTTGAGCCCTTGCCCTGCCTTTCTTTGTTTTATTACTATAGACATATGCAGTGAATTCAGTATTGTTTTACCAATTCTGAGTATTCTCTGTGACTTCCCAGGATTTTTCCCTAAGCTATTATTGTATTTTATAATTCTGCTACATATTGGCTTTTTTATCCCTGTATACTCTCAATATATAGCTAGATACACCATTGAAATCAGTAAGACCAAATGGCTGCAGTAGCAGTACTAAGTAGCTCATTGGCTTTGTTAAAGATGAGTGGTTCGATGCTACTGCAGTGATTAAAAAATAAAACTGTTTTGCTGGAAAGGTAAGGTGGATCCTGCCAATTAATGCAGTTTACAAATACATTTCTATTTTTCTGTTATTTGAAATCACTAACCAATAGTGGGCAAAACCACTTAGGCATTTGGCATAATACTGGAATATACAGATATTAACTAATGTGCATGTTAGGAAGCAGGCTTTTTAACAGACAGCTTGTCCAGGCAGGCATCACATCCAGGGGTTTCCTTCATAGTTAGGAAGGAGAAGCCAAATTCTGTGGTGTTTATTACATCGCAGTGGGAATGCAACACTTGTTGCATACTTGTGCCATACTTGTATTGAAAAACATAAGCAAAATTCAGTATCTCGTTATGTTCTTACAGATTCAAATTAACTTTTAAAATTTGTAATTTATTAATTCTTTAAGTCTTTTTTTTCTGTGGTAGACTATTTTCATTCTCATTTAAGAGAAGTAAAAATACTTGCATGGGAGAGCTGCCAAAAAGTGGAGGGATAATGTTCATGATTATTTTCTCTAAGCAAATACTTGTAGACAAATGAGCAGACCCTTTTGGCACTCTTGTGTTGAAGGTGCCACATTTGTAAAAACAAAAAGTGTTTAATACGTCTAAGTGTATAGAAAGGGAACGGCATTTTGTGCTGTTTTCTGAGGAAAACGTAGGCCACATTCTGTCTTTTTTGACAAAATTGCCTGTTGGCACTGATTTGTAATTCAGTGAATGCATGCACTTCCTAAATAGGTGAAGTATTGTCCTAAACCATTAGCATTGTTCTTCTGGCAGGTAATGTAAAGGGAGAACTTGCCATTTTGGATTAGTCCTTTCTCTAATGTGGTTGCATTTCTTCAAGGTGCTTCATGAACAAAGGCCATATTTCATAACCCCTCTAGGCATTACCATAAAATGCAAGTTACACTGA
>JAVJGJ010000037.1:81949621-81967263 GCA_035590215.1 Microhierax caerulescens | reverse complement strand
CTGTCCCTGCCCTGCCCTGCCCAGCCATGGGCCCTGCTGAGCTGGGCCCATATCCCAGCCTGTCCTTGGCCTGTCCCCATCCCTGGGCCCAGTGCCTGGGGCTGGGGGTCCCCCAGCACCCTCCTGGCCAGGGCAGTGGGATGGGCCCTGGCTGATGGGCCTTGCTGGAATCCCCGCCCCAGGGGGAGCTGCTGGATTTTGCTGCTCCCTGATACAAGTCATCTCTTCAGTAGGGTCTTCTGGGGATCCACTTTTATTTTCTTCTAAAAGAAACCAATATCAGCTTTTCTGAAAAAGCTGTCTTCAGTCATGAAATGAGGGCAAATTTAAATATTCAGTATTAAACAGTAATTGATCAGGTGTTTCACATAGGATCTTAGTACATTACTCCAGAATACTCTGGTGTGCACTTCTAAATGCATTTGTTCTGCATATTAGTCATATCTATAAATTCTGATGCAGGAAAATAGGGGACATTGCTAAAGTTAATCAGGGACAAAGGACTAGTGTGACAAGGACACTATGACAGAAGAGTGGTAATGAGCCACTAGGTTTAACTATCTGGGATTTTGATTTAAGAAATGATGCAATACTCATTTCTGTATCAACATCTTTTTTTTCCTAAAATGTTCTGGAGAAATAGCAAAAATGCATAAGTGAGGGGAAACTAGATGTCTTAAGAAACAAAAAAGGAGATTTTTTATAATATTCAAGCTTTAATGCATTAAAATTCAAAGCAGCAAAAATCTGAAATGCACTGTCCTCTGCACACAGCCTAATACATTGTAATGTGTAAGGTTATGGTTTCCCACATCAGAAAATACTGATTTAAAATAAATGGTGGGAAAAAAATCTTTTCAGAATTAAAAATCTGAAACTTTTTGTATGAGGTGGATATTTTTCTTGTCCTTAAAATGGCGCTTCTTATCTGTTGTATTGTAGGCTTCCTGGACAACTCTTAGAAGTTTTGCAGTACATGGAAAATGTTTATTTCCTATTTTCCATTGTACACAATACACATAAGGCAGATTGAGTATTGTGACATTTTAGTTACTCTTGATTTCCTCCTTAGACATTTTTTTGCAGGTGATGGTCTTAATTGTCTCTCCTGTTGTTGCCTTTCTCTTCAGAACAGTTTGAGTTTATTGTCAGGTTTTGCATCTTCTGTCTCAACAGAGCATCTTGAGGATGCTGCTGAAGGTGACCTTTTGGGCTTTTTTGACAGCCACTTTCCACTGCCTGAGGCACATACTAGCTGTTTGTCTTGTCGAGATCTACTACATTTTGTGTTCCTGTTTCTCAGTTAAGCCCTGTGCCAGGAAAGGGGTGGAATCCAAACCCAGAACTTGCTGAAAACAGTCAAAATAATGTCTTCAGACCTTTGACCTCCCTCTTGACTCCATCTTCTTTGATGATGCCACATGTTTTGCAGTGCTAACTACAGTTCTTGCACTCTAAAACAAGGACCTTTCCTTAAGCAAGCCAGTTATGTTTTCTTTTTTGCACTCATCTAGCTAATACTGAGTGTGTCAACCTCTAGTAGTAATGATGAAGGCAGATAGGCTGCACATCCTGGCCTTTTGACTTTGAAAGTGCTTGTGACCCCTATGCTATGACCACTATGCACCACTCATGCCCTTCTGATGGCAGTGCTTAACAGGAGATAGAATAAGGACAAGCTTTAAAATGCTCTGGGTAGGATATGTTCATTGCATTGTCCTTGAATGTCAAAAGCTCCACATTCATCTTAACTAAGTTGACACGTGCAAACAGACAACAGAAGGATTTTTCTCATTGGGAACCTCAGCTGGGCCTGATAATTTGCACTGTTCAGTAATGTATTGCACATAGAATAACTCTTCTGGTTGTGGGTCAGTTACCCACGGGCACAAATGGGTTCAAGGATCCATCTGAGCTCTACTTATCTTCCTGAGACAGAGATTTTCTTTCCTTCTCACACTGCCCCGGGACTTGGCCTGTCTGCCCTGATTTTGTCCTCTGGAAAGAAAACAAAACAGAACAAGCCCCACCAGTACTGAAATCTTACATGGCTTCAGAGTAAGCCTTTCTACCCATAAGCAAGCTCTGCAAGAAAGATGAGCTGTTTCTCAAAGTCACAATATCCCTGCAGTTCCTATTGATTTCAGCAGTATTTGTGGGTCCTCAGCACTATTTGTGGGTGCTCAGCAGTTCTGTTCTGCTTGATGACTGTACATTCACAGGCTCAATTACACTCAGATGCATAATAAGATAAACTATAGGGAAAAAAAATCCCCAAACCCTACTCTTACCTTCATTTTCTTTTTCAGGTGATGAAAAGCCTGAATTCATTACTGGAGAAAAGTGGGCAACTTTTAGGTAGTAATATTAATTTTTCACTAGACACTCAATTATGCACATTTGTATTATCTTTCTTCACTGTATGCAGTGCAATGGATCAGTGCCAGACTTCAATATGAGGATTACAAATTTGTCTCTAGTGCTTTTTCTGTTTTTATTCATTATCATGTGCCACTCCAAGCAAACAATGCAACATTTTTCAAGACTGTTCTTGCTCTTCCTCTGTGCATGACATGCCTTCTGGGCTCCTTCGCACCCTTTATTGATTTAGATATTGAAATGATGAAATTCAGTAGCCTGATAACTTCCTTATCACTGGGGCAGAAGAAATAATTATAAATGTTTCTCTTTACTGTGTTTACTTCTTTACTGTGAAGTGGGGTCTCTGCTTTTACTGTGCTATCCCTTTTGTAGCTTACATCTGAATGATGATGTGCTTGAATGTATGATACATGTGCATCAGCCATGCCTAAGAACCTCAGCCTATGTGTAAATGCAAGTTGCTGTGCACTCAGCATTTGGTGTTTTTTGTTTTTTGGTTTTATAACAATAAACTGTGAGTAAGAAGTCTCTGAGGTGCCAGTCTGATTTCTGCTGGAAGATTGTAGTCCCAGAGTAAGTGCACTAGCGAGCAAAACTTTGTCAGCAGAAGTAACAAATACTCTATGTGTGGCTACTGTATTAATCGATTAGGTGCTCATGGAACAAAGTCTCCTTTCTAAGGCCCTCCAGCAGTGGCCACAGCTTTTCTTTAACAAAGGTTTCTACCAGTCTAAAAATGAAGGCATTTGCATCAATTCTATAATTGAGAATTGTTTACATTTTCTTCTTAAACTATTCCCTCTGAGTTTTCTCCTTTTCCTTGACAGTATGTTAATACTCAGGGAAAACTGCCTCATTGCTTTCGATGTTTCTACCATTCTCTGCACTTAGTTCTAATTTTCTGTCTGTCACTAATTAATTTTCTTAATGGTTAAAGTTGCCTGGGAGTAGATATTGTCTCCTTAAGCCTTTATCAGACTTGATGGATTTGATGAATGACACTGAGAGTCTTTTTTTCACTTCCTGCTTGGCTGGACAGGTTCTTTGCTATTTTCCACTCTCAGATAACTTGATCACTGTAGGCAACTCTTCCTAGTCTAAAAGCTGGGACCTAGAATCTCGTATGCCTGCCTGGACTGTGTATATGAGATGAAGTCTATTTATTGTATTTATTTTCTCTTATGTGATGGGTTGACCCATTCTGGAAGCAAAGCCCCCACCCAGTCACTCACTTGCTAACTCCAGCAGGGTGGCAGAGAGAATCAGAAGGGCAAAAGTAGAGATAACTCAAGATAAAAACAGTTTAACAGGTGAGGCAGACCTGCAAGCACATGCAAAACAAGGAGTTCACTTGCTGCTTCCCATCAGCAGGCAGATATTTAGCCACTTCCCAGAAAGCAGGGCTCCATTGTGCGTAACAGTTACTGGGGAAGGCAAATGCTGTAGCCTTAAATTTTTCCCCTTCTGCCTTCTCTCCCTGAGCTTTTATTGCTGAGCATGTGGTTCTACGGTATGGAGCATCCCTCTGGTAGGTTTGGGTCAGCTGTTCTGGCTGTGCCACCTCCCAACTTCTTTTTCACCCCCAACCTACTTGCCTGGGAGGGGGCAGAGTGGGAAAAAGGAAGGACACCACCACCCCTCACCACCACCCCCACTCCCCCAAACCCAAACCCTGTTGCTGTACAAGCAGTGCTCAGCAATAACCAAAACACTGGTATGTTATGAACTCTGTTTTAGTTTTCAGACACAAATTCACAAATCTAAAACACACCACCATATGGGATGCTATGAAGAAAATTAACTTCATCCCAGTCAGACTCAGTATATTTTATTAAACTCTTGAGTCAAACAGTATGTGCAGACTGATTTAATTAAGATATTCTTGGTCTGATCCATAATCATTAATAATTTAAATTAAAACTCAGCTATATTTTTTATAACGTGTAATTTATTTTGCAGTAAATTGTTGATAAATGATATTTTTGTTGGATTTATGTTTCATAACTACTGGGAAAAAGCATATGTAAATATTAGTGTTTCCTTTTCCATTGAGTGAGCTGTGTTTTGATCTGATCAAGGATTCCTTTTGCTGAACTATAGCACCCTATCACTGTGTGCTTGTTTCTCTTGTTTATACGGCCACACACTGGGAGTAAATCCACTGAAGCTAATGGTACTTTACTAGTTCAGTCGTGGTGTAAAATAGATGTCGATTGAGCTTCCTCTGCAGCCATCACAGGTCATGCCAGCTCAAGTTTTCCGGTGTTACAGAAACTGAAATAGCTTTCAGTGCTAGAGTTCTGGTAAAGAACACACTGCCAAACTTAAAGTAATGCGGCCTAGTGCTGGAAAGATGCTCATTTTGTATTCCTTTAATTCAAAGGTCCTCATCAGGCAAAATAGAGGAAGAGAAGACACAGCAACAGGATTTATCAGGGAAAAGAGTAAAACCCGAGTTTTGGGAGAAAGTAAAATGCCATAGTTTTAATTAAAATATTAACTTTAGTGTCATTTGTCCTGCATGTAGTTCATGTATAGTTCGGACTCTTTTATGTTCCCTTAATTTAGGGATACGTGATATACTTCCATGGTCATGTTTTTAGGGTTTGGGATTAGAAAGATCCATTCCCTGAAGCAGGATTAGTATTGGCTCTAAGGAAATGCCTAGCAGTGTTCTTTGTGAGCAGATGGCTCACAAAGGAGGATGTTTAGCTTTCTAGATGACGGAATGGCTCAGAAATCAGAGAATCAAAAATCAAGAAAAGAGTATCTTTCTTACTATTTATCAAAGTGTCACCAATATCGTGAGACAAAAAAATCTACCTCAGACCTGAGAGAAATGTAGGATACTGCTAAAATGAAAAGACACACAGTATAATTTCAGCTTTATCCGGTAGCTAATATCTATTATTTCTATAGCAATTGCTAGTTTAGCAAGTGTTGGGAAGACCTGGCAGCCTTGGCTGAAGTTTTGAAGTAAGGAAGAAAATGAGCTTAAGACAGTCATTACTTTGGACTCTAGAAGAGTTGCCGGATGACTCTCAGCCTGTCACCATTGTGAGGCAGGGGATTTTTCTCATGCTTGTGAGGAAAATAAGACGGGCATGGGTTTCATTCCCCATTCTTTATATAAGTGTTATTGTCTGAAACTTTAAATTCATTACGAACTTTTACTGTTGAGCAGGGAAAAGAGGAATACAGAGGCATGCAAGATAGATGGAAGCCTTTGAAGGGAAGGAACAGTGTTGGCCTCTGCTATGGACACTGAACCAACAGGCTGAGGCTGATTTTCAATCTTTGGAGTATTTTGTAAAATCAAAATTCCTTTTTGCATTTGCAGGTCATAATACATTGCTATTCTTGTTGAATAGTGAGTAGGCCAGTAAGCAGCAGAGTTGTTACAGCAGGCCATTTACTCTGGCCAAATATCAATGTGGAACGAGTGGGCAAGGGAAGCAGGACAATGTTTATAAAGAGAGAGGGGAAAAAGGTGCACCTGCAGAAAAGTTTGTGGGGTTTTTTGTTGTAGAGTGTGACTACCTCTGCTTCCCTTCTGAAGACTAAGACCAACGTAGAGGCGGTGAGCTGGCTTGCATCACAGCCGCAGTGAGTAGCATTGCAGCAGCCCAGCTGCGGTGACCTGCTGGCCTCCACACTTGCACTGCCAGTGCAATTACTTCAGCTAACAGACACCCTAGAGCCCTCCTGGGATCATGACTTTGAAGTGTGGGGAGATAAACCTGCCCATGTTTTTGGATGTCTAGAAAACTGCAAGTGGTGTCAGGAAGGGAAAGCGCTGTTGTAACGCTGTTGTGCTTGATTTCATCAAACTTTATATTATGGATACACAGTCAGCAACTGAGACAAAAAACAGGCATTGTGATGAGCAGTAAAATGGGTCAGCTTAATCAGTTGTGAAGGTATCTAAGTGATATTAACTTACTTTGCATTACATGAGAGCCTACTCCGCTACAGGTTTGGCCTTTGCATCTCAGAAAAATGTTTATTAACTGCTTAAACAGTTAGAAGCCATTCATAGTGACAGCCTTGAAAAACTATCAGCAGGATAGACTAGTCATTTGTGGGAGTATTCATAAATGTTATGGACTTAATCATTGGACTTCTACAGGTGACAGTTCCTTTTTCTTTCTGTTATGTAAGACAATGCATTTTTTTGTGAATTTGTCCTTTGTTATTGGGAACACCACAGTGATATGGTTTTAGCTTCCTAGATATATGAATGGCCTGGCATTTGGTTCGGCACTTTTCAGGTTTCTGTTGTTTTTCAGAGCATTTTGTAACTAGTTGAATCTGGGCATTTTAGCTGCAGATTCTGTATAGTAGCTCTTCCTTTAAAAGAATTTTGCATGCTTATTTTGCATGAACTAGTAGCATTTTGCATCATCTTTTTACACTAAACTATCTGACTCTTGACGGTTAAATGAATATTTGAATTCCTGGTATGTCCAATCTTTTACCTCTGAGTTGCTTTTATTGCTAGAATTTAGAACACACACTCTGAACTTTTTTATATATTTTAGAAGAGTTTCTGAAATGGTGTCTACAAATTTAGACAGAAATGTCTAAAATTTTTGTTGATAATTTGCTCCCAGTTTCCAGTTACCTATCACTGAGAACTTGTGAAATCTCCTAAAGTTTACCTTACCTAGCAAAACCATCCCAAAATACCCAGTTCTCCATATTCAGTGGTCTCAATAGTGGAGTGTATTGAAGTAGGATACAGTATATTGTAAAGCTATAACATAAAGAAACGTGAAAATTTAAATCCTCCTAATGCAACAGTTAAACAATATAGATACAAAAAGTCAGGAAAATTAAGATACAAAGGTTCCCATAGTAAGAATTACATGGATATGCTGAGTGATTTTATTATGTAACGTTGTTAGTAGTACTACATGCATATACAGTTGTCTGTAAAGTGTGTTCAGTGTGGCAAAAATCAATATTGCTCTGGGATCCTTAACTTTTTATTTTCTCTGTGGATTTTAAATATTTACCTTAATGTTGCATTAAGTAAGTCTGGTTTAATTTTCTTGGCTTTTCAAAAAACCCTAACAGTGCTGAGGAGGTAGGGCAGGGCTGGGGAGCAGAGAAACACAGCTAAGCAGGTGACACAATTATATAAAATGAAATATATAACCAAAAATGAATGTAAACTAGGCATTCATGCTGTAGGATTGTGCATTGTATGTTGTGTTACAACTTCTCCCTCTGTGGTTCCCTGATAAGTGGAACCATGTTGCACCTGAAACACAAGCAACTGGTCAGCAAGAAACTCTGTGAAATTATTTTTTTATATGGCGATGGGTATAATGAATCTCTTGGAATCCCATAAATTTAGACTGTACTGTAATAAATGTCCATCAGTTTTCACTGGTACTTAACCTGAATTACTGATATGGATATGGGATCTCTAGGAATTGAGAGGAACAAAGTGTGAAAAGATTTGCGCTCAGATGTCTAGCTGTAGTTCACATGAATTTTGATAGGGTCCACACTTGTATAACTGTCCTGGTTAAACCATGACACTTATGTAACCAAATCTATGTTTGTCCTGTTGTATTTCTTTCTTTGCACAGTTAATAGGAAGTAATTATTAAATATACAGTGAAAAAAAAAATCATTTATGCAGGTGCTTTCTTAAGTGTTATAGTTTTCCTAATGGTTAATTCCATGAAGCTTAGCTATATTGCTTTTATGCACTGGATACAATACCTTACTATTTACTCAAACAGAGCTATTTGTGGAGCAAAGTACTTTTCAACCTGAAAAATAGTACAGAACATTGCTCTGAACTGATCAGTGAACATTGTTCTTTACAGTGTTACATTTGTTGTTACAGGTAAAATAATATCTTCCCTTGTATCTTCAAGTACAAGAGCAAAATACAATCAAATGCTTCGCTGATTTATTTGATAGCTAATTCTCATAGTTCAGGGATTTGTTAGTCTATGTGTTTCCCTATATATTCCACATTTTTGAGGTACTTGTAACACTTAGCCTTGCCCTTTTTATTGCACAACTAGACAAAAAGCATCATGACACAGTTATCAGCTGTCACGTTGATGACTGTTAAAATAGAGTTCAGTACCTCAATACTTTTATAAATGTAATATTGGTTAAATGAGAGCCAAAAACTCTTAGATATGCGCAGAGTGAGTGGACGTGCAGGGTAGAAAAGAACAGATTAGAATAAGGACTCTTGAATTTTCCTGTCCTACATGTTACCCCAGATCCAGAGTTTAGAGCAAAATCTGCATTTGGGGACTCCGGTTCATCTTTACTTTCTGTAACAAGAGAGGTTCTTCCTATTTTGCAGACAGGGAGAGGATCCTAATATGCCATAGGTGACCTTAAAACCTCTATTCCCTACAGGGACAAGAGGATGTGTCTTTGGGCTTACAATCTGATTTGGAAAAAATGCACAAAATTGAAGCAGGAAGAAGGGAATAACTCATGAATGCATAGCAATTAGATGTCTTAAGCACTTATGTTTGAAGAGAGATCCTAGTTACTTCACCTTCCATTGAAAGCCAGACCAAAACACAGAAGCCAGCCTTAAGGCAGGAACTGGAACAGAGCTGGGTTACCCCTCTTTTGCTCTGCTGATGGTGTGTCACCACTGATCTCACCGTTTTTTTCTACATTATGTCTTGGTTTTACACTTAGACTATTTCTTTGCCACCAATAGCCTTTGCTCCACAAAGATAATATATCTGGCCTGGCTTTTGAAGTTGCTTTATGCATAAAAATACCTTTATGCATAAAGGTAGCTGACTCTGTTATGTGTATGGGATAGAGCTGAGGCTCTAGTTTATCTCAGGACACAATGCACCTACATAATTTTTAAGGACAGGCACAATATTTCATGTTGTATCATTCATTCCAAATATAATTTAAATAAATAAAATAATAAATAAAATTAATATAAAATACAAATTATCAATTGTAAATGATAAGGAAATCATCCTTGAACAGTCTCTTTGGAGAAACAAGCAAGTAGAGTGAGGTTACAGTTAATATATACGAAGCTTTGCTGTGAGATGCTCTTGCTTGGCGGGGGGCTCAACAGATGGTGGCTGCCCAGTTTGTAAACTGCTGAAGAGTCTTAAACTGTTCTGTGAGACTGAGACTGAGCTTTCAAGGAGAGATGAATGAGGCTGAGGAGCAGGGTTGTAAGAAATGGACTGCAATTTCTTCCCTTGTTGTCTATAGCTAGAATTGTGTGTGCCAGTCTTTTATTTTGCTCAAGTCAGCTGCTAAAACAGGGGTTAGGAACCCGTGTGGTTAATCAAAATGGAAAAATAAATAAACAAATAAATAAAATATAAATGGAAAATAAGGAAAATGTTTTAGTGATTAAAGGTGTTTTTTTTTATTTTGCAACCTCAGACTATTTATTTTGTGTACTTGTAATAAAAACAGGGATAATATAGGACTTCATGCCAGAAACAGTAGGTCAAGGAGAGGCCAGTAGCCTGCAGATAGGGGCATTAACCTTCATCTGAAACACGGGGTATCACTCTGGTCCTCTGCCCAGCTAGACTGGTATCCACATCTCCAGAGTGCTCTGCAACTCCTGGGCTAGGACATTCTGTGGGTGATGCTCTCTGCATTGTAGTAGCCCAGGTGCTGCTGGAGGTCCCTTTTTCACTGACCCCCTTAAACAGCCATCAAACCTGGTGAGTGGGAAAGACTAAGCCCATTGCTTTGAGTCTTCTTCTGGAGGAAGGAGACAGGTAAGCACGGTTCTTTTCAGAGAGAGGAGAGGAAAGAATCCACATATACCCCAGCCCTCCTGAATACATTAAAAATGGAGCTACTGACCAAAATGTGAGTGCTTGCCCTCCTCAACTAGAACTGTGAGTCTTGCTGCGGACCTTTTCATGTGAATTTTTGGAAGTCCCCAAATGAAATATTTTGAAAAATTCAGACATTTTTACCCCCACCCCCTGCCAAATACTAAACAGGGGTAGAAAAAAAACCCTGAGGTTGCCTAATTTTAACTCCACTTCTAGAAAGGGTTTTTTGCGTGGTTATTCTTGGATAGGAGGAATTTTATTTTGGACAAAAATGTTGGGTTTTGTTTTTTTTTATATAGACATACAATTCACTAAAAAATTGTCCAAACATCATATGCAGAATGCTTTCAGTGAGATAAAATTCTGATGTTCTATGCTGTTTTCTCAAAACCCAAGTATCTACATGGGTTTGAGCAAAATTTTGTTACTTTTAAGATCGTCTTTGGCTTGCTGCTAGTTTCTGATCAAAAATCCAGATAGTTGAAATAGTGCTTTGTGAAATGTTTGGAGTTTTTTATATTTCAACTTGAAATACATTTTTAGTGTTTGAATGTTGGTAAGAAATGCAGTGGTCCCACTGGAATAGGTGTTATTTAGTTTGTGGACCAAATTATGATTGACATTGTTAATATGTTTTTGAAGCGAAGCCTAAAACTCTGTAGTATCTCTTTTGCGGTAACACATCTTAATAAACAATTTGCCTTTATCTGTACTACCTCCAGCATAGTTGGTCTCTGTTCTGGCTGAGGACTTCAAATAAGAAAACAAATACGAAATAACAAAATACCTTGAGGGAACTATCCTTACGGTATTTGTTAACTTGGCTAAAATTAATTCGCCTTCACAACATAACGCTTGAAGAGCAGAGAAACAGAATATTGTTTGACTGCTGAATGCTGAAAATTCTGCCACTTATAGCTGAGGGATTTGAAGTGTTCAATAAAGAAGTAACCTATTGTAGGTATGATTGTGCACAGCACAGTGAATTATGGTAAAGCAATTGCTCACCCAAGGCTGAAATTGCCAGTGATGCATTACTTGGGGCAGTTCTACAGGGGGAATAGTTTTTATGGGCACATTAATGACACCAGGTACAGGAGTAGCTACAAAGCATCAACACTGAGGATTGTATGGTCTCATAAAATATATGAAGGAGCAAAGGGAGGGGGGCAGAGGCAGAAAAGGACCATTAGCTGTGCTGTACCGTTGGCAGAAAAACTATACTGATAAATGCATATGGCTATCCTTTACTCCAATCTGAGGAGCAATCAGCAGAATGCACTTTCTGGAAGTGTGTTTCTGTGGTGATAAGTCTGTTAACTTCAAGAAAAAACACCCAGAAGAGAGCCATGATTCAAAACGCTCTACTGGTGATGTCCCTTCTCTCCCAGAAGCACCATCTTCAACATCACTGCCTCTTTGTTCATGAGGCTATTAAGCAGAGGAAACATCAATACATAATTTATCTTTCCACATGTGGTAGAGTTCAAGAAAGTGAAAGAAACAGATAATAGCTGAAGAAAAAGGCAGTGCTTTTAGTATTATGCTGGAAAGGAAAATAAGTTTTTATAGGAGAAGCTTTAACGTGCTTTTGCACCTGTTGAGTACATGAAACCTTATGTGATAACTGGATTTATGCAGTGGTTCCAAGAAAAAATTTAAGAACTAACGTGTACTGCTAGGAATGGGAGGTGATAACAGTAACATTCTTCTAATCAAGAGTGCAAGTCTCAAAGTATTGATCCAGAATATGAAAACTCAGTCTTCTATCTGAAGAGGCTTTAAAACTCATGTTTTGCCTTCTATCAAAAAAATTAAACCATTTCCAGAGAGGAAAGACTGTAAGATGCTTTCAAATTCTATTAGCGTTGTTTTAGTTTGTGTAAATAATACCTGGGAATTCAACCAGAAGCCAAGTTCTCTTTTGCAAGAGAGTATTTTGGCTAATATTTTAGAAAGCCATTCCTATTTACTGTCTCCTTCTGATACCATTTAAATACTTACATAAGGCAGAAGCACTTTGCCAGGAGAAGCTGGTGGACAGCCATCTCAAAATATCCAAGGGGTTGGTGAGTAAGGCACTCTTCAGGAAGCCATAGCATAAACCATACACAGTGCTGAGGTCTGTGCAACCTTGAATGACATTTGTAGTGCTGAGCTGCAAGTGCTCGTGGTTCTTTCTCAGATTCCCTACTTGGCTTTGTTCTGCTTGTTTGCTATGGAATGGGATGTAGCAGGCCCTTTTGGGACCTTTTGTTGTCCCTTTGGGGACCAAGAACTTTTGCAGGTGCTTTTTCAGATTAAAGTTTTGAGTGACTTGATGCCAACATGTAACTCGTATTTATAGTTCTGCTTTAACTGATCTCGGTTCAATGAGTGTAGAGTTTATTTGGCATACGTCAGTGATATTCAGTCTCACTACTGAGTAATTTAAACCTTCCAAATAGACTCCAAATGTTTCCAGAGATGAGATCTGTATTTACATAATTTAGGATTGTTGTGATTAAGTCCACTTAAATAATGTATAATGGAGAGATCTTCCTGTATCCAGTCATGATTAGAAGACTGTAGCACTTCCTTAATTGCAATTAGGGACCTTAATGCTATGAAATTATCAAATTGGAGTTAATTGTATAGGGAGTGCGTCATCCTGTACCCCTCCAAACATTTATATTGCTTTCCCTCCGTGTTTAGGTGTCAGCATTTTAAGTAAACAACAGCTGAATATTGATCCTGATCTCTGGGGCTGTGTCCAGCAGCAGTCTCTTTTCGAGCAGTAATGCATTTCTGAGCGACCCTCCTGACTGTCTCCATGTACAGCACAGTGAGCTCGGTTTTTCAGGGTGGTCGGTGGTGCATGTGAACTAGGTATCTTTCAGAGGAAATTGCTCCAGAATAGCTCCTCAGATAGTGGAGGCCCTTTGGAATGGCCATGAGAGTCTGAACCAACAAACTTGCCACCTCCCCATGAAGTACCTAACACACAGCAGGAGGTTTTTCAACCCCTGAGAACCCCTGCAGCACATTGAAGAGGTTCTCATGCTGTATCTGGGACTAAATATCGTACATATCTATCCTTTGCCAACTCTCAGTGCTTTGTTTCGACTGCTTCTCCTTCCTCATCCATCTACACTTTTCCTGGTGTGTAACCCTCTATCATTTTTTCTGCTATTTTAACCTTCTTTTACCATGGTCTTTTGTTGAACCCCTTTTTATCCTTCTTTACCCTTTTAAAATTCTTTTTTCTCCCCACCTCTCCTCTTCTACTGTGGCAAAGTCTACCTACTCAAGTTCTGGTGACGTGCCACTTGGGGTCTTGAGGAGATGCTGCTACTTACTAATCTGTGTTATCAGAGTTGGAAATTTCTCATCTGGCAGAGTGATCCAATGGCTCCATCAGGCAGTCATTAATCCTATGCTTACTGCAAGATGCAAAGGATGTGAGCAACACTGGAGAAAACTACAGAAAAATATGGTGTACTCTGTGAAGACCCAGGACACCAAAGAACTTTGAGGTAGTACAGTTTCTGTTCTGGAGAACTTAAAGAGATTTTTGGGTAGAGTCACATCACCAAGCCTGGTACTACTTTAGATCTCAGTACCCTGAGACCATGATGTATGAGGGAGTCTGGAAGAGCTGCTTGGGGATTCTCAACCTGAGATCCTTCACAAAACCCCTGTTTGTGATAACACATCCAGGGATGCTTTTCTCATATGCATTAGCAACGGCCTGTAGGTGCCAACATGCCTGATTTCACCTTGGTTGAGTTTACTGCTTTTTCTGCATCTTACAGAAATGCAGAATGCTTCTGGTAGGCACAGTGCATTGGGGTGAGCGTTCTGGGTAAGCAACATGCATCACCTGGCTGACTGGGAGGGATCCTGTGCCCTTTAAAGGTAGTTCCCTGGAGGAAGTGAACCATGATCGCAAAATCCCTATGTCAGAAACTGATTTCCTGGCTGCTGTCCTGTATGAGTGCCTAGGTCAGCACTTGTGGTCAAGGAAGTGGTGCACATACCTGCCATGGTGGTACCATCCTCCTGTCCTTCCATACAGAGACCCTACCGCACAGCAAAGCACACCAGTTACAGGCTGGTGCTGTTGTGATGGCATACACCATAATATCGTGAACCTTGTCCCTGCACCACAGACAATGAGAGGAGGTGGAGAGTCCTGTTCTTCTGGCATGTGAAAAGATCACCTGCTGAAGCAGCAGTCACTTGACATGGCGTTTTCCCTGCAGCCACACACGTACCCTCTGACAAAATGCTGCACGGTCATCTGTCCTCAGGCAGCCTCTGAGGTGGCTGATTCCGAGGGTGTCCTTTGTAATGTTGCTCAGTGCAGATGGCCCAGGGTCCTCTACACGAGGATGAGCAGCCACTTCAGTAGGAGGAACTTGGGATCCATCGGGAGCGCGAACGTTCCATTCAAAGAATGGAAGAATGTTATCTCTGCAGACAAAGACCTATTGCCAGTATTTTCTGGTCTGGATTTTTGTTGCAGTGGAGCACATAACCGCTACATTGATTGAATCATCAGTGACACTCTGGTGTTTAGCTAAATCATGGTCTTAGAGAAGATGTAGCAGTTACAGATCACATTCTTCCATTCTTTGAACCTTTAGGCTTATTAATGAAACCTAAGGAAGAAATTAATGGTGCTATTAATATTAATAGCACAGTAGCTTCTGTGTTACATGGGTAGGGTAAAAACCATAACAACTATTTCCCATGCGGAAAGAAACAGGTTGGATTGTGAGGACTTTCTCAACAAAACACAGCAACCTACTTTAAAAAAAACTAAGTTGCACATTTTGAGGTATTTTGTGTGCCATCTTTGTAGCCCTTTGCTTTTATAAAACAGCATGCATCACTCAGAGGATAACAGAAACTGGGAGTGACTGGGAAGAGCCAGTGCAGAGGCCAGGTTTAACCAGCTCTGCCAAGCCTGTCAAATGAAGCGTTGTCTGTAGACATGCACCAGTTTAGGACATGTAAATGAGGTTTGAAACTTTTGGTATCTCACCCTTATCAATCCAGGGCATGTGTTTCATGATGATGCTCCTGTTCCAAGCTGTCTTAAAATATCATAGAGAAGGCTAAAAATGATCAGTAGAAGAATTTCACAGCCCTTAAAGTAAGTTGCAGGGGTTTGTAGGAATTTATAGGAAGCTATACTTATCAGAAAATGTTAAAGTGCTTTCCATGCTGCTGAGCTGTTTCCTACAGTAGCTTAAGCTTAAGTGGGCAAAACAGAAAAAGGAGTGGGAATTGCTTGTGAATTATGCTGAGGATGTAACGTGGCTCTGTGGCAGCGGGGTCACGAGCAAGAACGACTCCACCACCAATAAATTCTGCTGTGCCAAGCTTTGACATTAACACATAGGAAAGCCAATAAAGTTTTCGTTTTACTCCTAGAAGGCAATACAGCAATTCTTAATCATATGTTTGTTGTGAGAAAAATGAAAAAATCCAGAACAGCAAAAGGCTTAAGTACTTGGTGAGCACAAACTGTTATAGAAGGTGATGGTTTTGAAGGCTCTTATAGGTTATTTGACCTCATTTTTCCACCAGACTCCAAATTCTTCTAGCACATTGCTGAATTTTCTATTTGCTCATTGTCATTAAGGCATGTTGTGGGACAAACTAACAGAAAACCGTACAGACGTTCTTTCAGGCAAACAGAGACAAATTGTGTAGATTGTGGCTATTAAGTACAAGAGAATTTCAAAGTGTCACTGCTTTGCCATGCCTAAACGGAGGCACCAGCATCTGTACACACACAGATGATCGCTCTACTCCAGCTTTGACTGATATTGAGTGTACTGTGCTGCAGAGTATTCAAAAGGAACTGTATTGCCTGCTTAGTGCTCAGAGCAATTTAGAAGCTTCTTATGTTGCTTTATTCTTAACTATCTTCTCCACCCAAAATATAGCTGGAGGAAATTGGAGATTTTGAACTGCTGCACATCTGCTCTGATAGCTGTCTTATTTTGTATTGATTTTTTTTTTGACAGTGCATGCCAGTTGCTGACAACTGTTAGAAGTTGTGATATGCAAAGTGCTATTAATAGTCTAAGCAAGCACTGTGAAAATGTGTGCTACTGCTGTCTGTGTAGGGCATGGTGCCCATTTATAGTGTTACATTTTTCTCTTCTGTATGTAAAGTATGGCACTTTCAGGTGTACTAGGGTTCTTTTTATATAACGATATTAATAAGAAAAACGGACAATATATTTTTTATACATCAGCATAAAAAGAGTTTGTAGAATATTGATTAAAGAAGAAAATAAAAGTTCTTTTCTAGAATAGGCCTTTATTTTGAAAAACAAACTAGAAATGCATTAATTGATTTGTAAATGGAAGTAATTAACCTTTAAACATGCAAAACTCATTTATGTACTTAATCATATTCACACTGCCACAGGGCATTGGATTATGTTTTACAATTCCCTACGTAGTTATATGGATCCAGAATATAAAAAGTAAAATGCCTAAAACAGTATAAATGATAAATGTTCATATAACTGCCTTTCACATTTTGTCTGCTTTTAAGATACACTAATGTTTGGAACTAAAAAGTTCAGTGGTTTGTTCCTGCATTATTTATATTCTCTTTTCTACTAAATGAAGAAGGGGTTGATGATTGCTGTGGAAGCTGTATTATTCCACTCTGAATCTTGTATCAGTGACAAAACATGAACTTTGTTAATATTTTAACAAGTAAAATCTCCAAAGCTGTATTAAAATGATGCACCACTTGCTTTTTATTTTTTATCGTTTGAGCTTCTCCATTATTTTTTATTTTTATATTCATCTTTTCATCTGCTTTTTCACTAATTTTTCTAGTTATTCTGCATTTGCAGGTAAAATGTTGATCTCTTCTGTCTCACTCTTTTGGACTTGTTGGCTAAAACTATATATACCAGTAAGGGAAATTCTCATTATTAAATCAATTTTATTTTCTTGGTATGTTTTAGGCACTATTAATTAGGGATGGCTTCTACCACTGGAGCTGTAGCCCATAAAACTAGTTTCTAAATTAGGAAGTTGCAGATACTCTGTGACACATTTTTACTTTCATTTAGTTATCTGTAGGTTAATCAAGAGGTGTAACATAACTATGCCATTAGCTGTTTAACCTTATATATTCTACATATTTTTGTATACTCCAGTGAGTGCCATCAGTATGCCTAAATTAAACCTGAAGAATTAATGTATATGTAAATTCTGGTTGTTTATGCATAACCAACACGGACAATTTTAATAAGTAATTAATTAGATTTTGCTCTAACTCTGCAGCAGGTCACAGCTGATCTTGCTCACCACTTCTCTGAGCGCCAGCTGAACAAGTATCACTGAGGTCATAGTGCATTTATCATACAAGCTGTGGCTGGACAAAGGCATCAAATGGACTTGAGCTGTATGTGGTAG
>JAVJGJ010000037.1:81906472-81940458 GCA_035590215.1 Microhierax caerulescens | reverse complement strand
TGTTAAGATAATCAATAAACGAAGCTTGCTGATCACTCATATTGAATGGTCCATGACTTCCCTCCGTCGCTACAACTGTGCAATTAGGCTACTGATTTAATACTAGTACTCTAATGTGCTGTGTTAAATGAACAAATTGAGTTACAAGACTCAAATTAGTCAATAGGCAGCTTTCACAGTAACTACTGATTTTTCTGTTTTTACAGATATATACTTTTAAAAAGGACAGAATGTCTAGAAAAAAATTCATTACCCCAAAGTTCTCTTTCTTAAGATGTACCTAATTGTCTTAAGTGTATATTCAGCTTTCCTGAAAGCTCCGGAGGAAGATAATGTAAAACAGAGTTCTAGGCAATGTAAGAAACAACGGTCTCAATCAGACAGTTTATCATAAGGGCACTGACTGACAGCAGTGACAGCAGGATTTCTTGAACCAAAGCCTCTTTTGGACTTGCAAGTTGACTCTTTCTGGGCCATCTGGAAACAAACCTGAGCAATATGTCACCTTGGTGAGCCCAGATATTGCCTGGGCCTTGAGATGTCTGGGTTTGCCACAGGACTGTTGCCAGCCAACTGTTAAACAGGCACAGAGACAAAACTTTCTTCTTACCCCATGGCTGTCATCACTCTTCCTTTTTTTTGAAACTTTTGGTTTTGAATGAGTCTTGCCAAGAACTGCCAACCTTATGCCAGCACTCCCAAGATCACTGGAGATTCATCTGCCCTCCCACTGAAACATTGGTAATATGAAGTTGTAGGTTAGGGGCTGAGTAGTGAAAGCAGCAGCCAGTTGACCTGTCAGTATGAGGGTGCTTCTCCTGGCTAATTATAATTGGTGTAGGTGTCTGAAATGGTTCATTTTTCTCCACCATTTTTGTTCTCTGGTCATAAAAAATGTCGGGTACCAGGGTTATCAAAGGTACAAACATTTACTCTGGAAAGTAAGATTCTGTTTTGGCATCTTTTCCTCAACTGAGTTCCATACACCTGATTTTCATCAGAGCTATGGTGCCAATCTGGAGTAAACTTGACATAATTTCACTAAACTGGCAGAGCCACTGCTGACAAACAGACTATTCATTTGGTTTGAATTTTCCCCTTATTTGCCTCCATCCCTTGTGGCTCTTTGGAGAGAAAAGGTGACTGTTGGGGTTTTTTAAAGCAGACTGTGTGATTGGCAGGGTTTTACCCACAGGGATACAGATGATACTGATACCTTGCCAAAAGCAATACTTTTATGAGGCACCCAGCTTCAGAGCATTTAGGGTCTGAACACTTCCAGTCTACCCCTCAAAGTGGGTTTCAATACAGCATGCACTCCATTGCCAGTTGGGTAGTTATTTAAGAGCATTGTTATGCTGTGCATACAGCCTGCTGTCTTGAAGTTCTTCTGAGAATTGTGCTGATGACCTACATTGGAAGGCAACATTTAATTCCAGATTTTTAAATAAGGCATGCAATTTATAAAATTTCTGAATAAAATTACATTCTGGATCAATGTGAACAAGGACATCAGTAAAGCTCCCATTTATCTCTTCCAACACATCCAAAAATGAGTGAGAATTAAAGGTTCAAAAGCCTGAGATTTATTATTTTCCATGCCATTTGAAGGCTGTCTTCATGTTCAGTGTATAAAAGGCCATTTGGTTGTTACTGAAATTGCTGACTAAAATACCCAGAGCTGACACATTTGTCAGAAGACTGACAAGCATCTGATTCAATAAAGGTTTCCAGCCTTTTGTTTGACATTTTGGTGGTTGGTTATCATTGTGAGGGAGATTGTTAGTGAATTATTTTCATCCTGTAGCTCATGCAGATATAACTTATTTTATAGTTCTGCCATCCCTAAAACCTAAAGCAATATTTTCTTCCTTTCCCCATGCACTTAGGTGAACTTTGTTTTCAGCTATACTACTGTTTTGAGAGAAAATATTTTTTAAAATCTGTCACCTCTTAACACTGCAGACCACCATCATCACTACAGGCAGATGAGAGCTAAATCTGTGGGTCATTTCCCAGCATTTAATTTTTTTAATACCTTCATGTGATGACACAAATACTTCATAACTCCCACAGAATGCCCATGACAACTAAAAAGAAGTGTAAACCTCATGCAAATATTTTTCCTCCTGTGGCAGGAAACTGATCTTTGAAGTCCAACTGGAATGGACAGATTTTAATATATTAGCTAAGTAAACTTTTGTAAAGTGGTCTGATCCTTGATACAGTACAGCAAGTATGCTGGGGATTGTAACAGGCTATCTTTGTATTTTCTTTTTAAAAGACCAGGTATGGATGAAAAGTGTTATTGCAGTGTTCTGAGCTATGTTAACTTAAGCCAGAAACATGCCTTCCTGTTGTACTGATCTGTGCATTTCTTGGCAATCCTTTACTGTATGAAGGATGCAGGAAAGATAGCATGGAGAGCATCTCTGCAATCATGCAGCGTGGACAACCTCAATAGCAGAAATCACTGTTCTGCCTCTGACGGATGCTAGTCCCAGTTTTGACTTTGAACTACAGTCAGTACCGTCAAGTCTGACTACAGTTGAGTGTAGTAGACGACTTTATCTTTTGGAGAGTGAGATTAAACTTTCTACTAGACTAATAAGACATTAGGTAAAAATCACCCCGAATCTCCTTGCCCACTAGTGACATGTTTCCATGTCCTGCTTCCCATGACCACAAAGACTAATAAGGAAACAGAAGGATGGTCATATTTCTATATATTCATCTGCTGCTACCTTTCCTCATGATCACAGCCACTTATCAGAGAACAAAAAAAGGAGTCTAAATTTATGGGCTACAGGTGTCTGGAGGCTTCAGGTAAGAATGTAAACTTTTATGTTCTTTTAGTTTGCCCAGGTAACTACCAGGACCATCTGCTTACTGTGAATAAAAGACCCATTGGTGGCATCTGCTTCTATGTTCTGAGGAACATGTCATATCAGTCCGGTCCGAGTTCAAAGCAGCTTTTACAGTTAAGTGCAACACCGGATTGCCTCTTCTAAACATGATACATCCTAGCTACATTTGCTTAATTGCATGAGGGATATGCATTCCTAGGTGGAAGATTTAATCTTTAATATCACCAGGTTTAAGGTAAGGATTTATGGTGTTCTTTTTTATATGGAAAAAGCACTCTGATGTTGTAGTATGCCTTTGTCTCCAGATACCTGTCCACTTTTGTAATTTCATCTGTTTGCAAAACCTCTAGTTTCCAGTGCCAGCCTCCCCTCAGGTTCCATGTTATGGAAAGCAGAAATCAGAGATTTCTTCACTCAAGGTCTCTTTTGGCGGTGTATCCCCATCTGAGCCCTTGTTACCTTGCCAACATCAGTGAGAGCCTCTCAGAGAGCTGTCACCCAGTTCTCCCTTTACTTCTACTGTCATCACCTTCTGGTTTACTTGTTTATTTCCTCTTCATTTGATGACAGACTAGCTCATGTAGGAAGTCTTGCTCTCCACCCTCTCTAAAGAGAAAAGAATGATGGTAATCCATCCTTTATTAAAGGAGACAGAATTGTGGAATCTGTAAATTTAAGGTCACTGTCTTTTTGCTGACAGCCATTCAAGATAAGACTGATCTTAGACTTGCTGAACTTAACATACATTTCTCTGTCTCCAGATAGGAGTGACACACGGAGAAGTTATGAACCCCAGTGAATCAGGACCATTCCATTCAATGTTCAGGACCTATTTAATTTTGAGGTTTTTCAACATACTCTCTGTCATAGCTGTGCTTTGTTTCATGTGAGGTTAGCTGTTGTTATGGCACCTAGATTTTTGTTCAAAGGATAGGTTCTTTATTGTCGATTGAATACACTCAGTTCTTGGACACCCAACACTTCAAAGGAGGGTCTTCAAAATTTAGACACAGCCATCTAACATGTTTTATGCTTGACTGAGATAGCACTGGGTATTGTGGCGAAGAAGGCCTTTCTGCCTTTACTCTAGTTTCCTTCAACTAGCACTACAAGTTGGTTTATGAGTTAGTCATTCCTCTATCCCCATTTTGCCTCAAGATAGAGCAGACTTTTAAGATGTCTCGGGGTTACTATGCCTTCAGATTCCAGGCGAAGCGTGGCTAAGGACCATCCATTCTTCAGGCAGGCATCATCTCTATCAAACAGAACAGTTCTCACAATAATGCACTCTTTGGATAGCTCAAGCCAGCCTCTGTAAGCAGGTGACCTTTCCAGCATCTCCTACAGTCCTGCTTTGATGTGACAGACCCCTCCAACAGACCTCTTGCTTGAGTGAACCATTTCAGCAACTGGAAGGATGACACTTGTTCTGAGGAGAATGAAAACCCCACAGGAACTTGTGATTTCAGAGCCTGTAGAACATTTTGGATCTGCTTCTGATGTTGTCATGTTTAAGTGACAATGCTGTTATGTTCTATGCTAAGAAAGTGGTACAAGATTCCTGCTCTTCTTCAGGTGCAGGAGAACACTCTTTGGTGGAATAGGAATTTCACCCAAATTAATTACCTGGGACAGGGAACCCCTCTATGCTAAATACCAAGAAATTAGGTTAGGGTTTCAAATTCTTAATTCACATGGTGTCAAACATCTCAGCTGTATTTCTGACACCAAGCCTGTTTCTTTCCTCCTCCTTTGCCTATCCAGAAGTAACCTTAGAGCCTTCCCCCCAAGCCTGGATCTATTCACTCAACTTCAGGTGAGGTATCCTTCTGCAAGAACCTTTGCCTCATGGCATGAATGTTGACTATCTCTCATCAGTAGCACACCCCTGCTGTTCCTAGGCAAGTGGAGTTTACTGGCAAAATACGAAGTCTCATATTCCTCTTAATTTATTTTCCCAGTTCAAGAATGAGTATCTTCTAGAGGAAGATATTTGCTATCACTGAAGGAGTCATCTTTCTGCTTGGCCAGAGTTTCTCTGGGTTTCCTTTTAAACCATCACCCTCCAGGGCATGTGTAACCTTTGCATTCTCTCACCAAGCACTCCTGGACTGCTGTGAACTTTGGGCAATATGTTGCCATTCTGGAAGGATCTCAAAGGAAATTGAGGACTCTCATGGGCCAGATTTTTGAATCTTGGTGGTTCGTTCACTGCTGCATTGCATATCTGAGAGGGCAAACTCTGGTAGCTATTATTTTGGCTTGCAAAAGGGGAGGATGTTTATACTTCTGCCACCCCTAAACACCTTACTTCAGAGTTAATGCGTTCCTATGCACCTCAGCAAATTTCTTGCCCAAGTAGTTCCCAAGTGTCACCTCAAGACAATTTTCTTGGCTAAATTCAATTCCTGTAAGGCTGAAGCCACACCTCATACCTTTGGTTTTAAGAGAACTCCTATGTTTAACAACACTCACTTTTTCAGCTATTGGAAGTTTTATTTGATCTAATTGCTGCAGGTCCAAAGGAAAATCCATTTTCACATAGTCAAAGCATTTCCTACCTTGACAATATACTCCATTAGAGCTCAAGCTACGTGTTGGACCTTACTAAAAAAAATGTTTTCTATTCCAGCACCTGCTTAGTATAGCTCTGAAGCTGAACCCCAATCTTTGACATTTTGTATTACTGCAGAGATATTCACTGTGGCCATGCCTTGGTAGGATGATCCTTCAGTTACTGCCTAAATGGAGGATGTTGGGACCCTGATAACTGAGCCTGCAGTTCTTCTGAAGTAAAATTTCTATGGAAGTAGATGTGGGCAGTCCCTGGAGGAAAGATGTAAGTTACATCCTAGTAACTGCAGTTTGCACATAAACGGAACCTGTATGTGTAAATGTTTTGAATATTTCCAGTTACTGGTAAATAACTTATTTTATCAAATATGGACAGTATCAAGGAATTTGAACAACATAATGTGCATATGCCTAGAGAGTGTTGCAAAAATTCCTAAGGCTACAGCTTCTGGATGCTGCTCGGGAGAGACATTTTGCATTTTTGTGCTGTGCTTTGTGATATTCAGTCACAACTGCAGGAGTGAGGAGAAGTCAGATATGTTCCTCTGGCATTTTCTAATGGGGTTCTGCTTATAGTATCTTGAGTCACAGGGGCCTTTCGTATTTTTAAAAGAGTGAGAGAAGTACTTATCCCCCTTTCTGTCTCCACTCCTGATGGGCAGTTTCCCTGTTAGTACTTTCTCCCTGGATGGGTGCCTGGGCTGCTCTCTGCATTTCTTCAGTCGCCCCAGAAAGGGGCCAGGTCTGATGAGGCACTGTGATTTCAAAAAACAGTTTCACTAGTACCAACCGGAAAGTTTTAAAAAAGTTTCAGAGGACGTCTGAAAATTTCAACGTTGTTTCAAGGTTAGTTAATAATATAATTTGGACATCAGAAAACTGTATTATAAAAGTTAAATGAATATTAGTTTTATTTTGCTATGATTCGCAAAGGTCTCTGGTTTCCAGGGCTCTATGACATGTTTTTTATTCCTAATCATTGTCATGCAGTATCAAAATGTCTTACAATTTTTATGACTACATACAGACATTTAGAAAAATGTCTAGAGGCTATAATTTATGGGAGAGTTAAAACATATTGTATTGCAGCCTTACTTTAGTCATCCTGTCGCTGACCAGACTACAAAATTAAAGTTGGACCAAGGATTCATTTTGAGTTAAATCTTTATGTTGACCTTTGAGTCCACTTGAGTCAGAGATGGATGAAACTTTCAGTGTGTGTTTTGAACCATGAGTGTGTGGGGAAGTGTGTCTGGAAAGCTGTCAGAGAGGACCCTACTACCCAGTCAGTTTCCCCAGGAGCTGTAACAAGTCCCGGCAAACAGGAAATAGTGGGAGAAAATTAAGATTTGCATAAACCCAATGTCTTTAATACAAACATTTCCTGCTTCAGGAAATGTTGGAAGATATAGGCTTGTCTTATTTTGAACATACCATAGACTGGTAGCTGTCAAGAACCCCCTTAAGACAGCACAGATAAGGGTAAGTGTAGTTAACCTAGATCTTGTTGAGACTGTGACATGAGAGAGGATCTGTAGAAAATGCTATTTACTGAACTTGAAACAGTAGCCTGGTTTTCTGATGCAGTTCATTTTATGCACTCAGCCCTTAAGGGGTTGCTTAGCTTTGTCTACTACCTCTATTTGCTGTTGTTATAGACACCGCTGACTTTTATAGCGTGCCTGCATTAAAATCTATTAAAAAAAAAAAAGCTTGAAGCAGACACTTATATTTATGCCCATCTGTTCAGCTGACCTGATGTCCTTTAAGAAGTGTGATTTCACTGTGTTTCAGACAGTCATATTTCCTAGCCAAGACTGACTTCAGAGAATTCTGTAAAACACAAGCAACAGAAGCTTCCAGAAAAACCTTCTGTGTGAAAACAGCACCAGCCTGGGACCATGACACAATGAATTGTGTCTGTTAGTGGGGTATGACTGTGCCAAAAGATACTCTTTTTAATGTCTTCTTTCTATGGTCTTACCTCTGAGCTCGGGATGGAGTTCTTGATGAGCCCAAGATAGAACAATGCTGTCCTCCTTTTAGACACTGGAAGTTTTGCTAATGACTATTCCTGTTCTTGGAGTTCAGAATGTAGTTTTTCTGTATGTTCTGTCCTACTGGGAAGAAAATAGCTTCTCTTTCCTCTTCCTTGTTCTTGGTAGGAAAAAGGTTGCTTTTGTCTTAGAAATGGTTAGCATCTACCCTCAAGCATCTAAGTCTCAACCCAGTTTCCTTTTACATCACCTCTGAGATGGGTTTTTTGTGTCTGTGGAAGATGATGGAGCTACCTTCAGCTTAAATATTTGTTGTTGTTGTTTCTTTTGTTTTCTGACATAAGCCCTTCTCAGGATGTGTGTTGGAGTTTTTCTTATGGCAAAGAACTTGGCCTCTTGTGACATCTGACTCTTTGCAGCTGATACAGTGGCAAGTGGTCTTTCTTGTCTGGAATTAACTGGATTCTAGCTCCCTATAAATTCTCTACTCAGAACTTGGTTGTGTCTGCCACTCATTTAGTCTTTTTTCTTTGTGTTTATGTTAACCATTAAGAAAAAGAGGAAAAAAAACCCCAGACCTCCAAACCTGTTGGCTTGAATCCAATCCTCATATTTCAAGGAATAAACTGCAAAATTTCAGAAGGTTTGGCTTTTCCAGAATTCTGGAAGCAGTTAGAAGATTTCGGGGGCGTGGATCTGATATATAAATTTATTGATACTAAACTGTCTATTGAATAGTCTAACCCTGAGGTTGCATCTTCTCTCTGATGAAGAAATGCACCAGAAATAGGCACACTGTGATAATATTGTAGAATGCTTAGTCTTGTCTTCTCACTGCAATTTCAGTCTGCTGACCCAAATGCTAAGCAACCCACTAAATGATGTCAGTCACAATACTGCCATCCTGCAATAAGACAAAATTAATTTCTTTCATTTGCTCTGCTATATGCCGAATGGTTGGCACCAGATATTTTTCTTTCTTCCTCCATCATTTTCTGGCTTTCTCTGGTGTTACAAAAGGCAAATTTGCATAGCTAGTGGACAACAACAGATTTGTGAATCTGCCCATGCTTCACATTATTAGCAAGAAATTTAGTTCTGCACGTATTCTAGAATGTCTTGGCCAGAAAACAATGTTTTGTTGGAATTGTATGTGAATGAATAATAGCTTGGACATATGCTTACACTGACTGTTTCTTTCTTAGCCCTGTCTCTGATTGTACCTCTGGTAGTAACACTACTCCTGCTGCTATTCTGTTCTCCTAGTTGAACAATTCTCATAGGGTTAGGTCTTGCCTTTGTTTCACCTTTACTTCTACTTGAGAAAAAATATTGTTGTGCCTTTTGAGTGCAAAACATGAATGACAGGATTCAAACTTAATATGTTTTGACTTGAGTCGGTGTGTGAACTACTATGTGAGGATAGTGACATAATTTCTTTTATTTAGGTATACTTTTTTAAACTTCTATTTATATAAATACTAAAGGAATACTTTCACTGTAATAATCAAACTTGAAAGAGATGATACACTAATTTTATTGAAGTAGTAATTTAAAAAATGACTTCAGTATCATGCTTGAAATTTCTGTATCCATGTTATGCTAGTCAAGGATGTTAGTGTACCTCATCTGGAGAGTGTGAGCTTCTCACCAACTGGTTTTTGTGGTATAAGCCTGCACTAATTTATTGAGCAAATGCATTGTAACCTCTCTGAAGGTTTTGTTGGTAGGCCTTTTGTACTTCACGTCTTTTGGTGTCTTTGTAAAATTAGTGGATCACATGTATTTTCTATGGAAGACACAATTTTATATTGTGGTTTCACATGCATTTCTACAGATGTATATCTCTATCCCTTATCCTTGTAAAATCTAGCCTTTCTGGTTTGAGACTGTGACTTTTACTGGACTACTGTGAGATATGAAATCATGTCATAAGCAATCATTTAAGGATATAAAATAGTTGATATTAACATTATGAGTTTCATTTGGAAAACAGTCATATTCTCCATTTTTATAACTACAGCTTTATGGGCAAGATGATTCCAGGTGAGATTTTGTGTAGTGAAATAGTGTGAGTACAAGATTCCTCATGCAGACATTTCCCATCCTGTCTTGATAGGCATAACATGAAGTTAAATACCTGAGTGTTAATATTGTGTATGCCTCCACATAATTGTGGACACCTGTAACATATGAGTGCCAAAGCAAAGGCAAAGCTTAAAAAATATCCGTAGTTCTTTTTATCCCTCATTAAAAAGGCTGGAAGCCAATGTACTCTCTCTTTTTGCAAAATGCATACTGCGCAAGTGAATTTATATTCTGGGCAAGAAATACCTCTTACCACATGAACTTCCAGAATAACAGCCTCAGCAAAATGGATATAGAATATTTATTTCCCTATAATAGTAATAACATTTATAAAGTTTATAAATACTTACAATTTTTAACATGCTGAAGATAGTTCTTGATATATCCTTTGCGAAATCCAAACAAAATACTTGTTTTGTTCTGCCAAGTCGTAGTAAAGGCACACACTTTTTTCTCTCCCTCACTTTAGTTGGGCTTTGGCAGTTAGAAATTTTTGGTAACAGCATGAAAAAACCTGTTATGCACATCTTAAGCTAGTGCAATGACATCCTGAATTTGGAGTTTATTCACATGTGTTAATTAGAAAGGCCAAGTGCAGTGCATTTATTTGGGAGCACAGAAGAAGACGCAGCAGCAACTGGCAAGTTTAACATTGGAAAGAGAAATGGATGCAGTGGGCTTATGGTTATGTGGTTAGGCACATGTGGTTCAGGAAAACCTGGGTTCTGTTTTTTTCTCCAGTCAGTATAAGGTTTTTAAAGAGTAGCAACTGAAGCCATCCCTAAGCATAATCAGCAACACTCGTTAGTGACTGCTAACTGACCTGAATTGCAACTGATAGAGGCATATGCATATAGAGGCTCAGATGTCTGCAAAGCTCACCAGTGACAAAAGGATCTAAGATAATTTCAGTGCCTAGGAGAGAACTGAGGCATCTAGTTCCCCTCTAGATATCCAGGCTGGAAATTCCAGTGGAAATGTTACCCACTAATTTTGGTGCACTTCTCGTGCACTGAAGGGACTGTGCTAATGAAGTGGAAAGGAGAAATAAAATATCCATAACAGTGTGTTCCTTGACTGCCTTTTGCTTAATGCAAACAATTAAGCAGCTTTATTTTTCAATAACTGTTACGATCTGTCTGTGTCTCACTCTCTCATGTATTAGGGATGTTAGACTGGATGGTTCTGATAACATAAGATCTAGTTTAAATGTTTACTTGAACTTCAAGCCAAATGTTAATTGGTGTTTGAATACTTTAGGTTTAATTATTTGGTCTGCCACATCTCTTTCAAAACAGGTGCTGCACTAAGGAGTGCAGCTCTTTCCTGTTGCTTAACTAGGCACAAGAGATGCTTGGATTTTTAAAGGAAAACCTTTCTTTGATGGAATTCTGTCTCCCTTTGCAAGCCTAAATTTTATGCTTCTGAAAGAGATGAAAACTAGACAAAAGTTTGAGGTTTATGGGGTTTGGGGTTTTTTGTTTGTTTTTTAATTTTTTATAATGTAATACAAAAAGATAAATGTATTGGAAGGGAGCCATGTACTTGGTCCTTGGAAGGGAGCAATGTACATATAATGCAACTCAAATGGTGTTGACACTCAGCATTAGTTCATAGTTTCAGTACTGAATCTTCTGAGTTCTAGAAATACAAATGTGTGCATTTAGTGGCATGCCTATGCAGGAAAACTTGCAGAACTAGGTTCTCTGACATTACAAGAATCTCAAGACATGAGTCAGATAAAATTGTACATTTCCAGACAATGTTAATGAAAATGTTAAATAATTCACACATATCATTGCATAGAATACTTAGAATAGGTTTTGTGAAATTCATTTTCAGTTTTGTAATATACCCACTCCTATTTTTGAAAATTGTAATTTAAAATGTATAATTCAGTAATGCTTATAGGAGTTATTATCCTGAATTAATACTTTGGCATTTTAGAATGTTCTGTGTAAAATTTTAATGTCTTTGTTTTTATTAAAGTAATTTCAGAAGAAAATTTGTCTTGCTCTTTGAGAGTTATTCATATCTACTAACTCAAAGAAGTAAATGAATATGATGCAAAAAGTTGTGATATTTCACTTTTTCCTGTGAAAAAAAAAGATTATTTAAGTTGTTGTATGGCAATGCCCTACCAGTTTGAAAAGTCTCAGCACTTGACAAAAGGGTTTGTTGCATGGGTTTGGGGTGGTAGGAGATGACTACCAGTATGTACTGCATTTATTACTGTAAATTTAATTTCTACTTGACAGCTCTTAGAACTTAACTCTCATTTACCCTAATATAAGTAAGGAGTCACTTTACTGACAGTGGTATGAAGATATCTTCAGTTTAATCGCTGAAATGTTTTTAAGTTGATATAGGAGGAAAGCCATCCCAGTTAAATCAGCACAACTCTTGGTTATAAACAAAAACCCAATTGTAAGTATGGGCAGAAATGGAACCGACTCCTGCTGATTGCATTTAAACCACTGAAAACCCCTGTGCAAAGTATTATTGCAGTTTTGACTGGCTCATTTTAAATTTTAGTGAACTATAGATTTGAAATAGAATTAGTTAAAAAAAAAAAAGGCCAACCAATTAAAGCATCAAAGGCCAACCACTTCCTGGGCTGTAGCACAAATATAGCCAGCAGCTCCAGGGAAGTGATCTTTCCCTCTCTGTGGCACTTGTGAGACTGCACCTGGAATATGGTGTCCAGTTTTTGCTTCCCAGTATAAGGTACTGACATATGGGAATGAGTCCATTGAAGGGCCATCAAGATGTCCAGGGAAGTGGAGCACATGATATATGAGGAGAGAACTGGCTGTGTTCAGCCTAAAAAATGGAAGGTTCAGGAGAGATCTTACCGATTTCTACAACTGCCTGATTTGGAAGATGCAGAGATGGAGCCAGCTTCCCCTTGGCTATGTGCAGTGGTAGGATGATATGCAATGGGCAAAAGTTGAAACATGGGAAACTCTAATTAGGTAAGGATATAATATTTTACCATGAGGGTGATCAAATACAGGAACAGGTTTCCTGGAAGATTGTAAAATATTGGGGAGATATTCAAGGCTTGATAGGACACAGCCCAAGCAAATTCATCTAATGAGACCTGCTCAGAGCAAGTGTTTGGACTAGGTACCTCAAGCCTACATTATTCTGCATTTCTGTGAAAACAGAACTATCTTAAAACCATTGCAAGTTTATGTGCAGATGGGGCCTTTACTGATCTTTTCTCCCCAGATTTATCAAGCTGGAAGGTAATAAGAAAGTGCTTGCAGGCTAGCTAGCAAGAATGGAGACTTGGAGGGCTTTCTGTCCACTAGAATGTCATACTCCAACAGCGTTCTTCATTTAGTGGCTGTGACTGCATGACCTTCCCAAGCTGGATCAAAGCAAACAGGGAGCTGGGCAGCAGGGAAATAATTTAGAAAAAAATGTAGAGTATGGAGTTTCCCAACCTCATTAAACATAGCATGTGTAATTCCTATGAAAAGATGTGTAAGGCCTGGAGACAAAGAGTAAATTGCAGGTATGTGAATTTTCCTTATGATGTGTGATTGGTACAGTGTCATATCAATGTCAAAAATGTTTGACCTGCTTGTAGATCATGTCAGCTTGGAAGGCACATGAGCAGTAAGATCAGGGGTGTTAATTCAGGCTGCCAGTGAAGGCTACCATCCCTCTTGCTGCATGTGCGTGTCATATCTAGGATCCCAGTTCTAGGATGGTGATTAAAGCTTAATTAGTAGGTAGTTTGTGTTCCTAAAGGTATATTTCTAAACCTATATGGTGACTCTGGGACCTTTCAGCCTTTCTGGGATCTACGGGAGACTGTATGATCAGGAGTCTGACTTGTGGTGCCCCACCTCCTGTGGCTTCAGGCTGCCAGGCTGAGGCAGATTACTGTGCTAGTCCCCTTCCTCTCTGTGTTTCTGCTACTGCTAAGAGCAAGCCTGATCAGACTGTTCCACCAACACTAGCTGGACCCACTTCTGGTCTGCCTTCCACGAGTCCTCACTGAGGTGACACTGTCTTGCTCCACAGCGTGGAATCTCAGACCATCAGGGAAAACACACACCATCTTTGCTCCTGGCTTTCTCTGGCATCTTGAGTAGCCCCTTCTATTCCACACACTGCTCCCAATTTGGCCTAAATGCTCCTTGGCAATATTTGTGTCATTCCCTGGGACTGGTATGATGTGGTTCACCATAAAGAGGTTTCGGCCTTCTCCCAGCTCTATACCATCCAGAAGTTTCATCATCAAGAGGAATGGGTTCATTGTTCTCTTTTCTCATTTTTGGTCTTGTTTGGATGAGATGTCCTCTATAGAAAAGAGGAAATTGGCATATCCCACGTAGCTTTTGTTGCAGTACTACTATCACTTTTACATGGACACTGTCTCAGTCCTGTCCTCAATATCCTGGTCAGGTTCCTTGAGCTTTGGACTTCACTCTTATCCAAGCACTCACAGGAATTTCTGGTTTATATTTTTGTGTTGGATGAACAACACTTGTTCAAAGATTTCTTTCCTGAGGGTGTCTAGATCACTGTAGATGATCCCTCTGCCTTATCTTGTAGAATCAAATAGTCATGCAGGTAGACATACCATTTATCTGTGACCTGTGACTCCCCACCTATCAAGGAGGATATCACTGCTCATTGACCAGAAAGAAGGTACTTCATTCAGGTTTTTTGAGGTAGACATGAGTAAGCATTTTCTTATTTGAACTGCTAACTGTGCACAGAAGTACATTACATGTTATCTCACTTGCCACTTCTGTGGAGGTGGGGTGTACTGTCTTATTATCAATAAATATGCACAAGTACATGCATGAAAAAGCTTTGAAAATATTGGAGTTTCACTTAATTAATAGTTCAATATACTTTGATCATCAACTGTATTTTGATGATATTTTATGCTGTTTTTTTCCTGATGTCTTCCTGAGACCCAGGGCCAACTTTGGTTGAGGTAAAATGACATTTAATTAAAAATGACCTGTGAGACTTTTCATTCTTGCAGAATTTTCTGAGAGTCAGTTTCCTGTTTTCACATCAGGACAGAGGTAAGCATTTCTGCTCTAATAAGAAGGATGGTATTATAACCAGAAGAAAATAAATGTGTGATAATAGAATATGCTTGAGTTTGCGGAGTACATTAAACCTTTGTAATATTGCTGACCTTTATCTCATTGTAACAAAGGCAGAAAGCAGCAAGTACTACATGACTCACTTCACCTCCCAGAGCACGCCTGTGTTTTTCACCATGCTTGCTTCCGAAGGGGAGAGGAAACATGAACGCTTTACAGCACTAGCATTCCACCTGATCCTGAAGCAGCGTGCAGGGAGGGCAGCCCCTGCCTTGCAGCTGGTGTCGCTTCACATAGGTCATGTTAATTTCATTGATTAGGTGACTAATTGAACAAGAAGTTCTGATCAGAGCAGGAAAAATTGCTGCTGGCAATGATGAATCTGAAAGATCACAGGGAACCTTTGTCAAGAGTTTCTTCCTGCACCCAAGGTTTGAGCAGCAGAAAAAAGGTGCTTAGACAGATGTCAGAGGGTGCTGTATTTTAAAATCAGTCTCTTTTTACTCCTTTCAGGTTTTTTGTTGGTGAAGTCCATTGTAATGAAGCAACAGATCTAACTCATCTTTCTTAAATCACAGATTCATTCCTCTACTCCTGAAAGAGGCTTTCAGTTTTCTTCGTGCTTAGATTTGTATTATTTCCCCAGCAGTGCGCAATTTCACTACCATCAGTAGCAGGAGATGTGAAAAAGCTTAAAAGAAGGAAAGGAATGTCAGTAATGCTGCTGGTAGTGTCCTGAAAATTTCTTCTTTCTCTTTCCTGTGCAAAATGTGTTCAGACAAATGCTCCTGAAACCCAGTGGTTCACGGGATGTGCTCAGCTGGTACTGGAAGAGAGTTGCTTTTCTTACCAGGCCAGAAGAACTGCAGTCACTGTGTCCTACGCCTTTGTTAGCAACAGTTCAACTGATTTAATAGTAAAATATCAGAACTTTGTTTTCCTGATCATCTTTTGTTTCTTTATTTGTTTCTTACAGTTTATTTTCCTGAAGAATAGAAGAGAGCTCTTTTTGTTCTCTCTTTTTTATTTCCTGGAAGGTGAAGGCAACCAGTGAATTAGGAATAAGGACTGTGCTTTTTTTTTGACTACTGAGTCAAAGGCTCGCTCTTGCAGGCTTTGCACTAAAGTCCAGCTATTGCCTAATCACAGCCCGGTTCCTGAGCCAGGTTCAGTGACCTGGCTTTGAGATGTCACCAGGTTTACAGATGTATCAGATGTACACCAGATACAGCAGATGTATCCAGAGCTGTGGCTGCTTCCAGATCTGTACATCTGCATTATGTCTAGATGAAATTTTGTAGTATCTTTTGTAACAGGTGCTAGATGTTCTTTCTAATACCTTGCTGAAAATCTCTGGATAAACTAAGATATACTCACTGGTTTTGAGAAAAAGGCTGAAATACTTTCCCAAAAAGTTTCTAAGCATTTCAGATTCAAACAAATTTGAGATTAGACATCTGCCAGGTGGTTTGAAGCTGCGATCACAGTTAAGTTTTAGCACCTACTTATTATTGAACTCTTGGTTTTCTTTCTTAAAGAACTGCCCCGAGGCACCTTTATTGAAAGACTTAATTAATAGGTTTGCTTTGTATTATATTGTCTGACTAAGCAGCCAGTGAGGTAAAAAAAGTTTACCAGTTTAGCAACTCCATGAAGTAACATAGCTTTTAAAGGTCTGTATGGACCTTTAAAGTAAGAAAAAAATGCTTCACTCCTCCTCCCACCATGAAGTTACTTTGCTATGGAGGTACACGTCTGTATTACAAAGGGAAACTGGGACAGTATCTAAGCGAGGGAATATCTGTGCAATGGCACCTTTGATTTTTGCCCTTCGGGTATTCTCAAAACTCTTCATTTCATCATGAAGAAACTTACTGAATGTATAAATTGGGAGGGATACTGTAAGGTACCTCAACTTCAGAGGCAAATAATGTTCTTTTATCATACTTCTAAATTACTAATGGTTTTATCCTGCAGACGTTAGACCATACAGATTACTTGTATGGAATTCTGCTAGCTCTTCGTGAAATGCTGAAAAGGGAAAAATTACTTATGCATCTATATGGGCAAAGGTGGATCCAAATTAATGCAGAATCATTTTAATAGAAAATGTATGTGTTGATTAGGTTGTGTTGGTATGGTATATAATACATCCAATATTTTAAATACATTTACTTTTTTCTACTTTTGTTTTACCTACACAGTCTTACAGCAGAGCACATTTAGGCAAATAATAACTTCCACAGTAGGTAGAAAAAGATCTGGTTAGTTCACGATGCTATTTTGTTTTAGAACAAATATTGGATGCTTAATGAGAAAGATAAAAATTAGGCAAGTATGGAGTAACATCTTTTCTTAGATATTGGCCATTAGGTACAGAAATGTATTTTTCATCTTCTATTTTGTGCTCTGAAAGAGGACACAGATGATGATAAACAGTCTTTTGACTGAATATATAGGCAATTTTTTTCTTCTGTCCTCTGCCTGATTTTCTTCTGGACAACTGTTATGTGTCCTTCATCTTCCTGGGAAAGTTTCTTAGCATTTTTGGAAAGACTGAATTTTGTGCTTGGAACAATTTCAGGATTACTTCAATTTCCTCTAGTCTTGTATTTGAAAACTGTGTGTGACAATTAAGTGTACCGTAAGAAAGCAACAGAACAATTGGTGAGAATTTAAAAATAAACCAGTTCTTCATGCAGATAAATATGTTGTGCTTGAGTGGGTTTTTGTACAATGTTATCACCATGGTACTAAAGACCAAATATCTAATCCACCGCAGAGCTCTTTATTTCTGCCACTGTGCTAAAGGCATGAGCAATAAACCCCTGGCAAATTAGCAGTTTGGTACCTATGCTTTCCAGGGATCATATGTTGGAAACATGCCTGTCTGTATTTATCATCAGGAAAGGGGAGAAGGAACCATTTCTTCATCCTTTGGGACCATTTTCTGCTCAGCCACTGAAAATCACCCCTTTACTCATGTATTCTGCTAACACAGAGAGCACATCAGTAGTGTCTGGTGAGATAACTGGATGTTTCTTTCCCTGAGTGCAGGAAGTATTGACCTTGGCTTTTTCTCTGCGTTTCAGAAATCCATGCCTCTCAGAAGAATGGGCCACTGTCAGTTATGGTAGGGGAAAAAAAAAAAATATCCAAGGCTGAAATGTTCAAAAATAGGATATTTTGTTAGAAAAATGAGGGGGAAATTAAATCAAACAGAAGAAGTCTAAAAGCGAAGCCTCTCAGGCAGGTCAAAACCTCTATGGCCAGGGAAGAAATACACACTGGTCAGGGTTGCAGCTATGGCCCCAGTATTGCACAGCCCCAGCTTCTTATTCTCAGAAACGCTCTCCCAGCTGTCTCAAAGCCTACTCTGGTATATTCTTAGTTTATTTCACTGTGATCTGATGTGAATATATATTTTTCTGTGCCCTATACTGAATTTTAGGCAAGAAAATTTAGGTCTATCATAAAAATAACTACCCTGTGGCAGTTTTGAAAGTATTCAGTGAAATATCCCACATCATAAGAGTGGTGAGGGCTTTTTTATTTCCTCAGCTGAAACTAATACTGCTACTGCCTACTTGCTGTCATATAGCATAGTGTGCTGTTGTATACATGATCTGTAAGATGAAGTTCATGACGCACTACAAAATCACTCAGTTTTCCTCTAAAATCAGGAAAGAGGTTGTAAAGCTTCATTCATGACACTGTATTTCACTCGTGTCAATGATCCTTGATATCAAAGGGTAATGTTTTCTGTGTTACACAGCCACAGTTGACATCAGTTCTTCAGCACATGAAAGAAAAAGGAGAAAGGATAATGTGGTATGTTTAATTTTCTCTCTAAAATTACTGTTGTGGATTTTTGAGGTCTGGAGGTCAATGAGAATTGGAAGTAGCTGTTGTATGACATGTACATGGGTATGTACACAATTACCCCTGAAATCTAGAGTGCTGTCTTGTCTCACCTACCAGTCAGGGGTATTTTTGTGATGGTACATTGTTTTATTGGTAAATAGCAACCACTGATATTCCCCAAACTTCCCACTTGGAAGAACTAGCTCATCTTGCCTCTGGGTATGTACTGTTAAGCAGTATTTGAAAGCTGCTTTTGAAAGTGGTTCTTGAACATTATCCGTAGCAAATGGGCATAACACAAGAAGACACCTTTCTGAAGAACAGATGGTAGCTGTTTTATTCTGAATGCCCTAAGGAGCTGTTGAATGCTTTTATTACTAATTTTAATGATAAAACATAAATTCTTGCATGTTTGTGACAATAATCGTCCAGCAGTATGTATTTCTTTACTGAAAACTTGTGTTTCAGAGGAACATTGCAAGATGACTCCCTTTTCTGAGTTCTCTGTACAATGCTGAATATCACAACCTATGTTCATCAGTGCCCCAAACCTGTGCAAGTGAAATTTTACTGCTACTGAAATCAAAGGCAAAACTCCTGCTAATGTCACTGGGCCAGAGTTTGAGCGGTCCTAACTGTGTTACAGAGAGCCACAGGAATGTTCCCTCTTCTGAACCATCTGACAGAGATAGAGAGCTGTGGCAGAAAGGGAACAAATGGGAATTCTATCCAAAAGCAGCACAGAATTCAGAGTCTCTGTAATGGGTGGAGCCACAGAAAACTTAGAAGACAGGGCATCAGCTGCTTGCTTTGGAAAAATATGAGCTCAGAGTTACTAAGACCTGTTTATGACTGCATAACCTTCTTGTATCAGCTTCAGCCTAACTGGCAACAGAAATCTAGACTGAAGTGGGCAGCCTGAGGTCTTCATTTGTTTTGTTGCAATCTTTAAATTTTTTTTTTTAAAATTTAAAAATTGCAATTTTTAAATCTTTTTTTTTATTCTTTTTAATCTAAAAAGTTAGAAAAAAAAGAACTGTGGCACCACTCTGATGCTCTTCTAACAACAGGTATGCTTCAGAATATCTGCCTAGATACTGAGGACAAGACTGTGCTTCTCTAACTTGAGATGCCTGGGTGAGCTAGTTGCGCAGTCTGCTTATCATCCATGGAGAGAAGAATGCAGTGGCAGAGTGTGACTCATGGTCAGGTGTGTTTCCTAGGATGAGATAAACTGTACCTTAATGTGCCTGCTTCTGCTTATTGACTAAAAGTTGCTCTAGGCAGATAGCTCAGAGGTAGTTTTCTGCTCAGTAGACTTCCAAAGGTGAATGAGAACAAGCTGAATCATTAAGACCGACTTAGATCCATTTCTAAATGCTTAATGTGACCTTGTATTTCTGTTTTACCGTCATTGTTGCTGATTAGACCAATGTATTATAGCAGAGCATGAGTGCTTTACACATCAATTTTGGAAACAGGCTGAAATGCAACATAAATCTTGCATGTTTTTGTATTATAGCGGTTTTCTCTTTCCGCTGTGGTTTGGATAAAACAGAAACTAACATGACTTTTAATATTTCAGTTTCCACTTACACTGTTGTAATACTCTAAATGCTTCTCAGATTAGCATAGTAAGGATGCTTATACCAAGGATTACCATCCCAGGAATTGCACTGCATGACTGGATATAAATCATTATTACATAGCGGTATCTTAAGATCCTTCTGAGTTCATTCATTCCTACAACCCAGCTTGCTGACATCGTTGAGTTTAGTGACAAGAGATGTTCTGTTGCATTATTCAGATGATTAATGAAAATCTCCTGCAGTACTGAGTAGACTAGTGTGGAGCCCCTGTAACTACATAGCTGTACTGGGTATTAGTTTTGCAACTTTTGTAGCTTTTGACCTTAGTTGCCTTGCATCCTTATGAAAAAGCCACATGAGATCATGCCAAAATCTGTATAATTTATAAATGTTACTGACTTTCCATTATTCACAGGGCATATGATTCTGCCAAAGATGCACATTACCTTGGTTTGATGTGACTTATTCATAAGGAACCTGTTCTTAGCTATCATTTATTTTTTTGTGCTATCTTTGCACTTACAATATTTTTTATATTAATATTCTCTAGAACTGATCTTAATTGAAAGTTCCCAGAGTTTTATTTCTACCCTTTTTAAAGATATGGCCTATGTTTTTTTCCTAGTCATTTGCTATTCTGTTTTCCCTGGAGGTCCTTTAATTGTTTTACTTCAGTCAGGTTTTTAAGTACTTTTGCATTAAATTAATCCTAATGGGGTAGGCTGAGCATATTTAATTTATCTGAACTATTTCTTATCTCTTTTATGCTGAACTCCTATGCTATTAATAAAATCTTTACTAAAATCTGATGATTACCATAGTTAATGTCTTTTTTTCCTTTACGCTTTACTAAACTTTTTTTCTTTCCATTGCCATGTCAGTAGTGTTCTGTCTTCAGTAATGGATCCATGTTATAATTCTTTTTTTGTTACTACTAATAGTTTTTTTCATGTTAGACTTGGTATCCTCTGTTAGTTGCATCATATTTTGTGCCTTGGTCTTTTTTTTTTTTAACTTATATATTTGTGCTCTTCGTTCATACTTAATCATAGTGATCTGACTTGGTTTTTTACTTTTCCTGTGCTTCTTTTTCATGTTTAATGTCAATAATTCACTGAGTCACAGAAGTTTACTTTCTTTATTTTGGCTGTTTTGTTTTGCCTTTATTCCTTTTTTCCCTGCTAAACACTGTAAATTTCATTGTTTTGTGCTTGCTGTCACCCACATTGCTTTCCCAGCCAGTTTTTCCCTCTTGACTAGAAGCAAATCTGTAAGAGTTTTCTAGCTGTTTTCTTCCTCTTTCCATATTTTAACAAACTCAGAACTTCTCGGGCACTTAGCGTTCTGCTCCATTCCTTTTCCAACCAATTAAAAACCTTCCCATTTCCACCAAATCAAGTATTTTGCTCACCAGAGGTCTGCTGTCAGTTTCCCTCTCTAATCATCACTCAGAAAGTTTCAGAGCTTAATAGTCCTGACTTGAATGCAAGTTTATACATTCCTGATGTACCTGAAAATGTATTCTCCCTTGTTCCTCTTCATACTTTTCCTGAACTCACTGGAGAAATAAGGATGAAAAGTAACAGTGAAAGTTTCTTCTCTCAGGGAAAAAAAAAATAAACTGTATGAATACAGAAAGGGGAAATTATGATGTAGCAGTTTGGTGAAATGATGATTTCGTGAGCAGATGGTGGTGCCGTCCTTTGCAACAGAGGTAAATGCCATATTGGGGTATGTGAACAGGAGCAAAGCTCCAAGACACATAAAGTAATCTCTTCTGGTCTAAATAAAGCTGATCAGGGCTCTACTGGGGTAGTGCACTCATGTTTGGGTAAACCTCAACCTCTACTGGAAAAAGCCCAAGGAATAAATGAGAATCAGAGGTCTCAAAACACAGTCTACCATGAGACTTAAGAAACAGGGATGTTTAGTGAAAAGAAAACTGTAGTTGTGGCTTTCAAGAGTAGGAAAGGTGCTGCAAAGAAGAAGGAACTAAACTGTTTACTGTGACAGGGGAGGGTAGCTATGGGACCACATTTCAGTAAGGAAAATTCATATTAGATGTTCAGAGAGCTCCACAGTCTCTCTAGACAATCTCTTCCACTGCTTCAGTGTCCCTCTGTCACTGTGTATCTTTAAAAACAGGCCCATCAAATTTTCCTCTATTTCTTATGGCAGAGGAATGGACTAAGTGATTTACTGAAGTTCTTTTTGGTTCTGATTTTCTGTTATTGTAGGAAAGCTAATCTAATTTTTCTGCTGCAAAATCAGTCCGTAGATATTGTGAATAGAAACTTTGAGTTGTACATTGTATTTTCTGCTTTGTACTCTTCATGCAACACTTCAATCATGGGTCAGTTGTACCCATCTGCATCTCCTGTAACACTCCTCTGGCTGCTGTAAGCAGTGTCACATGACCTAACAGATACTTCTGCTGGGGTGACCCATATATCCCATAATAGCTAGTCTGAAGCTGTAAAGGAGTGAAGATTTGAGAAAGGACAGGAGAGGGGAAGCTGACCAGAAAAGAGCAGAAGGCTTGTGAAATGTTTATACCTGTGAACCTGACAGATTTGCTTTGGTTTTCACAAACCTCTTACATGAGACGTTCTTTTCAGGTCTCTGAGCAGGAGGTAATGGAAAGGACGTATAAGTCCTCTTCCAGCCTTCCCTGTGCTATAGGCTGATTATGCAGTGAAATGTTCCAGATATTTTAATGAAAATTTGCATGGTCTCTGCAATATTTTTAATCATGGCAAAATTACTATAGGAAGCTTTTTTTTTTTTCATTTTACTCTTTTCAGAACTTAGACTTAATTATAGCCTTTGCATTTGCAAGAGGCTCAAATTAGCACAAAGGGGAAAAAGCAGTCAGGGCCACAGCTTTGCCCCTCTGACCTGGCCAGCACAGGAGGTACAGCATGCCGTTGTCTTGAAAACGTGGTAACAGTATTCTGCCCCATTCCATCTTTGCCAAGGAACTTTCCTTGGAGCTCAGTATCTAAATTTTAGGTTCAGCATAGACCTGTGGCTATGTCTGCATCAACTTTCTTAAAATTCAGGTTATCACATTAATCAAGTTTGATCAAACCTAAGTGATTTGGGATTCACTCTGAAATAGCTTCTATGCTTTTAGTGACGGACACTGTTGAGTTAGCAACTAGTCCAACACATCTTCAATTAAAAACTTGGTATGCTTTTGTCTGTTTCAAATAACAGAACTCAATAAGTAAGGTTAAAACTGAGAAGGAAAGAACTGGCATATGGAAGCCCTGTCTCTTGTGCAAAACACTGAATTGCCATGACAATGCCACTATTTTTGTGTTAGTTTGTATGACTTCTGCTCATCTCTTGAAATACTTCTTCACAGACTTTAATGCTCTGGAAGTCAATTGAATTACTCTCATAATTAGTTGTCAATCGTATCAAGTATCTCAGAATTTAGCTTTCATATTAAAACTCTGTTAAAAGAAAGGGAATATTTGGGTGGATGAGAGTTAGAACTGATAATTTAGCTATTATCTTAATACATATTTAAAGCATTTAAGTAGAGTTTGGATGCGGCACACATTATAAACCATTTAAGTAAAGTTTGGATGGGGTAGAAAAAACAGCTGAGTAATCATGTATTAGTTTTAAATATGTTTTTGCAATACAAATTTCACTTATTTCAGGTGTATCCACCATTATCATAATTGCTTACCATTCTGTACTGTTAAGTATGATGCGATTGTTTGCTGCTTTGGCCTTCAGAAGCTGCAGAGGCTCATCTTTCCTTTGAACAGACATTCACATCTTTATAACTTTTTGGGTAAGAGGGTAGGAGGGCACAGGGAACAGTGAATAAAAATATTTATTTTATACAAGTCACCTGTAGATTCTGGCATGTAAATAAAATCTAGCACTTTTGAATTTTTTTAACAGTAATTTGATGGGTGGTTTAATGATGGCAAGACATCAAGACATGACAACCCTTTTGACAGCTTTTCAATGTGGATAGTAGATGTTTTGCTGAACAACTTTTTCTTTTTCTTTTTTTTTTTTTGGTTTGTCGGCTATCATTTTACTGCTACTTTGTATCTCTTTGTTCTGTTGATACGCTATACATTTTTCCATAGCAAAAATATGCATATCAATTAACAGAATGTCTTAGCATTGTATAGCTTGCAGTCTAAATGTCTCTCTGAAGAAACCTAGGTCTTATACTCTGTTCATTTTGAGAACCAACTCAGATTTGCTTTATTTTCTCTTTTCTCCATGAACTCAGTCCAGATTGTAAATCTGTGCCATATGGCATGGTGGAACAGAAGTTGTGCAAGAATCTAAATAGAAGAATCTATACATCAGGAGAGTCTTTAGAAGCTGATGGGAGAGGGTGTCCAAGTAATGTGGTCACTATCTTACAGCCAAGCAAAAGAAGGACTGAACCATAATTCAGAAGCACCAAAGTTGTGTGGGATGTAGACTTTCAGGTTACTATTTGTCTGCTTCTCTACACACATATGATCTTTGTCCCTCAGATCTCTAAGTGCCCTCAGGACCTTAATATGCCTTAGTAGCCCTAAACAGCCTCATTGGGGTTGTTACCTGCACACTGTGCCCATGGGTCCAGGACCCCCATTTCAGCTCAGCCTTGGCCTGAGCAACGTTGCTTGCATTTCCCAGCTTGACATCAGACCTGATTTGCTGCCTTGCCCTTTTCTGGTGACTGCTGGGCTGCAGGTGAAATGTGGTGCTCTCACCAGCCCCATTCTGCCTGCTTGCTGGGGGGCTGTGCCATGATGAGTGGGGACCCTGTCTGTGCTGTGCTTGCTCTCGGCTGGTTCTCCCTCATGGATCAGCTGCACAGCCCTCCTACCATCCTGTGTGACCTTCAAAACCTGCAGGGAGCTATGGCAAGAGTACAGAGGTAGCCTGCAGCCCTCCAGCACTCTTTAATACTCTCTACATCCAAAGTGACCCCCACTCCTTTGGCTGAGATTGGGTAAGAGCATGGGGATTTATCAGTTGCCTTTGCTTCCTTCCTGATGCCCAACCTAGTGGACTTTGGCTGCTCAGCAGAAATAACTCCCAGCTCTTAGTGATGGCCCTAGACTGAGCCATCCTCTGTATGCAGCTGCTCGGTGCCCCCATGCTCCAGGAGTCTGATTCAGCACTTTAGAGCAGCTTTTTGGGATCTGAATTCATGCAACTATGTCTAAGGCTGTCTTCCGGGAGCTCTAGCAAGGGAATCAGTTGGCTGCTGATAACACAATTTAATTCATGAAGCTGGCTGCAGAACCTGAATCTGCAATTGGGAATTGGTGATTTCCACCACATAGACCCAGTTTTTACTTCAGTGCAGGCATCTTTGCTCAGTGTGATAATATCATGGTATAGATGAAGATAATTCTTGTTTTTCAAAAGAGGTCTGTTCCTTTCTCAGTGGTGGGACAATGATTTTAAGGTTCAGCTGCAAAGCAGAAGGATAATTGTCTTTACATCTCTTCACTCACGGCTGATTTTATTCATAAACCTTTGTGACTTATGTTCTTAACTTAATGTGCTCATTCCTGGTATAGAATAAAGCTCTTTGATAATTTTTTAAATTGCACAGTATGGATAAAGTTGTATAGCCATTTGGTTTGCTCAGATATAGCTAGTTTTAAACACAGGAAACAGAAGATACTGGAGCTGTTACAGTGTGATCACGTAGGGATATCTTTATTTTTAGGATTATCCATTAATTTACGAGAGTATTTGTTAAATGTTTTTCCATCACCAAAAATCAAAATCCTTCGCAGTTCATGCCTTTATTTATCTATGGTTTTATTTCACCACTTGCTTTCTGCGTTTCTTTGAACTTTATACAAACAGATTTGCCTAAATGAGGGAAAGTGAACTCCTTCAAGTACTATACAGAATTTGGAAAAAAGTGTCCAAACTTGAATTTATTCACTTTAGGAGCACATGGTAGCGTTTTACAAGCTGTTTTGATGTCCTGGGCAGTCTTCCTTGGGATTTCCAAGAAATTAATAACTTAAGGCTGTAAGCTATGATCAGCTTCTGTTGTCTTGCCATGTGATATTTTGCATTTGTTTTAGCCCAGCATGAAAGTATATGAACAACTATTACTTATCCAGCTGAGTTTGTGAGGGCCACTGAGTGTGACATTACATTGCTCATAAAGCTGATCAGTAATTGCAGTTCACAATGAAGTGTTTCAAACCTGAAAAGATTCTGGGTCATCATTTTTTATAGTGCAGTTCTGTGTAGTTATAGAGTTTATTATTGCTCAGAAAAGATAGATTTAGAGTGTGATTTTATTCCTATGAAAATCAAAGTTAACATTCCTCTATGCATTCATCCTGTCCCAGTAAATGTGTGCATTGGAGGAGTCTTCACCATGTGCTTGTACAAAACTGTGTAGTGGGGCATGGTCTTAGACAATAAATATATAGTACAAAGGAACAACATTACCTAAAAACTTGTGATGTATTTAATTAATATTATTGTGTCTAACTTAGACTGTCTTTCCATATTGCAGTCCAGTAACAGATTCTAAAAATGTTAAGTAGTGCATTCTTGGACTAATGCTGATTGCTGATAGTGTTGGGGGTTTTTGTGTGTTTGTTCTCTAACAAATAATTCCTTATTTTTCCCATAAGACTCTTCTTTCTCTATGTTTTTCTCTCCCAGTGCTGATGTCATTTGCTACTTCTGGTCCAGGATATAAGCTGACAACCTACAATGATGAGGAAGGAACTTACTGTAGGTACTGTAAATTTAAAGTTCTGTATAAATAGCTACATTTTAACAATCACTGAAAAAAAAATGATGCATTTGAAAGTTATGAAAAGTTATGAAAAAACTTTGTATATAGGAGACAGGACTGGAATCTGATTTAGCAAGCCAAGCAATTTGCTATATTTTTCTGGTATGAAAATAGCCCATAATGACATCCCTTTAAGTCTCAATAGCCCCTGCCCCAATTCATCCTCCTTGCTGCAAGGCAAATATTGCACACGTGATATTTTGTGTCTGTAATCTCAGGATATAGAACTGGGCTGGGTTTTTTAATCATCTGAAATATTCTGGTTTGGAGATAAGGATCATTACATTTCTACAACAAAGTTGGATTGAGAAAGGTCAAAAAAGCTTTATGTCTTTTCTTTTGCTGTCTGCTATTTTTCTCTTTCACCAGGATTTTTTCAGGGCAATGCATACAATTGCAAAGGTAGCAACAGTCTCTGTAAGAAGGCTGCTGAATTTGTTCATTAACAGCAAAGGGTGGAACAGGAGCTTCATATCTGAGTTGCAAAATGTGGTGCCGTTCTGTGCCATGAACTTTCTGCGAGGGACTGTTACTTTCTGTAGCACACTGATTGCCCGGTAGAGTGTGTTTTTACCGTTCTCCATGTTAACAGGAATGGGTAAAGGTTAGGACTTTCCCTCACAGAGCCCCTTTGTCTGGGAATCTCCAGAAGTGGTAACTGTCTGAGGACTAAATTATCTCATGCTAGTACCCAAGCATGCTGATGTTCAGTAGGTGAGTACCAGGCCCTCCTTCTAGCTCACCTCAGACAGACCATTCCTTGACATCTCTTAACTCTCAAAGCTTTACACTGTAAATTCTATGTCAGTTCCTGTCTCTGTTTTCTTCCAGCACGTTGTTAAATTGTTCTATAAAAAGACAGGGACCTTTGCTAATGGTCTGGCAATTCTTTCTGAGGTGTCTTTTCAGTCAGCAGTTTTTAAATGCCAGTTTGTGGTTGCAGTGGATTCTCTGGCTTCTCATTCTTTAAACAATGATCTTTCCCCTCCCACCTTTCCTGCAACATCTTTCTACAGCTGGTTGGTGACAGATCACTGATGTCTACTGATCTGGATGGCTTCCATTACTACTCCACCTAGACAATATGTTTCTCCTGTAATACAGCCAGCACATATTGTTGCTATGCTCCAATCATAGCTGCATGGCTTGCTCATTCTGGAGCTTCTGGCAACATTTGTTCTTGAAGGGTCTTTAACCAGTACAGAAGAGCTGCTTTTACCTTCTATTAAAAAAACAAGAGAAAAATATGTAAATATTCATATAACATATACCATGTAAAGATATTAAATAGATAAATACATAAGAGCCTTATCTGTCTGTTAACTCTATCATCTGCATTCAAAATATCCCGTACAGCTTCTCCAAAAAGGCAAGTTTTCTCTCTGTTTATGCTATGACTACTCTGTACAGACATGGGATCAACGAAACCCCCATCACCATCTTGCTTAGCGTAGAAAGAGCCACGGGACCACCTGATAGTTTTTGTGGGAAGACTATGCAGAAGTTGGAAACAGTTGCCTACAGAGCTGTTGTTGCTGAACACTGCTGTCTGTACTCCTTGCTAATCCTCCTTCGGAGCAAAATTTAGGCATGCCTCTCCAGGGATTTTCTTTTGCAGATCAAAATGAGAGCTGATTCAGGTACAGATGCCACTTTCCTAACAACATGACCTCTAGATTTGTTCATGCTGGACAAGTACAGTGCACGTCTCAAGTGAATCCAAGAACAGGATGCTGAGGAATTTGGCTTTGCCTTCATTCCTGAAATGGCTTTAGCTTTTATTAGTGCTACATATTGCAACTTGGCATATGATTTTCTTCACCATTTATTAAAATATGATATATTTCAATAAGTTTTAAACCAGCAGTATTTTAGCAAAGGGGAAGCACATCCAACCATATTAATATTAGCTGGAAGGGAACGATGAACTGATGCACAACTAGAGTTACATTTTTCGTATTTTTTACTTCCTGCCATGAGCTGACCTTCCTGCTCTTGACTTTTAGTAAATCTTTATGTAAAAATTGCAAGAAAGAGCTGGAAAGATGAAGTTAATCTTATTATGTGGGCGCAGTTGCAATAGAGAGAGGAGAAATGCAAAAACACCAGCGAAGGCTGACAGCTGGGTTCTGCAAGGCAGTGAGGTGACTAGGCCCAGCTCCACTAAGTGTTGAAGTACATACGTGGGAATGCAGCCTTAAATATTTTTATATCCCACCTACAGCCAGCCCACAGAAAACAGTGGGAAGAGGTGTGTATATAGAGGTGTTCTCTTGTCTGAGACTTGGCCTCTCCTCTTAGAGAAGTACCTGGGATTTGCAGCCCTGGTGCCCTGTGAGGGATTTGTCCCCTGTCTAATAAACAGCCGGTGGAAGGCAGACTTCCTTCGAGAGAGAGTCTGAAAGCAGCTGATGTGTTTTTTCTTAACAAAGTAGTGGGAATACTTTTTCAGGATGGGGAAAACTTTGATGCTTGCTTCATTTCTCAGCTGAAAAGGGTCATACCTTTATTTCCCATTTTATATTGACCTGCACTTGTTGCCATGCATGGCTTGGGTATGGAACTTCTTCCCTCCAGGTGTATCTTTGCCAGTGACACCAAGGAGGGTGGCCTCTTCTGGACCTAAGTGAGTGAATGCAGGAGCAATTAAACTATAACAGGACTTCAGGTGGCACTTTAGGTGCCAGCAAGTAGGTGTTAATTTTAGGCTGGTGTCAAAACTCCACCAGTCAGTGATGGAGTCAGCAAGTCAGCAGTGATGCACTTGACCCACATCTGCTGTGGGATGGGTTTATTGCTATCTGGACCCCTCTGGCCGTGGTGGTTAGCCCCATTTTGGCTCCACTGGGAACCCAGACACCTGCATTAGGAGATTAATACCATGCTTGGTGTTCAGCTGGGAATGTACGGTCATCCTATCTTTGATTCCCGGTCAACTTCTGTATTTTATCCAAGGCCTGCTTAATGCAAAATTCAACATGAAAGTTCTCGGCAGAGAGCTAGAGTTGCATTTGCAGAGTTGTGATCTTGTTAGCACACTCAGAGATGGAAATCATGTTCCTGCTTCAGCAAACTGAAGCAGGGAGACTCCCAGTTTCTGAATCCCATTCAAGCTATGGCATGCATGGCGTACCAGCAAGGGAGCTGGCTTTAACAAGGCTGCTGCACAGACCTGAGACACCTCTGGGCATGCAGTTACTGTTCCAGGGCTTCAAGATCAGAAGCTGAAATGCATGTAGTGTTTAGATGCTGTCAAGATTAGGTGGCAAATGAGTGGAAAAAGCAGAGAAAGCAGAAGTGGGTTGCAGTCTGGGGTCTAGTTGCATTCAGTTTTGTCTTAGTCCCATAGTATGCACCTACATGTTTAAATTTTTATTTGACCTTCAAATAGAATTCTACAATAAGCAGAATTGTTTTTAAGCATTTCAGTTCCAGTGTCTTTCTGAAACATATTCTTAACTTTTTTCATCTATGAATAGCTTTATAATTTTCTCACTTTTTTTTTTTTTCCCCAGAGGTTATGTTATACATTTAATTAAGGAAATATTCCTTATGCCTGTGTTAATTTAAGACAATAGTAAACTAGAAATGATCTTTAAATTGTCTTTTTTCATCTCAATTTCATAGAGCCTAGTAAAGTTTCTCTTTCAATTCTGTTTTCGCTGTTATTCTTTTATCTTTTTAGTCTCCCTTGTGATGTTGTCACACTTCACATTCTCAACTCATTTTTTAATTTATATATGTATTTTTGTATTGTTTGGCTATTATTTGCTTTTGAAGCTTTTAATTAAGGTTCCACTTTTGTGCTGCTTTTTTTTTTTTTTTTTTTTTTTTTGCCTAGAAGGAGCTATACCTCATTTATTGCCAGTTTCATCCTGATTTTTTTTCTTTCCATTTCAGAAGTTTATTTCTCTGAAAAAACAAAAGCATGCATTTGCATATATGGCTATTCACATTAGTCAGTCTGGTGGGCATTACTATTGTCAGCTATTGATTAAATAATTTTTGTGACTAGTTCCTCTGGATATATTTGGCAAAATGAAGTACTGTCTAATTGTGATGCAGAGTTTGATCCTTAATACTGCTTGCTCTGTTCAGAAGACTTCAACCATCTTATTTTTTTAAATGATTAATTAAATTAAATGATTTACAATGGTATGCCATCAGCTATTTTTTCTGCCTTGCTGTCTGTCTTCATTTTTGCTGTGTGTTATAGCTATAATCACCAAAACAGCTAGTGAGATGATAGATGGGCACAAGATGCTAGACAAACTTCACCCTAGGGGAAATAATTGTTGGGGTGTTTTTCTTCTAGTTTTCTGTTTGGGTTTTGTTTGTGGTTTTTGTTTTCTTTTCTTCCTAGGAATTATAAGTGGTTATGCAGCCTGGACAGTAGCTTACCCTAGGCCAATTTTGCTTGGTTTGGGAATGGGATTATTGTGTGTTTCCTGGACAGAAGGGCTTCTGCTTGACAGTAGCTGACAGCGTAGTAGTAAATTCCAGGTCCCTTGTAAAGACAAGCCTTCTTGTGGAAAAGAAGCTGAGGACATAGTAGTTTTGAATGTATGACTTGTGTGATAAACACATTTAGTTTAGCTTTACAAAAACATGTTTGGATATGTAAATGAAGGCTGGCTGGAGCCAACTCTAAGCTGCTTTCTGGACGCTATGCAAGGTCTGCTGCAGCGATTACTGAGCATTTCCACAGAAGGGTAGCAATTACCACTGCAACCCTTACATTAGATGACACATACACATATACAGAAATACTGGAAGAGAAAAATAAACCTTGCCTAAACAATACCCACAGATTAAAATTTCTATGAGCAACGTGTAATGAAGGCATCGGTGAAAAAGAGGTGCTAGACATTTAACCTAAAGGATTTCCAGTATCTACTTGATAAGTAGATGACAGCTGTGGAAGCAGATAGATGTCTGGAAGTTTAGGATGCGAAAGCAAAGCACACCTCACCTGAGAGATTTTTAGGCCATTCCTGCTGGGTACTGGCTCCCCTATGCAGCCTGCATGCCTTCCCTTCCCTCTGGCTGTACTTATCTTGCAGACAGTATGTTTCTGGTCAGATTTACAGCTGAAAAATGACAGGATGGATCGGAATCAGGGCCGCAGGGAACAGCCCATCACGTGCACCCATGCACTTCCCTACAATTCTTTATTGAAGAAGACTGGGCAGGAAGCAAATAAGGAATACAGGGGTGATTCAGACTTTTTCTGAGCTAGGTTAGCTAATCTTGAACCCGTCTTCCTGAGGAATATGAAGATATCAGTCGGTCTGTGAATGCTAGCAGCCTTTCAAGGAAGGGCTGGGGAAAGGTCTGAACCAGAAGCAAGAGGATTCATTGATTTGAGTGAATAGGTTACATGGATATGCTGAGTGCAAAAGGAGTCTCCTTCCTGCACAAGCACCTAAGGTGAAAATGTTCTGTCTTAAGCACTAGCTGTGTTTTTGTTCAGTGTGTTGAACGTGTTTCACTCCTGTTGGTGGTTATTTGACTTCTTCCCAGATCTATGATGTATCATTGAAGATCACTGCTTTTTTTTTCCAGACTTTTATATATACTTCAGGGAAGCAATTATTTTCTTGTGATGCTAGGAACAGGAAGACAGATGAAAATTTGGGTATTTCCAGTTATTCCCCACCCCCCCACCCCCCCTTTTTTTTAACGTCTTTTTGTTTACAGCTTTGTTTTAATTACAAATAGGTTCTGGCCTGGGAGCAGATGCAGACCTTCCAGATTTCAAAGCATTGGATACACAAGTGCATGTGTAAAAGAACATGAACGGGAAAGGGAAGCAAAGAGGAGGTGGCTGGAAAAACTGTACAGCTGAGAGATACTGGTACAACCAAACACACACTAAAGATGGCACCACTTCCAATGTTGTCTTTTCATGCCCTGAGAAGTACAGGGAGACATAGGAATTACAACACATGTTGGATTCTACTCTGATACTAATTCCATATGAAAAATCTGCTTTACTTCAAATATATAGTTGTAGCCATTTCATTACTACATTTTTAACTTGTCTTTATATCTGCACTTTCGATGAAGAGTTGTTCACCTTCTCAAAGCTGTAGTTTCTCATATCTAGTGTCTCTTAGGAGAATAGGATAAAATTTGTATTTAGTATTGCCTGATAAATTCAATGAGTTCTATGTTGCATATATAAATCTGCATAGTAGGTTTTATTAGTAATTTCTGTGTACTAGTAGCATGATTTACTACAAGATTTTGTGCATTGTAAGTGAACTGTTATTATCTCGAATGCACTAGTAGCAGTCACTTAGGATACTAACAGCTTTTGATAGTTCAGCATCATAGAGCAATTGATAAAGACTAAGGAGATTAGTAACTATTAGCTAGGACAGCATGACTGACAGCACAATGATATTGAGTATTTTAACACAATAAACAAATTCTAGGTGCTTTTCTTTTCTAATTTTAATTTTTTTTTAGCTCTTAGAGAGAATCAATTAAAAGCCCTCATTATGTATGTCAGACAAGTTGTGTCAAGGTAGAATGAAATGCCATGGAGCTTGCTAAGATCTTTTACAACTTAATTTAAATTTTCCAACTGATTATTTATTTTTTTTTTTAGTTCAGTGAATGATTTAAAATGAAAAAAAGTTTTTATTTCTGCTGAAGTTAACATATTTCATTAAGTTCGTTTTTAAAAGTAATCCCATGCATGAACGTGGATATGAAAAATGCAAATCCAACACCAAATTTATTTTCTAAATTTCCTCATAGACTTTTTTTTCTAAAACCAATTCCATATTTGGCAGTTGAATTTGAAAATAATGGGAACTCATCTCTGTTAGCTACTGATTTTCTTCCATTTTTTTGGATGTTGTTTATAGGAAGTTGGGGAGAAATTAGTAACAGGGTGTTGAATTAGACTGGAATAATCTTCCTTCAGATATAACCTGCACTTTTAAATTATGTAAAATTGAGGGGCTCTAACTCTGTGATGATAGGAGACTGGATACCGAGGTTTAAGCAGCAAGTCTTTTTCTCATTTCCTTCTGAAAAAAAAAATATTCTGAAAAAATAGTTCTGAACTATTAACAATGGTTATTTCCCCCTTCCTTTCT
>JAVJGJ010000037.1:81888656-81906372 GCA_035590215.1 Microhierax caerulescens | reverse complement strand
TGAAATATTAACAATGGTTATTTCCCCCCCCCCCCCCCGAATATTAATCACATACTTTTCTTTTAAATACTCTCATATCAGCCATTGAATGCCTTGTGATGTCTGACTTGTGCTTAGCCTTTTGCAGAGGATACAAACTAGTCAGGTGAGCCAACTGAGATAAGGGGATGAACAGAAGATATGGCTCGTTAAACAACTGGACAAGGTAAGTGTTGCCAGCTCATCTGAGGAGTGCACCCATCTGGCTGAGGGGTCTTGCTTACATTCACTGGGTGAATAAAGGTGTTGCTGCATCTAGTTCATCATCCCCAAACTTGCCACGCTCTCTGCACCAAATTTGGGCACAACAGTGCTGAACTGAACAGGTTCAGTTCGTGGTGCGATGTCTTCAGACAAACCACACCTTCATCGGTGGTTTAAGGTGATATACTGCACTGTGAACTGGAGCAACCAGGTCATGCTTTTCCATCTGTTGTGATGTGATAACCTGTAGAGAAGGATGATATGGGTGCTTAGGGGTGGTGATACATTAAATCATTTTTGCTAGGTTTGTCAAAGTTCATCTATCAGAACCCCACATTGTGACTCTAAAAGACTTACTATTTTTTTTCTAGAACAAAGGCATGTGTCTGTTCAATCCTCGCTGCACATTTCTATGTACTTTTGTCTGCTCATGCACATAACACTGGATGCATTTGAATCATGATATTGTGTTCTCTGATGTACAAGTTGGGCATAAAAAACATGTTCATACTGATTAAAAAGTGTTTTAAATGGAGATGATCTTACAAATGGGTTTATATGAGATGGCATCAGGAAAAAAGCAGAGAACTAGATTGATGACCTGAAAATGCTTCTGAGGATGATTTGAAGAGTCAGTGCCACTTGTAAAATCAGATTTCCCAGTTTATATAGTTCAGTTAATTGCATAAATGCATATCTTTGGGTCGTATTAATATTTTTGTCCTTTTAAATTGTTAAGAATGAACACTACACGCAGTTTTCACTTCTGTTTTTTAAGAAATGTTTTCCAGATAGTTATTAATATTCCTGAGCCCTCCTCTTTCAATGTGTTGTCCCAAACCTTACCATTTCATTTGCTCAGGTGTAGCCCAGCTTTCCTTTCACAACTCAAAACTTTCTTCAGCAGCTCCTTTTCACTTCTATTGAAAAATATAGTCAGAAACATTACATGGTTCCCAGATGGCTTTTTTTTCTCCCAACAAAAACCTACACCCCGTAGCTGCTGTAGCTCCAGAAAGAGTGCATCAAGAAATTTATATTTGCAACAGTGACTCAAAGGGAGAGAGAGAGAGAGAAATCTGAAGTGTGCTACCAGGTCAGTGGCCGCAGTTTCCTATCACCCTCAGCCTGGATACAGCTGGATCAGCTACTTGGTTTACATTGCTATAGGAAGTAGCCCTGTCCCCACCCTTCTAGTGCTAAGCAGCAGCTTGGACCTTTCACAGGCAGTATAAGTCAAATGCTCAGCTGAACTCAAAAAGCCTCTGGGAGTGCCTTGGTGGCAGAGTGGACCCCCCACGCTCTTTCCCTCTGGCCCCAGTGGAGCCTGAGCAGCTGTTTGCCTTAATGTTCTGCTGAAACACGCAAACCAGAGCTGCCAAATGCTACTGGGGAGGTCTTCCATGGGAAACAGGGCAATCAGCTAGGTGGGAATCTGTGCAACGGGCAGGGAGACAAGGTGTGATGCAAAGACAAGAGGGAGGCGGGAGAAACACAATTTAAGTAATGTTTCAAATAGTTCTTTGGAGAAGCTGGTGATTTTGGTTGTTTCTCTGGTCTGCAAGCATATGCAGCAGCAAAGTGCTTTGTAGTTTATTTCAAGATGTGAACTATACTAAATGACCAGCTTATTCCTGTGACTCACTTTAACCACATCTAACCAAGATTTTCCAGAGATCATTTTTGTATTCTCTCTGCGGTTTTTACATTGACTTGTGCATTTTCAACAACGCTCCCTTGTCATGATAAAGATGTCTGCTCCTCCTGTTTCCTAATTCAAATGCCACCGTTTTCTTTCTCACTTGTGCCTGTAAGTCTAATATGTTAAACAGTCTAATTCTCCTTGCAGTGAGAAAAACAGCCTCCAAGTAATGGATAAAAATTAGTCTAAATCTCATATTCTTGCTAAGCAGTTTTATTTTTCCTCAGAAACTTCTGCCAACAAAAGCTAAACCCCAAAGTCTACACTGACTTTCCCATTTCTTAAAGGTAGGGACCATAAATGACACTTTGTATAAATAGTGATTAGTTCATAAAAAGTAGCGGACGGTTTGAAGCACAGGTGTCATGGGTTATAAAAACTGGAAACCATTCTTTATTGCATGATACTCTAAAAGGATCTGCAGGAATTAAATTCATTGTACGTATCAAAGCGCCTTGGCTGAAAAAAAACTTTACAGCTGTGTTTAGATAGAGTTAAAATAATACTGTCTATCTGTGTTGTACTTTAATGTAGTTTGACCAGCTAGTAAAACTGGAAGTACCTTATTAGAAACATAGCAATGCTACTGTACAACTTTTCCAGAAATACCCAGGAAGATTTTTGTTTGATATAAGATACTGTATTAACTTTCCTTCATAAAACAAAAAACAATCTGGCTCATTCTTTCAGTCTTCTTTTTTGAGAAGATATGTCTGTACCTTTTGGTTGGATATGGGTACCTCTTTCCTTTTTTTGTTTTGTTTTCCTTTTACTTTTTGTTAAACCAGGTTACTTGTGAAGAAATCTAGCTCCCCCCCTCCACCCCCAAATGCTTCATTAACCTGCCCCATATTGAAAAGTTTTTAAAAGCAGAAATGTTTTTAAAAAGTTCCCTATATAGTACAACCCCTGTATGGTCCTCTTGTAGCTTTTTAAGCTGGGCATCAAGATCCAGCAGGTTTAGAAAGCCACTTTGTCCTTCTCAGCTGCTCTGTTCTGAGAGAGCAAAGGTATTTATTGTGTTCTTGTCAGTCTTTGGGAAAATGGTTGAATCATTAGTTGAGACTTACGAAAGGTAAGTTTAAGTTTAAGTCTGAAAATGTGTGCATAGTAAGTATGTATGCATGCAACATTTATGTGTGGTGCTTTTTGTTGGGTTTTGGTGTTGTTATTTTTTTCTCTTTGCCTCCATCAGTTTGGCCTTGGGGTTAGTACATTCATCTGTGGAATTAGAAACTGAGGCATCATATTTTCGGGAAGTGCAGTTTTAATGTCATAGCATGTAAGGTCTAATGAAATTGAAAGTACAAATTAAGATCCATTAAAGAGAGATTTATATATGTTTTCTTTGTGGCTGCTTTGCAGATTAAGGAAAGCTTGCTGCGTTTTTGTTTGGTTTTAGAATGAAGGACTTCATTAGACAGCTTAGCTGTAAGAGTGGCAAACGAAAATATACACTTTGAGACCTGAAGCAAAATACTCTGTGTAAGAGAAAGGTAGTTGGGAGAAGGTCATTTGTTTCTCAAGGCACTGCAGAAAAGTGCTCATATGAATGAAAGATCTTGACTGTGCTCCTAACATGAAGTTTTCCAAGTTGTGTTGCTGTGGCTGTAAGTAACGTACAGCCATAGGTAAACAGGTATGTACTGAGCATTTTAAACAACAGATATGGACCGTGTATACTCATAACAATGCACTATGAAAGGCAAAGAAAATAGTGCTTCTGACTTCATTGACTAAGGTAGAAGAGTAAAGTCAACTAGTATGGCAGTGCGTGAGAATATTAAGGGTCAGCATTGATCAGCTTTTCTTATTATCTGAGACTTTTGTAAAAAATGAATGACCTTCATTTAAACTAGAAATAGAAAAAGATCCACTCTATTAGTCTTATTAAAACTTAAAATCAAGCCTCAAGAATAAGAACTAGAAGCATACTGCCACATAGACCATCAGAGGGAAGTCAATGCTTGAAGCATACTTGCTGAAAGCCTACAGATTTTTCTTTAAAATTGCCTAGAATTTCACAAAAGTAGTAACAGCACACAGTGAAACTTAAAAGTTTAAATGCAGTTCTATTTGCTGTGGCTGGTGATTCACAACCTATGATACTCTTATCTTTAATTTAGATGCAGTTGTTGCTCTTATAACTGTTGTAACTCACTGCAATGCTATTTTATGTAACCAGACAAAAAATGTCATTTTGTGATCTCAAAGATGTGTCCTCCTCAGGTTGTCCCTTTTGTTTTAGGAATTTTTTTCTTTCTGCAAAATCTTTCTGCTTTTTTCCCCCAACCTTGATTCACCACTTCTAGATTATCTCTTTTCATAGTCTGTAGCAGAATAAAACCCATTTCTGCTGATTCATTGCCATTTTTGCTGATGAATTAGGAAATGGCAAGATAAATATAAATTGGGCTGAAAAGCAGAGCTTTGAGAAATGAAAATATACAAAAAAATACAAAAGCCATGAACCTCAGAAATGCTATTCCTCCCTCTCCATCGCCATCTGGTAACAGTTCTGTTTTTCTTCCCCATAAAAAAGAATCTTCCTTGTAACAGAATAAGTAAGATGTTACATATTGTACTGGTTTTGCCTTTTTTTTTTTTTTCCTCTTAAACTGAAAAGAACTATTCTAGTCTCTGTTTGACATTAGAGAGCAGTGATAGTAATCTCTGTTTAGCTCCATGGTTTGGATTCATGACAATTCTGGAATAGGCTCATAGGACAGCAAGCACTTGAGCTGAGATCCAGCTGTGAGATCTTGCAGGCATCAGGACAACCATACCAGATTATTTTCTGGCCTACTCCATTTCTTAGGTTTTGTATTTCAAAATAACTTATGTTCCATTACTATATCCTGTGTAAGGTTGTAGGAAGTGAAGTACGGGGTCGTGAGATTGCAATACCCTGCCTATGCCATTGCTTTTGTGTTTCGTACCCTCAGGTGTTTCCAAGGGACACTTAAGTTGACATGACTTCAGGGAAAGTATACTGATATATTTTTTTGTAATCTCTTTACAGTGAAAAGTACCCTCCATGTCCCTGACTTGCTCTTCTGTATTTGGTGAATTCACCCAAGAAACCTCATAAATTTTAATGGGGTTGTTGCTTTTAATGAACATTCAAAAGCATGAGTAAGAATTACATTTTTACAACTTTACATCTGTGCTGCTTCTATCAGTAAAGATATATTTTAGCCTGCTTCTTCCCAACACAATATTAATATTTTGAAAATGAGAATGATATAAAAATCTAGAGATCATTAGCAGGAAAGATGTCCTGAGCAGAAGCAAAAAAACAAACCAAAACCAATCAACCAACCAAAAAAAAAAAAAACCAAACCCAAACCAAAAAACATTTCCACTAGCACTAATCACTAGTAAAATATTGTTGCTGGTAAGGCCTAATTTGGAATTCTGGGTACAGTCATGTTGTTTTAGGGAAAAAGAGACAAAGTGTGTCTATAAAATTCAACTGCAAATGTTTTCCTGTGCTGCCTCATTGATTCACAATGTCTTGCTGTGCATCCTTTATGATTAGGGGTTTATGAACCGTGCGAGTCACAGCATTATTCTCAGCTTTGGTTAATTCCTTTGCTGTGGGTCCTGGACATGTTGTATAGCAAAATCCTTGAGCTCTTCAGCACAAAGAGGTTTCTACAGCAGCTTCGTATACTCATGTTACAATCTTCAACAGAAACATAATCAGCCTAACTGCTGCGGAATTATTTTTTTCTTTTTGGTGTGCTTCCGCCAGGTCTTGAAACTTTTGATGGCACTATAAGAAATGGCAGGGGAAGGGGAGCTGAAGACGTTGGCAGCTGTTTACATTCTTGTTGGATCTTTCCACCCCAAGAGGTATTAGAGGGAGTTAACTTTGGACTGCGCTGTGAGCTCACTGGTAGAATGCTACTGCTAAAATCATCAACAATAAAGAGGCCAAATTCACAAAAACGGTGTTGTTAACAGGCCATTAAAGATGACAGGAGTCATATTTATTTCTTTTGCCTCTGCTCTTTCAGGATGTCCACCAGTCAAGTGAATGACACCATGAGATTATTTAAGCTGTTGTACAAAGCTAATTTAATTTTTGGCCTTTCACTTTCCAGGTCCCTTTGTCTTCCCGCCCCTGCTTCCCCCAGCACACGGACCACTGTTACCACCATGGGATGCTGCTGCCCTGGTAGTTCTGCATATTTTTTTTAAAAAAAATTATTTTTCTTGGGGACTGCTCTCTGAACAGTTCCACGGAGTTAGATTAAGTTAAAAATGGCCAAGCAAGCAGCCAACCTTCAGTCTCCATTTTCTGTGCTGCTTATTACTGAAGCCATAATAACTTTTCCTTCCTTTTTTGTGTTTTTGACTGAAAGAGATTCCTGCTAAGGAGTGATGCAGGATAATAGCAGGCTACTTGGTCTGTTACGTGCAACAACTGTCTTGTCACAGGACATATGTGCAGTGAAGGTTCAAGCTGTTCTCCATCAGGGATTTATGGAATACTTGGAATTATAATTATGGAAACTATGGTATTTTAGCTCATTTTCCTAAAGGCTGAAGTTAAATGTCTGTGTATCATTTAGCTTGATATACTGGATCCTGTTGGTGTTGTGATAGTACAATGGCACTAACACAGATCTTCCCAGTTATTATTTTGCCAAAAAGAAAAGGAAAGCTGTTCTAGCTTGATAACTTCTCTGTTTTGCCACTTGCATTATATCACCTGGTACAGGTCGCTTCTCATATGAGGCTGCTACCTACATACATAAAGCTCTAATTTAATAGCCTTACAGAAATCGTCAAGGGAATATGTTGAATTTGAAAATATAGGCTTAAGTGAACTAAATGCTTTGATGGCAAGTGTACAGAACAATGAATTCCTTCACTGAGGTGAATATTTAATTTTGGTTGAAAATATAGGTTACTAAGCTTTACAGTGTGTCAGATTGTTAGAAGCAGAATTTGTTTTGAACAGAAATAAAGAAAAAAACCAAAAATCTTCATACTTGCAACCAATAGCAAAGAATGGCTTTTCCAAAGGAAAAATTGTGGCACATGTTCATGTTGTCTCAGCATATCAAAGGAGTGAGTATAAGCAGGCTTGGTTTTTAGAACTGTATTTGACTTTAGCTGTAAAGATAACTTGTTTTGTCTGGGTTTTTTCCTGTGCAAAAGCAAAATTCCTATGATAAGTTGGTAACTGTTTCACTAACCCCTCCCCCCAACAATTTAAATAAACAGTGAATTTAAATTTGTTAGAAACTGTATAAAGGATATCTAGCAGGTGCTATGCAAGTGGTGGTGGTGGAAATATCCTGTGGGGGTTTTGTAACTTTGTTCACTTTTTCAATTTTTGAAAATTTTGGGTTCTGGCTATACTAGGAAAAAATATTTTGAATGAGGCATGAGTTCCAGAATTCAAAGAAGAAAGATCCTTGCTCAGAAAACTTCTATCACATTGTTTTTTCACTTTTCATTTATCACATCAACAGTTGTGGTCCACTCTCAAATGACTTTTGAGGCAACATCTCTGCTGCCTGACTTTGCACTGGTGTTTCTTACAGACTTTTGCTCCTCAGCTGACAGGGTGTGGCTTTCCAAGGTTTTATTTCAGTTTAAGATCTCTTCACAGTTTCTGGGGGAGTGGACCATTAGCTATATTCAGCAGAGCAAATTAGAACTATTTATGAATGCTTGTGGAAGTTGTAACGAACATTGAAGGCGGGAAGCCTGCTGAGAAGCTGACAGCAGCTTTCAGTAGAAATTTAGTAGAAGAGAGAAGGCAAGAGATCACCTCTTCTCACTTGAGAACCGTGAGTCCTTGCCATCAGAGCAATGTCACTAGGCTTCTGTTTAAGCCTGTAGCAAACAGGTGTAACCACACCACATAATGTGTTGGCAGGCAGCGCTCCGAGTGGGAGATGGCCTTGGGGAAGGCTGGTAGGAAGCAAGGCTTGGTTACTGCTGCCTGCACAGGCAGCATGGCAGTGCTCCTGCCTGACAGCTGAGCACACTGGCAGGGCAGCTGGGGCCACCCAGCTGGAGCCAAGGCTGCCCCAGCACTGGCAGAACCTTGCCGATGGAGTACAAGCCCATGGGGTCTGACCAGTAGAGCTGGGTGTTACTAGTGGGCTCTGTTGGGAGACCCAGACATAGCCAACAGTGAACCAGGGCCCACATTGGTCCTGTTGGTGTCCTCATGGCCCTGACATGCAGTATCTCTGTGGGAGGATGGTGCTCAGTGGGGAACCATGTGAACCAGGCACATAGGGGTATTTTGCTTCCTGGAGCAGCGGCAACATTCAACCCCTGCTGAGACTGGGACAGAGTGGGAAAGGGATGATGCTGTCTCTCCTGGAGATCCTCTGGCACAGCCAAATCATTCAGCATGGGCCGAAGGCTGGTACGTCAGCCATCAACAGGCTTTTGCTGTTTCTGGAGATGAGCTCTAACCTCCTGGTTGCCAAAGTTCCCAGCGGAAGCTCGCTTGGTGGAAAGCATGCAGCAATCCCCCTGTTTCTCCCTACTCTTAATCCTGTCCACCAAAAGTGTCTGCCAGCCTCTGTTCCGCAAGTTGTTGCAGTTGTGCTTGACAACTACGGATTTTGGTACAGTAAAAAGAAGTTGTTATTTTATGCTTTTCTCTGTTTTCTTCTGCTGTACTGGTCTGTGGGGCACTAGTCACACTACTAATTAGAAAATTTTATCCAAGCGTATCTTCAAGCCAGAACAGAGGGGCCGTTGGCAACTCCAGCTGAGGCTGCATCTGGCCCAGGCTCCTCTCCTGCCATGAAACAAATGAAGTGGTTTCCTGTTAGTCATTACCCGAGGTGAATCAATATGCGTTTCTACAAGTGTTAGAAGCAATGAAGATTGGTCTCTGATGGATTTGTATCTTATGATTACATTCTCTGGTGTCTACTGAAGTACAAGCTCCAAATTGAAGTTCTGCAACTGAGGCCCTGAAAATCTCTTTCTGCGCAGGTTTTCTGTTAAGGATGGCTGCATGTTATAGCTTTTCCTTTAGTGGAGGCATTGACTGGGGTTTCTTTTTATTTCCAGTTTCCTATTTCCATGAAACTCAAGGATATAATGGACTTGGACATTTCTGTTTAATGTATTTAAAGTTGGCTAGTAGGTTCAAAGATAACTGGGGAATGGAATGGCAAATTATCACATGGAGACATAGTGTAACTGCATAAGACTTGCTTCTTGAAGAAGCCACGTTAAAAAGAGGGGGGAGAGGTTTCCTGCAGAAAGATTGCGTGAATCCACCCACCTGACTGTGGAAACTAGAGGGCTGGAGAGCAAGGCTGTGATCTATTCTGTTTGTAAAGAGAAGGTAAGCTCAAATAAACAAGTATGCTTTAAATCTGCACAGCCCAAGATTTTATTTGCAAAGCAGATTTGGAAAGGCAGGGGCTTATTCTTAAAGCTTTACTAACTAGGTCAGGACACTCTGAACATAATATTTAATGTACTCATAACTGGCATTTGCAACTCAGGAAAGAGCCCTTGGACTTGTCATGCCTGTCTTGACAGTTCCTTGAAATCCATTAGCTCAGTTTGAAGCAGAAGCCAAGAAAAGTTAAAAAAAAAATCAAAAGCCTTGGCCATCATCAGAAAGAATTTTAAAGACAAAATGGAGTGCATTATTTTGCTGTTGTGTAAGAACTTCATGCACTCATATCTTGAGCAGTGTGCAGTTTTGGCCTCCTGACCTGAAGGAGGATGTAGTACCATTGCAGAAGGTATAGAGGGAAGGGGGTATGATAAATGATAAAGTGGATGAAGCAGACTGAGGAGGGACTTAAAAGATCTGAGTTTATTCAATTTGGAGAAAAGGTGGAGAGGTGAGGTGACTGAAGACTGCAAAATCATGAAGGCAACATGTACGGGTTGTTGAAGCTGTCATTTATCAAATCCAAAATGCAAGAATTGAGAGACACTAGATGAAAACAGTAGTCGTTAAATTTCAAGCACTTAAAACAGGGGTCCTCAAACTTTTTAACCAGGGGGCTGGCGCGCGGATTAAGTGGCAGGCCGTCATCTGTGGCTGCTTGGTTTCCCCCCAACCCCCAGCGCAGGGGGGGGGGAGGGGCAGGGCGGCGCGGGGGTTCTGTAAATACCAGGGGGCTGGATTTGGATTGAGGATCCTGGGGGGCCGTGGCCCGCAGGTCATAGTTTGAGGACCCCGGACTTAAAGTATTTCACACTGTGTTGTGAACTTCTGGCATTTACTGCTACAGGAAACTGAGGAGATGGATAGTATCTGCAGGTTCAAAAGAGTTGCATGAATTCCTAAACAACAGCTCCATAGATAGACAGTAAAAGCACAGGGGAAGTTAATATTGTCCATTGTTCCTAATTCACAAAGTCTGGATGCTGGAGGAGGGAACAGACTGTAGACAGCCAGCCCGTGGTATTCCCAAAAAGCATCTCTTACTGCTCTGTTGCAGAGACAATGCTGGGCTTGATGAACCACTGGCCTGAACCGCTGGGACATTCGTTAAGTTCTTGTAGTGTCCTGAGCCCACATATAAGGCAAAAACTAGCATGTAGATTAAAAGTGATATATAAAACAACAGATTTCCTAGTTTATCTGGTCTGTGTCGAGGGCAATAATCAGTTGCTCCCAAACATCATTTTGGAGTGATTACAAGGCAAAGAGGCAACAGCTGAAACCATGTTAAGATTGTTGCTTGAAGAATAGATTATAGGTTTTTCTTAGCTTGCCTTTGCATGTTATTCTGAGCTGCATGTATAACCATGGCTAGGGATGGCACTAAGTACAGAAGGCAAATGTTGGTGACAATTTTCTTTTACAGTAAAAGCTGTGAATTTGCTTAAGCATATACTTTAACAAGATTTTCTTCATTGACAGCTAAATGCCTGCTGTTTCAGCACTGTGCTATAGGAAGAAGTGACAGATTTGTGCGAGAAAGAGAATTGTATTCATATGCTGGTAATCAAAATTATCACTGCATTTTGTGATCAAAAACCTCAAAGTGAAAATGCTTGATAGTCTGGGGGTGATAAGCTACTTCTGAAGCAATGCTTGAACTGTTTTCTAAATGGTATTGCAAGAAGTAGCAACGAATTAAGAGTTCATTTCTAACCCAGGCGCTAAAATAATGATAATAAAAAAAATATCTATGTTCTAATATGGTAGCTCTCAAGATGGTGTTACTTTCTCAAAGACAGCAAGAACAACAGGCAAAAGTCTCTTTGTGTGTGTTTTACATTACAAGATGTTGTTTTGATTGTCTTACATCGTGCTAAATCTTTCTTCTCTTTTCCAATCAAAATGAGTTTTTCATCAGCTTTAATGGCCACAGTAAGTTGCATTTAAAGTATCATGAAAGCCTAAAATGCTTTGGGAAGTCCAGTGGGTACAAGTCTGTCATTATTTATTGGTTAGTACTTTTAAAGTGTTTTGGACACAAGAAAATGCTTTGTGTTTTTACAGAACAAGATACCTTACAACTGTTGAGCCTTTTTTGTCCAAATCAGTGGAAATTTTCATGGGGTAAATTAAGTTTTGGAGAAACATGTTCTTCCAAAAACAGTTGTTCTTTCTGCAGGTTAGTCCTTCAACTGTTCTTCGCTATCTATCAGTCAATTTTAGATCTAAAGTAAACTGGCTTTATACTCAGTGGTTCTTAGTGCCATGAATCTTTCATTATAATGGGATTGTTACTAATGTAAATAAGGATACAGATTGGAAAGGAAGTGTATGGTTATTGCTCTATTTTCCTTTTTTAATGTGTGCTTCCTGGCAGAAGTAAGGTAAAGAATGTGAACAAAGAGAAAAAGGCTGAGACATGGAAGTAAGAGAAAACCCTGTATAAAGGATGTTTAGGAAAATAATTAGGTGGGGTGGGGAGATAAATAATTGAATGGTGAGAGGGAATTTTTTTAATATTTCTGGTGAAAAAGCCCGCAAGTCTAGTGGCATCATGAAGAGTAAAGTAAGTGGTTAATCTTGCCTCTGAGATGACATAAAACAACATAGGACATAAAGAGATTTCTAATGGGCCGAGGGCTAAGAAGATTAAGGACTGGACTCTGACAGAGAGGACTCAGCTATGGCAGGGATGGTGTCAAGCAGTAATACCTACTGCTAGCCCAGCCCAGAAGTGAAAAGAGCAGATAGCTCCTTACTTTCCTAGAGGTGCCAGGGCCATGCCAGATCTGTTACTTTCTTGATTTCTCTTTGATCTAGATGCTTCTCTTCAGATATAGCATATAGATCTGGTCCAAAGTGAGCAGAGATGATGCAGCAGAGGCTGGCCAGTCTGTCCCTGGGCCAGCATGCCAGTGGTGGTGAGAGGTGGAAGCTGCAGCACCGCCCCGGGGTGGGAAGTCAGGACAGAAGGTTTAGTTAAATACTTCATTATTTCTGCCAAGAGAAACATATTTACTGTCAAGGACAAACTTTTGCTCTCGCCATTCTCATTGGCAGTGAGAACAGATGTCTTATTGAGAGCCTTGTGTGACTAGCACAGAGGCTGTCTCTCTTCTGCTGTAGCAGTGTGGGTGGGCACGTACAGCAGAGCTTGAATGGTCCATCCTAAACATGACATTAGGTTTTGAGAAGTCTGTCCTTGTGTTGAGGGGTGGGGGAGGATGTGGCCAGGCCCAGGGGTGTTAATGGTGCTGGTTTGAAAGAGAAGTGTGGGTGCTCCAGGCTGGTTTGACCGACGTATGTGGGGTTATTGTACTATCTGTGAGGGCCTGGGACAGGGTGCTGTGTCAGCCACCAAGTCCCAGGGTTTTCTTCCCCTTGGTGTGTAACTCCTGAATGTGCTCTGCTTTTGCCATGCTGGGAAGCTGTGCTACACAGAGGACAGTATAGGACTGGGTGAGGAGGGATAGCACTAGGGAAAGGAAATCATGTTCTCTTCCCATAGCTGACTCTAGAAGGAGTTAATGGTCTCACTGACACCGCTGCTGGCAGGCAGCAAGGAGACCTTTCGTTTGGGTCCCCTAGGATGGGACGAGTGGGAGGGAAAAGCAACCACAGAAATGGCAGGCAGCAATGTAAATGAAGAGCCATACTGGGACATCACTCTAGCAGCTTATGTAGAATACTAGGAAAATACATACAGTTAGAAGTCACAAAAAGATGTGAAATAGATGAGGACTGCACAGAGACAAGAAGGCTTAGAAACACTAAGGGCAATTTTGGTTGAATGGCTTCACTATGTATCATTTTAGACTGCTGAGCTGGTAAGTAATAAGAAGCAGAGAAACACATTTTGAAATTTTAAAAGCTCTGCCTAACAGCGGAAGGAAGCAGAGACACAGACAGATGGACAGAGGTAGGGTTAATAGGAGCTGGATTAAGAGCAGTAGAGCACACTTTCAAGCCGAGTAAGGGAGAAGATTTGGAAGAGGATGAGACATTATCAATGAGAGTAAGACAAGAATAATAATTTAATAGCTTGATTGTAAAAAGCACATTGGACAGATGAACTGGATTAGAATTAGCAATTTTGTAACTGATGAAGCCTCATTCAGTAAATAAAGTTTCTAATTCAAACTTCTGATAGCATTAACAGGCTCTTTTCCTATCCCTGGTAATTTTAACAAGTATTTGGTTTGCTTTTACTGCACCATCAATGTATGGCAAGTGGAAGAAAAAGCAAGATGCTATGTGCCTGGAAGTTAAAATTCTGTTTCATTTGTGTGTTTCTCCTTTGGTTAAATCTTTGATTGTCTGCAATCTTGATAGTCTTAAAACAATGGCTTTTATTCAGATGTACCTTCATCCTGCGAGGGTCTGCAAGCTGCCATATGTGTTTCTGTTACAGAGAATGGTCTTCTGTCCCTATATGCCCCCATGTTCCTGTCAGAAGGGGAATTTCAGGCATGAAAAGTATGATGTCATAGTTTCTCACCACAGGAGCACAGTATCTCTGGGTAAGAAAGATTTTTATCACTGAAATAATAGAAATTATGACATGGGGTAGTTTTACAAGTAATGTAAACCAGTTGATTTGTTTATTTCTTTACTTGTACGGATCAAATTAAAAGGTGAAATAATTTCTTTTCCAACCCATTTTGCAGGCTGAAATAATTTCTCTGTGAATCAGTGCACTTGGGCAGCCAGAAGTACTAAAGGTCTAATCTAAACCCCATCTATCAAGCTCCTGAATCCTATTGAATTCAGTTGGCTTTATATCAAGGTGTAAACTGGAAAGAACGTTTTAAAATCACTCCTCTTCATGATCAGTTTCCTGCTCAATATTAATCATAGTGTCTGTTCAGACATTGCATTGGTTTTGAGCATGCTATGGGGCAGACATGAAAAATTTTATCATTTTTGTTTGGATTGGTCTTGGAGCTACAACCAAAGCTTGTCCAAATCGTCAATTGTTTTGGCATCAGTTTTTAAGGCTGTGAAGCCAACCCGAGTACCGATGTTTTTTGTGTAGTAAGATTCTGCATTTTGCAGATCTGATATGTCTGATGTGTATGTATCTGTTTACCGATGCAGTTATCTTGACATCGTCATGAGGTGAAAGTTTTATGTACGTGAAAATGCATACAGATTAATTTTTTTGTTCCAAAGATCAATGATGGTTTTTAGGCTGGCAGTCAAACCAAAACTGTTGCCAGAACATACTCCCTTGTGAATCTTTAAGCATCCTGGCTTTGATATAGACAGCATCTATCATCGTATTGCTTGTAGCATGAACACATTGGCAATATTTATCAAAGATGTATCTGAAAAATCATCATTTCTGCTTCTACTTTTGTATGAAATCCAAATGTAAAACATTACAAATGATGTTATTCAGACTCCAAAAGTTTGAAAAATGTCTAGTTCATTAGAGGTTTGAGATAAATTGTATCTGAGTTGTTCTTTTTGCTTATATAGGAATGAAACTGGGTTAATTAGCATTGATAATATACAGCTGTGGGCTGGCTCCAGGGGCAGTGGGTTGGTCAATGTAGATAAGGTGCAGCTGTGGCTGGTTAAGTTAAGGGGTTGAGAGCCAGTGAAGAGGGGGCAGCAGAGGAAGAAGCAAGAGGAAAGAAAGTGTGCCCTGAGTGAGGAGGAGAGATGAGGAGAAGGCAGCAGAGGGACTGGGATGAGGAATATGTTGGTATGAGATGGTAAAAAAGCCTTGTTGCAGCTTGATAGTTTGGGTAGTGCTGTGATGTTTGCTCACGTAAGCAGTTCAGGATTGGAGGAGAGGAGGAGAAACAGAAAAAGGTGGAAAAGATACAAAAGTAAAACACGATGTGTGTGTCAGAGTTAATACTGACTGTTGAAATGATCTTTACTTTTGTTATTCTTTTGCGGCTTGAACTTTAGTTTTCAAAGTATAATCAGCATATATTTTAGCCTTAAAATTTGCAGAGCATGGAATGTAAAGTACAGAAAGAAGGGCTTGAGTTGTATGCATTTTTCTGTGGAAGAAACCACTAAAGAGACAATCCAGCTAGAGAATGCACATGACAGATAAGCAATAACCCTGACCTGGTGTGTTGCATGTACCTTCTCAGTTCAGCTCACTGTCAAATGATAGGGAAAACAAACACTACATAAATTCTGCTGTCGTTGCTGCTCAGCTGTAGCCATCATGATGTGTTAAGAACAGGATTCTGGTCCATGTGGCCACATCAGGAACAAGTAAATATTAGCTTGCCTCTTCTTCAGTCTTTGCTCATCCAAAAGGAGAATCTTCAAATCACTGTGAATTGAGTGCCCAGAACCAGGCAGGTCACTTTGTATGTTGCAAAATGGATCTTCAGGAAGGGAAGAGTACTATTTCTCATAGCTGAGAGTAGATGTGATCAAAATGAAAGCTAAGAGATAAAAATCCAAGAAAGATGATGGTAGCATATTTCTAGAGTTACCTGTAAAGTAAGTAGTACATTTATCTAACTATGAGGTGCATTCATTTGATCCTGGTTTAGGGGCTGATTAATGAAGCACAGAAAGCTGGAAGTATTGTGGATCTCTTGTCATTGTAGTGCTGTGACATGTTGTATTGGCTTTCTGTAAGTGGCTGTAAAAATAGGAGAAAATACCCTCTGTAAAGCAAGGAGATGCTTTGCAGTAATCTTCACTGCTATTGAAATGGCAGTTGGTAAGCTTAAGAGAGTTATCTGTGCAAATGGATTCAGTTAGTGTACCCATGTAAACTCTCAGAACTGAGCTTGTGAGGTTGCATACAATTTCTTAAGAGTCTCCATATGTTATTCCTACAGTTGCTTTACTGATGGCATTTTCAGCACTTCATTGTTTGAAAGACAGCAGAGAGTGTACCTTAAGAATAAATGTTTTTGTTAGGATGTCTTGGCTCAGCTGACCTCCAACGAGACTTTTTAAAAATTCTTCTTGTCTGAAATCTCTAGGCCAGAAGCAGGACATCTTATGTGGCTCCGGAACAGTGCTTCTATTTATATTGATAGTTATTTCTTAGAAATACAGCTTTGTTCAGCCCAAAGTACTTCAGATTCCATCTGAATTGAAAAAAATAATTTAAATGGAAGCTTTTCTGGAAGCCTTCTAGATGATGAAACCTGAAAGGGAAGAGTGTGTTCCTCTATGGTCCTTTTATCCAGTGGTTAGCTCACTCACCTGGTGTATGGAAGGACTGCCTGAGGCGACCTGCAGTTACGTTAGAGTGCACTAGTTAGTGGTTTCAGCAGTTTACCTTGGTTAAATAAACTAAAATAAGTGCTTTAAATGGGTCTGCCAAGGAAGTAGGAGTATGTTTTGGAGCTCAGTGGAAGTATGGAGCCCAAGGTCCAGGTTATAAGGTACATCAAGGCACTCTCAATTTGTTGCTTAGTGGAGAGTAAGAACCAGCAGTCCCATCACTCAGCTGGAGTCTTCTGGTCAAAGGCAGTGGCACCAGCCTGGTGGTTCCAGTGACCTTAGAGCTGAGCAGGATTTCATTTGCAGATTGTCAAGGTAAAACCGTTTAGAGGAGCTATCTGAGGCTGAGTGTGGGTGAAATGAAACAGTCCTTTGTTATTGTCAGGATCTGTCAAGGAAATCATCCAGGTTGCAGGCTAGTGCTTGTTGGCACACACGTTGCATCAGTTTAATCAGATCAACTTTAGCCTCTCACCTAATCTCACAGAAAATTAGTGCCACAGTCTCCAAGCTGATACCTGATGCTTGCCAGTGAGTCACCCGTTGCAGCCCTGTACTGCCAGGTTAAACATCCAGCTGTCTGTCCTTGACTGTTATCTTCCGTTTTTCCATACCGTCTGGAATTGGGCTGGCTTGCAGGGTTGACTTGAACGTGACCATATTCACTTTTGAGGTGAATTCTTGAAAAGCAGAATTGTCTTGGTTTTGTTTTCCAGTGAAAACGGTTTTGCATTCTTTTGTAGGTCTAGGTCCTAAGCTAGGTATTATTTGAAACAATTTATAAACAAAGAACTTTTTACTCCTGGTCACTTCAGTATCTTTTATCACCACACTTATGTCTCATGAATATTTAGAATAATAAAGCAATATTATTGCTTCATGGTTTTGTAGCCAGGTTCATGTCTGTTCTGGTTTCAGCCAGGGTGGAGTTGATTTTCCTCTTGGTGGCTAGTGGAGTGCTATGTTTTGGATATGGTGGAAGAACAATGCTGAGAGCACAGTGATGGTTTTGGTTGTTCCTGGGTGATGTTTGTACTAAGTCGGGGACTTTTTGGTTTCTTGGGCCCTGCTGGTGGGAAGGCTGGAGGGGCACAAGAAATTGGAAGGGGGCACAGCCAGGACAGTTGACCTGAACTAGCCAAAGAGCTATTCCA
>JAVJGJ010000037.1:81840570-81888556 GCA_035590215.1 Microhierax caerulescens | reverse complement strand
CTGGAGGGGCACAAGAAATTGGAAGGCGGCACAGCCAGGACAGTTGACCTGAACTAGCCAAAGAGCTATTCCATACCATGGGATGTCATGTTTGGTGTATATAAACTGAGGGGGGTGGGGGGAAGTTTGGAGGTGTTGATCGTTGCTCGGGGACTGGCTGGGCATTGGTCAGCAGGTGGTGAGTAGCTGTATTGTGCATCAAATGTTTTCTCTTTTCCTTTCCCTTTGGATTTCATTCCTCTCCTTTTCTCCCTCCTTTTCATTATAACTGGTTTTGTTATTATTATTGTCCTTTTGTGTTTATTTTATCTCAATTATTAAACTGTTCTTATCTCAACCCTCAAGTTTTACATTCCTTTCTGATTCTTCTCCCCACTCGGGGAGAGTGGTACTGCGTGGCTGCGTGGTACTTAATTACTGTCTAGGGTTAAACCATGACAATGTCATCTTACTATATTACGGAAAGAATGTAAACAAAGGATGACCTTACACTTGTAACTCGTCTGTTTGGGTGTGAGTGACAGGAATCCTGGGAAAACTGGTAATGCAATAGATATCTTAATTTAGAGGTATAAAGCCTGCAAGAGACAAAAATAGGTAAATTTTTGCTTTGTGATGAATTTTAGGTCAAATGTATGAATTTTTCCATTATAACTCCATAAATAACTAACCCAAGTTATAAATAATAAAATAATGTACATTTCCATATGATGACATCGATTTCAGTGGCTTTTTGACATTAAGCAGCTATGTGAATTAAAAATGAAGTGCTTGCACTCCAATTTTCTCCACTTTCTCAACAAATTTTGGTGTGCTTTTTAAGTGAAACAAACTAGTAATTTGCTTGTGGAATAGACAATAAGCACATGTATTTTGAGAAGATATTTAAAAAAACCCAAAATGTTTCTGGTTTGGAGCAATGGTACATAACATGATCAAAAGCCCATGGTAAAGGAAAGACTTTCAGAGACTTCTGCAGGCTTTTTGTGAGACACTTGTGTTGATGGTTAATCAGTGCAGGAATGCAAAGGGTAAAATTATTTTTTCCTCAATATGCATAAAATAAGGGCTGAATATTAAAATGGATGGTGTTACCTCAGTAACTCTGTGTTCAGGTGTCACATACGCTGCCTTGTCAATAAACAGATGTGACACATGATGCAATGTTTAAATCGTGCCACACAACCTTAAACAGTACCCAGAACTGTGTTTCTTATTCCTCATTATATTTTAATTAAATATTGATGGACAGTTTGTTTACATCAGGCTTTTATTCTGTTAAAAGTAATGCTAGCTTATTACTACTGTAAGTGAAATAGCTGGAGCAGCAAGTTGGTGATTAGTGTCAGTTTCTCTTGTGACCCAAGACACTTGATATAAATAAATTCATTTGTAAGTATCAGTTGAGCTGTTTTGCTGGACTGGAAGAGAGTTAATTTTCTTTAGCTAAAACTAGATGTAAACCCCAAACCATTTTACTCTATGTACCTTATGTACTTACGAACCTTATGTGTATTGTAATGAAGTGTATGAACTCTGCTATATAGACAGTGTATAATAACAAAACCCCCAAAACTGCAAACATAAAAATATGTAATGCATATTTTTAGGTACAAGTATGGGCCCAGGGCTTTTGATGTTGTCTTAATTGCCCTTTCTCCTAGTTACACTACTTTTTTTTTTTTCTTTTCTGACTACCTAACTCATTCCTAACGTTCATGAGCTTTGTATCTCAGTAATTTAATTACTGAAAGAACGGAATAAAGAGGAAAAAAAGTCTAAAATATATTACAGAAAATACAGTTGAACTAGCAGTTGCAACTGCTTGTCCTATATTTTTTTCTTATACCTACTTCTCTTCATAATTTTGCAGGGAGTAAATCCTGATCTCAATGTAATGATCTAAGTGGTAGCATGGAATAGCTTGAAATGCATGAAAACCAAAGAAACCCCAAAAAACCCAGAGGAAACTCTAAAAACATAAGATTATGAATAGAAAAAGAGGCATTTGTACTTGGCAGATGAAAGCAGTGATATAACTGAGAGTAGTTCCTAACACAGAATATATTTCACCTTCCTCTATGATGACATTCCAGACATTGTATGTGGAAGTATATGTATTGATCGTGTGCTAGACTAATTAAACATCTTGTTCCATGTTACAAAATTCATAGTAAATAATGAAGAAAGGTAGATGAATTTTAAAACAGAAACCCCACTTGCAGCTTTGCTGAAGAATTATTTTCTCAGCTAGCAAGGGAACCATTGTGCATCAGCCATAAATCTCATAGTCATCAATAAAGTTACTTAAATAAGAACTAGTTGTCTATCCTTCTTAGAATAGCTTATATGTTGTAGAAGAATAGCTTAGTCAACTTTATGGTTTAGGCTTCTCTCCTAAGTGATGACCTAATTCCTAGGGAGCTGATTTCCTGATACTAACAGATCCTTAGATGTCAGAGAGGTACTGTTAGCTGGCATGCCAGGGAGCAGAACATTTCTATCCAAGCAGACCGAAAATAACTTTTCTGATATAAGGTGTTTTGAGGCTTCTTGTAAGAAGCCAAAGAAAAATGAGAGTATCAGAAGGTTTTATTATGTTTGTTTGGTGGTTGTTTCTTTTTTGAGCAAAGAAAGTAAATGGAAGAACAGTAAAGCATTTTTTTTTTTTTTTTTTTGCAAGGAAGGGTGTATTTCAGAGAAATGGAAAAAAGATATTAATAAATTGGTATCATTATGTGGAATCACATACTGATTGATGTTGATTGGAAGGGACATGTGAAGATTACCTGATCCAATTCTCACTCAAAGAAGGGAAAACTAAGGTGATGTTGCTTGTAAGAGCCTTGTCTAGTTGAGGTTTGAGTATCTCCAGGGATGGAGATTGCACAACTTCTCTGGGCAGCTGTGCCAGAATGTGACTAACCTTGTGGTGAAGAAATTTCTTAATACCTGGTTGGTTCCAGCAAGGTCCCCTTGGATGTCAGGTGCCCCAGCTCCCCACTCATCTTGGTGACCACCTGTAGGACTTGCTTCAGTATTTCGGTATCTTGCCCTGGGGATGCCAAAACTGGACATGGCACTCCAGGTGTGGTCTCACAAGTGTTGGAAAGAAGGGAGCAATCCCATCCCTTGACCTGCTGGCTGCACTGTTGCTAATGCAGCCTGGTCCGTTTTGCCCTCTTCGCCACAAGGGGAAACTGCTAATTCGGTTCAGCGAGGAACTTGTGCGTTTCTGCAGAGTACCTCCCTAGCCAGTGGGTGCCCAGCTGGGGTTACTATCTCCTGGCTGCAGGATTTTTGCTTTGCCATTGGTTTATTGCTGTTGAGCTTCTTGAGGCTCCTGTCAGGCCTTTTCTCCCACCTTAAGGTCTGCCCAAAGAACAGCCCTACCCTCCAGGCTATTGATCACTCCCCTGAGCTTAGTATCATTTGATGAATAAATCCATTGACAAAAATGGTTGATGCCTTGTGCTCACCTGGGTGTTCAGTTACTTCTGTCTTGGCATTAGCCTGGGCTCTGTGTGTTAGAAATGTTCCATGGTTATACTCTGGGTGATGAACTAAAAACCAGATTCCAGCTACCGCCAACCCTCAAAGCCCCTACCACTCTGTTCTTTGTTTTGCATGAAGCTTTCTCTGAAAATATATTGTGTCTTTTTGTGGGTGTCTCTTTTGCTGCCTGTAGGTGCCCATCAAATTAGAGATAACTAGGCCTAGAAGAAATTATGTTTGCTATTTAGATAACCAGGCTGTTCTTTAAGAGATTACAAGGAAGGCATGATAAAGCTGTGCAGGATTTTGACTTTGAAAACAGGAAAAAAAAATCTGGAACTTTTCGCTCTGGGATTCACAATATCCTGTTCCGCAGCATCTCAGCTCAGGTTTCAGAATGGGGACACAAGCTGGTGGATATCCTGAGCCCTGCCTGGGTGCCCCGAGCCCTGCCTGCAACACAGGTTTGTGCACGTGAACCATCACTTGCAATACACTGTGCGACATCAGTTAGTCATAGTTTGTTTGGGGGTTTTTGAGACTTTTTTAGTCAGTGAGTTCTCAATAAATCCCAAGTGCTATTTGTACCCTTTCTAGTTGGATTCTTCATCATAAATCGTGTTTTCTTGGGTGGGCTTAAACAGCATGCTGCCCTTTGGGGACTGGCACTGGGGCTCGATGTGTGTGCTGGCCTCAGCCACATTCTTTGGCTTATTTAGGAGAGAAGGAATAGAGTAATTGGTTTGTAGGAAATTTAAAAGATTTTTTTTTAGTTGATACTGCTTTTCCTTCCCTGTCTTGACAACCATTTGCTTCAAGCAAACTAAATTAGGTTACCTTCCACCTTTTGTTCGAACTTGACTTGATTGCTTGAACTTGCTTGACTGCTGAGGTTTGGCCACGGGAACCTCACTGCAGACAGCGGCATACTACAGCTGACCCAAACCTTGACGCCACGAGCAGAATGGATCCCCGCTGTCCAGCCACCTGCAAGTGCTTACTTCTCTTTTAGGTCCCTCACCGAAGCGCTGTTGCACTGCTTACAGTCAGTAACTATGCTGCTCTTGCTGAAGCTGTTAGCGTGTGAGCTTGTGAAACTCAATCAGATGTGGCAGCAGAGGCTGCAGTCTCAGTTCTCACTGCAGTACAATGCCCCTTCCAGGTAGAATACAATATCCACACAGGCAGTTTGTATGCAATAGCTGGGGTGTATTATTCATGTGCGAGTTTATTTTCAACAGCTTTCTGGTTTAGGTAAACCTTAAGATTCTGCAAATGCACACATTTAGCGACATCTGTTGCGAACAGGTTATTCTGAGGCTAGCAGAGGAACCAAAACAGCACAAGACTTTGGCTTTGTTTGCATAGGCTTAGTGCGGATCAGATATGTGTGACTTTAGATTAGGTACTTCTGACTAGTTCCTGCTGCTGCATACCCCTCTTCCACAGTAAGAGTGACTTATTTCAGATTAGTTTAATACATTTTTGAAGACAGGTAAGCCATTTCTGAAAATGCAGTCTTAATTTGCAGTAGGTCTGTCCTACTGGGAATTGGTCAAATAAGCAGCCATTCCTAAATAAAGCTGTGTGGTGGAAAGGATCTTCTCTTTATTTCAAATAATGTATTCAAGGGAATGGGTGCGGTGTCTGTGACACTACGCATGCACCTTCTGAATTAAGCCCAAAACAACCTGATTTGTAAATGTTCGTTTTCTCCCAACTTAATAGGAAAAGGTAACTTTTCAGCCAGCCTTCTCACAGTCCCTTTTGAACCATACTGTAACTGCTCCCAACAGGGCAGTTGGAGATTTGTGTTGCATAGAACATTGTTTGTTGTGCACAGGAGGTGATGCAGTAATCTGCACACGTGAGGAGGAAGCTGTTGCTGAAGCATTTGTACCCAAGTAATCCTGCACCTGCAAATCTGACTGATACTAACCTGGCTGCTGGCAAGCTTCAGTTGTGAAAGTTTTTCCCAAACCACTGCGTGGCACAGGTAAGAAAAGACTGAACTGTTCTAAAGCACGAGATGATAAGAAATGCGAGTAAACCTCGTTAACGGCATAGCCAGCAACGTATCACACACTGTCTTAGCTCTGCTTGCTCATTTATGCTTCTGTTTGCGTTAACTTGGCTTGCTGTGGAACTAATGATGTTTATATGGTATTATACTGTTGTCTTTGTAAGGGTTATTATGGTCAGGACTGAAACTACACACATAAAATGTATCTATTGCATCTTTGCCTAGTAAAGGCAACAATGCCTAGAGTCGAGAGGGGGTTGAATAGATGGCTGCATCCTGTCCCAATAAGGCAGATGAGATATCATTTAGCAAAGTACAGCTATTCATCATTTAACGCGTCTGAGCACAATCTCAGAAAACTGATTTGAGACATTGCTGCCTTGCTCAAATTTTTTTTACTGTCTTAAAGGGTCCAGAAAGTAAAAATGTAATTTCCCACATTTGAATCTAGTCTTAACTTAAATTCTGATCCTCCCTGTTCAGGTGATTCATGCCTGGAGATTCCTAAGGATTACAGCAGGCACAGTCTCTGCAGTATGTCTATTTTAAAACTTATGGTTTCGGTCCTGAAATGTATTCTTATTGCAACCAGTGGTGTTGTAATCATCATTAATTTACCAAATACAACATTAACTGGAAAAAATACTGAGGTCTTTTTCTTCATGTAGTTTACAGAACTAGCACCTTTCCATCCCTCAAAACTCCCCATGTACATTCAGTTCTACTTTGTGGTGTTTTATTTGTATTATAGCTTACTTTGACTGAATTGAGGATTGACTATTTTGCTGGGCATGGGTTCACAGAGAACAGTGCTGCTTGTATGGAGCAAATTGGTAAATCTGACAGAATAGATGTGCTTCATAAACATTTTAACAGCTAGTTTCAACCAAGCAGTACTCGATAAGATACTAGAAATTATATGGTGTAGATCTTCAGAATCAAAGAATATCCATGCCCTTTGTAGCTTGCTGGAGTTCTATTTTTAGAGAGAGTCTAAGTCCAGTGTAATTACAGTCATACTTCAGAAAACAGTACTGTAAGTGCAATGTAACCAAGCTGGCCAAGACTTTGAAGTGCATCTGCCTAAGATGTTCACTTATTAACTGATTCTCCAAGGAAAATGACCAAAATGGCTTTTAAATCCCAAAGACTCAACTTTTATTAGACTATTGCTTAGGAAGAATGTAGTTTTTAAATAAAGGGAGGAAAAGTGAATAGGTAGGACAGATTAGAAATTAGGAGAGTGCATATATAACTTTCCCCTTACCTGCTGTACAGAGGAGCCCTTGCTTTCAGGCTTTGCTTCCGTGAGCTTGGTGGTGGTGGGGATTGCAGAATATTTTATGGAGTCTCTGCAGTGTTTAAAAAGATATTTCTGCTTTTGTTCTACACTCAAAGACCTCTGATGCTTCACAGCTATTTACAGATCCCAGTTGCTTACTGTAATACTGTACCCACCTTTTTTTTTTTTTCTGTAAGCTGCCCCTTGAAGCCTGAAGAATCCCTGAATAGAAGCCACTGTACCCTAACAAATTAGCTGCTCTCCCCTTTTTCTGCTGGGTTCCCCTGAGACCAGTCATTTCTCTAAATTAATATGTCACAGTCTGAGAGCAAAAAATTAAACAAGTAGCGTCCCTTTTAGTAAAATTACTAGAATTTTAGATTTCTTTAATACAGCATGCTGTTATAAATCTCTTGGGTTTATTGTGTTAAAATTACATATCTATGATAGTATCATAGTAGAATTTAAGTTGATTTGTTTTTAACCAACACACAAATAAATGGCTGTAATATTTGTCACCTCTGACAAATACTTTGCACTAGACCTTCAAATGTGAGTATTTTTTCCATCAGCTTAGGTGAGATGAGATTCTTTTTCCCCCTTCAACTGTTTTTTTTAAGCAATTGTGTTTCTGTTCAGAGTTGCACTGACAGACCCCAGTAGCCAGACAGACAAATAACTCCGGTTCTTTCTCGTGCTGATTTCAAAGAAAAAAATTTACCTATGTTCACTATCCAAATATATCATTCCTAAACTGCCAGATGGCTTTTGTTCCAATAGAAATTAATTCTGTTATATTTTCTAGGTTTATTCAATTCCTTATTACACTTAAATCAGTATGTTTGGGTTTGGGTAGTGCTTCATAGTCCATGCAAGTCCAGTGAATTTGGGCTACTTCTTTCATGGAAAAGGTCACTTTTTTTGCTGAAACCAATTCCCATCATGAAAATCAAGCAACCTTTCCACCATGGTATTCTCCTTTTGCTTATGTCTATTGCACATTTGCCTCTAAACTATTTTGGCATTACCTTTACTGCTTTTGTTACTGTTTTAACATTTTCAAAGTGTTTCAGTTCATAGACTTTTATCTGGGATGCATATATTACCAGCATTGTTACTTACTATGCAATGTTGCTTGCACACATCTTACACAAACTTGTACGTTTGTAGGCAGTGTCATTCCAGGTTCAGCTATTTCCACTTTAGGTTTTTCTGTGCTTTTTCTCTGAACAGCACATTTGCAACAAAAATCTGGAATATTATTAGAAGAGACAAAGAACATGATAGTAAGAATTCTAAATGAAGTTTCTTCCAAGCAAATGTGGTTAAAATCTATGATAAATCAATTGATTATACTAGTTAATAATTAAGCTATGCTTTCAGAATAATATAAAGTTCAATTATACATCTCAAAATGAGTTCTCAAAGATCATCCTCAAAAACATTTGGTGAGGATAATCAGACATTACATGTAAATTGCCTAATATCTCTTGGAGGAAAAATAGGAGATAACTGTGGCCAGCTGGTGTTTAAAAAAAAAAAAAAAAAAATAGAAAAAAAAATAAATTAAAAGCCTTATATAAAGAATAAAAATTAACAGTCTAAAAGCATTCCCTCAAGTCTGCTGTATGTCTTTCATGATCTCTTTCTTAAAATCTGTTTATGTTTTTTTTCATATGACCTGGCAGATGATACTGTGTACCGAGGCATATGTATATAACCTAACAAGAAATGGAGAAGCAGATTAGAGAGACTGTGTTTGCCTTTGTCCTTATATTCAGGTCAGTTTAATAAAGTCATACTAAGCTGAGTCACAGCACTATGTTTCTTTAGCATTGTTTAGGAAAGCTCCATGCTGAAATTTGAAGTGGACATAGCAAGCAATATTTTTCTTAAAACTACTGCAGCATTTTCAATATCTATGAAATCTTAAGGTAAATACATTTGATTTGAAGGTCTGGTTTAGGTTCAGGTGCCTGAGTTTATGCTCAGAGGATGTGGATATTGTGGGCTTGTTGTTTTTTTGCTTGAGAGTTATCTCCCTTCCTTTCAGTTTTTTCCTCTTCCTTATTGCCATTTGAAATACCATGGCCAGGTTCAATGAGCCATTGTTATGTGGGGCTGAACTCTTACCAGAATTTCTTACACAATGAGGACCACGGTGAAACTTGAATTCAGTCTTTGGCATTCAACCTATGCTTCCTTGTCAGGTAAATTTGTTTCATTTTGTGGGCAATCTGGAATGTTTATTCTACATATACTGCTACTGAGATGTGCCATCAATTTGAATTTACTGTTCAAATTGACACTGTGTTTTGATTTATCAATGAAAGCATACCACATTCGGGCATATAAATTCACCAGCGTTGTTGACTGCACACAGGTATTGTCCTGACATAGCATATTATCAGTTTATATTTTCTACTTGTGAGACAGCTTATGAAATATAAACACACTTGTTTTAGTCATATTTGAACTATGGCAGGTTGACTGTTCCATGCTGGTATATTTCTGTATCTAAAAAGTGGTCATCTTGATAGATCTGTATATCAGGACTTTGAATGATGTATTTTTTTCTATCCTTATATCTAAGGATACATAAAACAAGCTTGGGTATACTGTATTTTTCAAACTACAGATCTCTTAATGTTTTTATTGTTTTATGAAGGTGTAAGCAATGTGCCTTGAGGTGATATGGGACCATAATCTGAGTGGGTTTTGTAATACACTTGTTTCGTTGTAATATGATTCTCCCAGCGCCCTGCGGGCTAAAAGTACAGACATCACGTGGGATCTGTAGGTAAATAAGTGTTCCAGCATCAAATACTCTCAACTGGAAACACCCTGCAACAGGTCCCAACACAGTAAGGTTGCATGAACTAGCTCATTATGTTTGTCATAGTACAGGGAAAGGAACGAGTTACCTCTATATCATGGTTTAACCCCAGCTGGCAACCAAGAACCACACAGCTGCTCGCTCACTCCCCCTCACCCAGAGGGATGGGGAGGAGAATCGGAAAGTAATGTACAACTCAGGGGTTGAGATAAAGAAAGTTTAATAGTTAAAGCAAAAGCCACGCACATAAGCAAAGCAAAGCCAGGAACAGGCAGGCAGGTGTTTGGCCATCCCCAGGACAGCCGGGCTCCAGCACATGTAACAGTTGGGCAGACAAACACCATCATTCCGAAGATCTCCCCCGTCCTCCTTCTTTCCCCAGCTTATACGTACTCAGCATGACGCCGCATGGTATGGAACACCTCTTTGGTTATTTGGGGTCAGGTGTCCTGGCTGTGTCCCCTCCCAGTTTCCTGTGCCCCCCAGCCCTCTCACTGGCAGGGCCCAAGGAACTGAAAAGTCCTTGATTTAGTATAAACATCACCCAGCAACAACTGAAAACATCAGTGTCCTATCAAGGTTGTTCTCACACCAAATCCAAACCACAGCCCTGCACCACCTACTAGCAATAAAATTAACTCTGTCCCAGCTGAAACCAGGATACTCTTAAAAAGCTGAGTCATACCATATACACATCTGTAAAGTCAATATTAGCTCTGTGATTTGTGTGTACAGGGAATAGACAACTAGCAAAATCTAGAGGAACCAGGTGTAATGTTGTGGGTTTACCCTGGTCATCAAGTAAGCCCCACATAGCTGCTCACCCACTCTCTCCTGGTGGGATGAGTAGCAAATTGGAAGAGTAGAAGTCAGAAAATTTATGGGTTGAGATAAGGACAGTTTAATAAGTAAAGCAAAAGCTGCGCACACAAGCAAGGCAAATCAAGGAATTCCTTCACCATTCCCATGGGCAGGCAGGTGTTCGGCCATCCCCAGGACAGTCGGGCTCTATTATGCTTAACGGTTACTTGGGAAGACAAATACCTTAAGTCTGAATATTCCTTCCCTTCTTTCTTCTTCCCCCCAACTTATATATGCTGAACATGATGTCGTATGGTATGGAATATCCCTTGGGTCACCTGAGGTCAGCTTTCCTGGTTGTGTCTTGTCCAAACTCCCTGTGCACCCCCAGCCTGCTTGCTGGTGGGGTGGGGTTCGGAGCAGAAAAGGCCCAGCTAGAACCAGCACAAATGTCAGCCCAGTATCTGGAAGGTCATCCTGTTCTCCACCAGTAGCCTCACAGTATTCGACTAAAGTTAGAGCTACGGAGTATTAACATGATACAGGTTGACAGAAGTGCAGACTATTTTTTTTAAAACAAGAAAAAAACTATCAAAAGGGTATTGTTGCATACAAATAGACTTAAAATACGACATTTAGTAGCTAACAAAAATATCCTTGAACTGACTAGTAGCTTGGTGAAGCACAAAACCTTGTTACCAATAGAAACTCAGACATTGACACTTATGTATTGTCAAGGCCTTCCTTGAACAAACAAGACATTGCTTATGTAGTATTCAAGTACCTAGTACTGGAAAACTACTTCAAACAGGTTACCATCATCCAAAAAAAGCATGGACAACCAGACATGTGATGGTAATGAGATGCAAGTGTAACCATTGTCCCAACAGAGTCTGTGCTGAGAATCTCCTTCCTCTATCATCTTCCTATTTTCCAGAGAAAGAGCATGTGTATTGAGCTAAATTTCATTAAAAGCTCAGAGAATAACCTTCTAGAAATCTTGTAAAGAGAGTCATCAGGAAAATTAATAAAGACATCAGCAATGCACAGAGACCGGTAAAAGACACCTTTTATAGCTCTTCTAATATATAATAATTCTTTGTTAACCTCTGCCAGATTACTCAAATTAGTTCACCGTTGTCTCTGAATAGGGCTGCTTTGTCAGGTTAATTTTATAGGCTGATGATCAGTAACTGATCATTTAATTCATAGATCTCAATAAAGAGATTTTTTGTAGAATATTTTATCTCTGTTTTGTAGGTGATATCATTAAAGCACAAAGGATGTGAGAGTTACGCAGTAAATCAGCACCAGAGTTAAGAAGGGGAGGACAAAGTTCCCTTGATTCTCAAAATAATGCCCTGGCTACTGGGCTATGAATTAATTTTTTATAGAAACTGTATACTGTGCAAAATTTGTGTGAAACATAAAGGGAAAAGGTTTTATAATATCCCAGAGTTTCCTCATGACTCCCCTTCAAATTGTTTCACCTTCACTCTGCATGAATCACAGTCCTGATAAGGTTTTTAAATCCCCCCAAATTTCAGTTATGGAGCAGAAGTGATGTGCTTTTAATTATAAGACCAGTTGTGCACTTCACGTTTCAAATTCAGAATATCACATGCACTTGGACAGGTAGATTGCTGCAAATTTATGAAGAGAAGTTGCTTGCAGTAAATAAATATTGCAATAAATCCACCATACAATTTCCAGCAAACTGCTGTAAGGGTTTCCTGAGGCAGTGTTCATATCTGTTTGCATTTCACTGTTCAAGACGGGATTTTCTTCCATTAGTTTGCCTAAGCTTTTTTTGAACTCATTTGTAACATTCCAGAAAATACTAATGTAACCAGGCTATTTGATTACACTGCATTAAATGAATACTTAACTCCCTTTGCTTTAAGCCCAATGACCGATATTTTTCATCTGATAACCCTTAGCACTTCAGTTATCAGCAGTGGAGAGTCACTCCCCATTCACTCACTGCATACTGCTCTTTGTTTTACAGATTTCTGTTGTACCCCTTTTGTAAGGTCTTTTTCTCTCTGTAGCATCTAATTCTGTTCCTTTATTTTTTTACACAGAGGCATTGTTACCATTCTTTTTACTTTTTCTAATAATTCTTTGTGAAACAGAGAGGAATAGATAATTCTGTATTTGAGCATGTTACTGATATATACTATGGCATAATGATCTCTGTTTTGTTCTCTACTTATTTCCTAATGTTCTATTGTCTTTCTGGTCACCAGTGAGCATTTTGCCATTTGTTTCCACAAAACTACCTACAGCGACTGTAAGACCTCTTTCTCGAGGGAAGTAAGCTCATTTGTTACTCTGTGTGCAGTCAGGGTTGCTCATTACATGTATTTATTGTCACTGAATTACATTTGCTATTCTATTGCCTGGCGGTTGCTTACCATCATGAGGTCCTTCTGCAACTGCTTGCAAACTGATGAATGTTTAGAGCACAAAGGAAATGTTAGATGCAAATAAACTATCTACTCTCTTAAATACAAAGTTCATACATACAGTAGCGTGTGTCCTTTCACGTCAGGTTTCCTATAGAGCTTTCTGGATGTGGGCAGAGTTCTTCCTCAGCTCCCACTACTGCTGCACAAGGTAGTAATTTTTATTTAGTTCTACTGAAAGTGCAGCTCTTTCTGGGCCTCTTTACTGGTCATCACAGGGAGGTTTGAGACTTTGATGGGAGAAAATCTGACAAGCATAGTTTATATGTTGGACACCAGGCAGGGTATTTTGTAGCTTCTGAGGAGTTTTGGGAAGCATTAGGTCAGTGTGCGGGTTGCTGTAATCAAGGCTGTGTACCTTGCTGGCTCCCACCTGCCTTAATAACAAGGGGAGCAATAATGTGTCAGGCACCAGTACTGAAGGTGAAATGTGTTGTGATAACAAGGAGGAAAGAAAACAATGGTGTCTGGAGTAAATTGCAGTAAGTTGAAGGGTGATGTGTCCATTGTTGCTTCGGGGAAACATGATTTGATAAAGCCAAATAAGTCTCACAAGCTCTTGTTACTAGGAGAGCTCGATATTGCCACTGACTATACTAACATCACATTTTAGGAAGCAGGAGTAAGAGGTGCTTTCAAGATCATCCTGTATTTCAAGGATCCTCAAACTACGGCCCGAAGGCTGGATACAGCCCCCCAGGGTCCTCAATCTGTCCCCAGGTATTTACAGAACCCCCCTGCTGGGGGTTGGGGGTGGAAACCCAGCAGCCGCAGATGACGGCCTGCCACTTCATCCGCGCACTGGCCCCCTGGTCAAAAAGTCTGAGGACCCCTGGGGTATTTTATCATGGTTCATGGAGCCCGTGTGTACTGCTTACCAGTGGCTGCTATTTGGGGATCGTGTCATGTGCCTAGATATAGGTGTCTTGTGCAGTTTTTGATGTCTTCCGACACCCTGCTTCGTTCCAGCTGTCACACCAGAAGGCCTCCCACAGATCCTGTGTTACACGTGCCTCCCCCACCTAGGGGCTGTGGGTGTCTGAAGCAGTGCCTCCTCCACGGTTTTGTGGAGACCGAATGCTATAATGGAATACTTGGAAAAAAAAATATACTGAAGCCCTAGTTAGCTGCACAGACTTACACAGAAAAAGAGCTTGATAATAACTCCACAGTAACAGCAAAACATAATTCAGGTAAAAACTTTGATACAGGGAATTATTTCTATGTTAAAGTGGATATTTAATTTATATGAAATAGCATATATTTGGCAAGAACTATTAGATGTACTTAGCATCATCATTTTCCCCCAAAGACATGACATTTTACTTTGGCAATTTTTCTCTCCCTGCTCCCACCCCTCAATCTTCAGCTTCAGTGAGCAGTTCTTCTTTCCTGTGAAGAAGGAAAACAGTCCTCTTACTTTGGGCAGGAACTGACCTTCACTTGCCTGGAAATTCATACATAATTCTGAATTTTTATAGTGATCGTTCTCCTCTGAGCATGTTGCAAAACTTTCCAAAACAACTACCATAACAAAAGAACCCCTTCAGATTTATTTCTGTCTTTGTATAAGGTCATAAAAAACATAGCTTTGAAGATTTCAATGACTTGCTGTCCAGAACAGTGGGGAAAAAAAAACCAAACTACTTTATGATGGCTCCACTCCATTTCCAGTCAGAGAACTACCCATATGCAAGATTTCAGTGGCCAGGGTTTGTTTGTTTGTTTTTTTGTTTTGGTATTTTCCCAGCTTTTTGAGAGATGGTAACTGTGGTTAATACATTTCACTGGTTGATCGGAAGGCTTTGCTTCTGAACTTCACTAAACCAGACACAAAAGGAATTTCATGTTACAGTTTATTGGATGCAGTGTGTTCCATCAGTTACTGTTAATGGACAAAAAAAGATACCATTAGAAAAAATGTTGTGACTGAAGTTACCTTAACTCTCTCTCTTCAGTACTTTCAGTTGGGACAGGGTATGACTTTCCTCAGACAAAAAGTAGGAGCAGTGGCAGTGGTGCCCGGGTTCATAACAGAGGAAGGAATGGGTTCGTGTGTCACATCTAGGTCTGCACTGGCAGTGGCTTTGTTCCACTGTAGGCTGGTGCATCCTGATGCAATGTGCTTCTACCTTTCAGTCTCCACATGATTTGGATTTTCTCAGCAATCCTGGCATTAGACAGGGTATCTACTGAAAGAATGCTATTTTGCTTACGTAGATATTTGGTTCTTAAGAGATTGTGCCTCCGAATGAAAAGTCCTGCCTCCAGCATTCCATAGCTCAAAGGCAGCATGCAAAAGTCCTATATTATTTATATATTGTTCAATTATTGTTCTGAATCTGAATACTCTTCCATGTTTCATGACAGTCCTGCCTCTCACAGGATGGATTCAGCATCTGAATGTGGATTTTTAAGACCCATTTTCTTCCTTATTGCTCAAGTAAAGTCACATGTGTCCATCCTCAGAGACCTGACTATTTGCTGTTCACCAGATATGCAAAGCTAAACTACATGCATAGGGTATCTCCACTTTACATTCAGCATCTAAGTTGGCAATGACAAATGTTTCTTTGGCTTCAAAGTTCAGTGAATCTGAATTCAGACGCCCTGCTGAGCACAATTTAAACTTAATGTGCCTGTTTCTTTCTACCTTTCCACTTTGCTGAGAGCTCCCTCTGAGTACTAGTGATCTCTCTGGCAAGGGCAGTTTAGGATTCTCAGTAACATGTCCAAGGACTATGTTCCTGTTCCAATACACTTATTTCAAACTTGTCCCTGAGATCATCCCCATGCGTGATGCTGCCGATGTCAGATAGTTTTTGTGCTGTTCGTCCCCTGTAAGACACCTTGCTGTTTCTACTGGGGCACAAAACTTTTATTTCTATAAACCAACAATTTTTAATAAAGGTAATTACTAAAATAATGATTCACATTAAAAAAAATGGATGACCTAGATAATTTTGTGGGAAATAGTGCAGGTAGAGTCTGGTCCACTGGCCCAAAAAGTTGGGAATCAATCTTTCACACTGTGTCAAAAGTACTTGGACATGGTTTCTTGCAGACTAGGTAGATTCTAGTCGATTGCTAAGGAGTTATGACATTGGCCATTAAAATTCAGAATAGCTACTGGGACAATGATTTTTATGATACAGCATCCATTTGATTATATTAATACATTTTTACATTAATTTCTGGAAGGCTCAATAAATTAAGCAGAAACATATTTCCTTTATAACATAGTCTATCCACTATCTGTTGAACTTATTAAATAGAATAGGTACAGAGTTTCAAAGCCCAGTAGTGAGGTGCTTCCTTTTACTCCAGTAGTATGAGACCACTGGAAAACAGGCAATCTCTGCCATAAACAAGCATTTCTGATCTGATCAAAGATGATTGTTAGATAAATCCTACCTTTCCTGGTAAACACAGCACAAAGGAGTACACTTAAAATAGCATATCTGTCAGTAACATACTGCGTATTTTCAAAGTTAAATTTTTAGATATATGTTTACATAATTGGTTTGTGACACTTTAACAACAAAAAGTACAGTATTGTTTTTTAATTTAGTTATCTGCGTTTTGATGGAGCAAATTCCCTTCTTCCACTTGACCGGACTATAATATTCACTTGATGTTGAGTAGCTCCTACACAAGCTTAGATCCTTGGTATTCATTTGATCTCTGTTTTTAAGGCACAAAGCAGAGATGTAGTTTTCTAATGCTTTGTTATGACCAGTTAATATTTCCCCAAAATAGTTTTCTAACTAGAAAATCTTCAGGTCTGTAGGTTGTAAATGGGGATTACGAGAAGCTGATTGTATCTTTTTCCTTTATGAATTTTGCTAATGGCAGAAACCAAACATTTTCAAAATATTTCTTGGGAGCAAATATTAAAGAGGTTTATATTTTTCAGATGCCGTCAGCACTTTTCCAAGAATTGTTCACAGAATCACAGAAGGATTGAAGGTGGAGGGGACCTCTGAGGGATCTCTGGTCCAACTCCTTACTCAAGCAGCACCTATAACCAGTTTCTCTCTCTGGGCAACCTGTGCCAGTGCTCGATCATCCTCACAGTGAATAAGCATTTATGGATGTTCAGAGGGAACCTCTCTTTCAGTTCAGAGGGAACATCTTGTGTTTCAGTTTGTGCCCTTTGCCTCTGTTCCTGTCACTGGGCATTGCTGAAAAGTCTGGCTTGATATTTTCATCCTCCTTTCAGGTATTTATATACATTCATAAGATCCTCTTCAGCTTTCTCTTCTCCAGGCTAAACAGTCCTAGCTGTCTCAACCTCTTCTCATAGGAGAGATGCTCCAGTCCCTTCAACATCTTTGTAGGTCTATCTCCGTTCACTTTTTCATTATGTCTGTGTCTCTTGTACTGAGAGCCCAGAACTGGACATAGTGCTCCATGTGCGGCCCCACCAGCGCTAAATAAAAGGCAAAGCTCATCTCCCTGCTCCTGCTAGAAGTATTTTGCCTAATGCAGCCCAGGATAACATTAGCCGTCTTTGCAGCATGGGCACATTGCTGGCTCAAGTTCAACTTTCAAACCAGGTCCTTTTCTGCAAAAATGTTTTCCAGCTGCTCAGCCCCCAGCCTGTCCTGGTGCATGGGGCTGTTCCTCCCCAAGTTCAGGATTTTGCACCTCCCCTGGTTGAACTTGATGAGGATCCTGACAGCTCGTTTCTCCAGCCTGCCAAGCTCCCTCTGGATGGCAACGTGTTCCTCTGGAGTATCAGCCACCCCTCCCAGTTTGGTGTCATCTGAGAATTTGCTAGGGGTACCCTCTGCCCCATCATCCAGATCATTAATGAAGATGTTGAACAGGATCAGGCCCAGTATTAACACTTGGGGCACACCACTAGTTACTGGCCTCCAAGTGGACTTTGTGCCACTGATTGCCACCCTCCAGGCCCAACTGTTCAGCCAGAGGTGGTAGGCTTTGCATTTTTATTGCAGTTTTTTTAGTTGGTTGGCTGATTTGGTGGGGTTTTTTGATACTTTGATTCCTTTCTTTTTTAAAAGCTAGTGAATACCACCTTTGTTTTCAGGCTATCAGAGTTTAAACAGCTCCCCTTTACAATTTCAAATATGACGTGGAATGCTGATCTCAAGTCTAGACGACAATTGTAAAACAACTTCTGTTTGTGTCACTCAGGTACAAATATTACTCAACTATCCACTCCACAAATGCTCACCAATAAGCTTCAGATGTAAGTGCAAAATTTTACTTGTTGTAAAGTCCTACTGACTGCTGGGCAAACAGCGAGACCCACCTTTACTGAACACAGCAAAACTGAAGTATCTTTATTATAATTGTTCCTTGGGAAAGCGACTAGTGTTTGAAGAAAGACTTAAAACAAAAAATTATATTAGAATTTCTTAGAAGGGAGATTCCAGTCAAGAACTCTATTGACTCCTTTTAGTGAAAATTTGGGGAAATTAGTCTCAGCTGTAGACTGGGTATTTAAGCTATTGTGTCAGGCGTGAGGATTTGGCCTCCAGTTGCAGAATGGCTTAGTCTGGCCTTTAAAACAGACTCTAAAACAAGAAAAAAAACCTTCTAATTGCAAGTGTGTAGGATCCTATATCACAACATCATGTTTACTCTGGTGTTGTGGTTGTTTCCATAGAAAGACAGCACTCTCATATGTCAGTGTTTTTAATGGAATTGAAGAGAAGCCATTGTTTTCCAAACTTCAAAGTTAATATTAAGCAATATTAATTTATATCTGTAATAAACTACAAAGTTGTGAAATATTCCATTTTAAACTGTGAACAAGTGTTTTGCTGGTCAGCTTAAATATTTCAGTCATTATATCCCTTGTTTCCTAGAAGATCATTAGATATTTTATGTCCTGTTGCTTTGGGGTTGATTAATGACACCATACTGTGAAGTCTCAAGGCATTTCCTAGGCATCAGTTGAATACTCCAACCTTCCTGTATTCAGGAATTCCTGATGCTCTGTCATTATTGCTGTTAAAACCTTTTTTTTCTGGTGAAAAAAATCCCCCAATATGGAAGTTTTTGCTCCCTTTAGAGCAACATTTCACCTGTGTATTGCCCTGGTGAGCATCTAATTTGCAGTCCTGTTGTTTGTGTTCTCTCATTCTTACAAGTATTGACAAAACAGCTTTGGCACCACTTCAGTAACTACCTAGATCTTGCATGCAGGTGGTTCCCTTAATTTCAATGTGCTTATTTACTTAGTTAAAACTAGGTATTTGCTGAAGCCCCTGTAGGCTTTTGTTCATTTGTTGGGTTTTCTTTGTAAAAGAAGCAGTTGAAGTCAATCATCATAACAGTAGTGCTGCTAAATAAGGACCATGGGTTTGGTTTTGGCTTGCAATAATAAATGTTTTTTCCCCCTACTTTTTATGGAAGATGTATTTGGAAATAAATTTTCATTACAATATAGATATATTTAGTCACAATATATATAATAATATGTTTCTATTATTGTGTATTAAAGAATTTAGAACTTGCTGACAAATGAAACAAGGTTAATTATACAGCAGGTAAAATAGTAATACATTAAATACAAATAGCTTAAGTAATGCCAAATCAGAAAATGATGGCAAAAGATTTTCCTTAGTGAAACTAACTATTCTGCAGGGCACATACTTTTGATCTTGGTAATGCCATAATTAAGCAATTTAAGTATGCATAAATACTAAGCCAGATTCTAATTTCAGCTGTATTTGTCTTACTTTAGGAATAATCTCATTTGTATCAGTATCATGCATGTAATGATATCATTAGAAAAAAACCAAACACACAATTTGGCTACCTCCCAGCAAACTGGGATATCCTACAAAAAGTTCTATGTCTTTGTAATACTATAAAGACTAATTTAACAGTGATTAACAAGTTAAATATTATACAACTAAACCTATGTAAATATTACAGGAACAGATTCCTGTAAAATTTACAAAAATCACAGATTACAAGATATCAATCAAATAAAAAATCCCTTGATGGGATTCACAGAGTTCTGTAAACCATAAAAAACCTGAACTAAACACACTTCTCCCTAGAATCCTGATAACCTTTACTGTTCCTTATTTTTATTCATTAATTTTTTTCATTTTATTTATTCATTTCATATTCAGTATATTTATTCATTTCATTAGGATAGTAAGCTAAGAATGAAGTGCTGGGTGATTATACGGGAGAAGTATGTTCAGGGTCAAAGTGTGACCTCACCTGAATTAAATAAGCATTCAGAAATGAACTGATGTTCTTTACCACCGAAACATAACTACTAGTATGTCATTACAGCATTCATATCATTATATTGTGTTTAATCTAGAAGAACCTTATGTTTAATCGTTTGTTCATTAATATGTAGCTATACAGGGCTAGAGACAAAAAACATAAATAGTTCTGTAAACAGTAAAGTGAGTTAAGGGGTCTTACCCCCTTCATATTATTTTTTTTATCTGACATCACAAGCTCCTTTCCAGAAATACTGAGGTTTCAGATCTCCTTATGCAGATCTCTTGGTAACATTATTTTGTTTATTAAGGTAATTGTTTCCTCACAGGAACCACTGAATTATTGTAAATCCTTGGAACAAACTACAGAACAATTATGAAATGCCAAATAAAACCAAATTTTATTTTTTTTTTTAGTAGAAAAAACCTGTTCATGTTAAAATATTTGGCAGGTTTGTTTTTTTTTCCTGTGTCTCCTAGTCCTGGAGCTGGGTCCTTGCGGTCACATTGTGAAGCCTGTGTGCAGCTCTGCTCCCTCTCCAAAGGAACACTCTGCCTGTGTACCCACAGGGACTGGCTTTCCCTGCACTGTTTCCCCTCTTTACGTCAGGGATGCTCCTGCCTTTCTGCCACCATCTACCTTATGTGCTGTGCAACCTGCCTACCCAGCCTTTCTGGCAATTTGCTCTCTGCCTTGCCCTAAGCCCACTCTGGACTGAGCATGCTGTGCTTCTATTATAATGAATCTGAGCTGCCTCCGCCCACCTTAGCAGAATTGCCTGAAAAGCTTACAGACAGCCTAGCTGTTTGCTAGTGTGCAAAGCCTGAGTGTAAACTTTATTTAGGTATTTCAAGACCTTGTTGGAGGGGAGGAAAATTCAAAGTTTAGGGTGTGAAGATTATTCAGGTTTAGCTTTTAATCACATTAATACTGCTTTTTCCATAACTGTCTGGATTAACTGCAACGAGGTTGGTCAGCAGCAGGGAACGTGTCCTAAACACAGTAAAACTTCACACCTTCCTCCTTTGAAAAGGGCAGCGTATCACAGAGATCTATAAAATCAGGACTGGCACAAAGAATGGGAGTATGAAATAATTTAATCACTGTTTCTTAAGATGCAGGGACTCGAGTCAGCCAATGGAATTATTGGATTTAAAACTAAATTAAGTGCTTTCTCACACAATGTACCATTATGTTGTAAATTCATTCCCTGTGCAACCTTGCAAGGGCTAGAAGTATAAAAGGGTTTCTAAAGTGACTGAATTCATAAAGAATAGCCCAACTGGTGACTAAACAACCCGTCTGGTCTGGGCACCGGCTCAGAAGGCCCATGTCTGACTACTGGGAGGATGTACATGGATCTTTTTTAAAAGTGATCTCCAAGCATCTTCAGCCGGTCACTTTTGGAAGAGAGGGTCTGGGCTCAGCTGACTGGTGTCTCAGTATTGTAGTTGTTCTTGTGCTTCCAAAGTCCCCTGCTGCTCTGGCCTCTGACAACACGGTCCCTGAGTGTCCGTCTGCAGCTGGTGGGGCCCCGGTTGAATGCCCTACAGCAAAGTACGATGCAGGGCTAGACCTGCATCTTAGGCGATGAAATCCAAACCTGGCTGGCCACTCGGTTTTTCAGTCATTTAAGCTGAACCTTCAGAAATAGGTTTTTCTGAGGTGTTAAGAGAGAGCAATGATGCAGAGATGGCATCTGATTTGACCCTCAGATGCTGGTGGTTTCACTTATGTGTTGGCAACCTGGCACGTTGCTGTCCTGTGCTAGACTGGGGAATTATGGTGCCATTTCTTGTGTGCTTAGAACCACATAAAACAGTGCAGTCACTACAGACTTCATGCTTGCTAGCCATGAATATAAGCAGCACCTAACTGGATAAATAAAATCACCATGTATAACGTATATCCCAGATGTCTTTATTCCTCTAAACTTGCATTATCAACAAATGACTCAATACTAGGTGACTGCAAGTTTAGTGTTCATGGAATAAAACTTGGAAAAAGAAGGTAAATGGTTGTAACAAAGCACATGGTTATACTGAGAGATGTGTGGACTCAGAATGGTATCCTTTAAGTTTTCTGGGAGGGAAGCTCAAAGTAAACTGTGATGGCACTCTCATGCATAAATGTAAAAATCTAATGAGAAAATTCTATGTCACCAGCTTTCTCAGCTCTCCATACTTACACTACTAGGGAATGGGTTAAAAATTTATAATACTGAATGACTTACCAATAGCAGTTATCATTTGTATATTTAAGGTATATATATTCAAAACTAATATATTCAAGATATGCCTTGCCTTGATTTCAAAGGGTGCTTATGTGCTTTTGAAATGTTCAGTAGTTATGTTCATTTGTAGATACATTGGTAAAATGGAGTAACGGCACATCTGCAAGTGAAGATTTCTTTGCGGGTGTTGATATTCTTTATTGTGCATTATTTTTTTGGATTGTATTTTAAGTAATATTTTAAGTGTCTCAAAATACGTTGTGTGTGTTATAAGCCAAAATCAATATTAGCTCTGGAAGCTTATTTTTATATTAATAAGAAAAACTAAAAAGAGGATTTAGGTGAAGCAGGGACATTGGAATTCATCACTGTGATCTAAGAACCTCTGGCGGTAAGGTAATCCCAGAATTATCTCAGTTTAGTAATCCTGCCTCTGAAGAAGTGACAAATTCTGCTGATGCAAACATGGAAGTGAAATTTGGAAATATATATAAAAGGAATTAGGGTTATTCTTTGTAATATTCAATACTTGAAAATGAGGTGAAATACATAGTCTCACTGTCAAAATCCAAGTTTACTCCAAAGAAATATGTTTGCATTTGATTTTCTGCTTTACTAAACCTTAATTAACTATTAATTTGTAGGGTATGGAACTTATATTATACGCAGTGGAGTCATATCTCTTTTGATGTAAAATCTACAGTCCTCACTTTGCTGCAACACTTGTCCTTGTTCAGCAGTGTATATAGAGACCATGGTAGTTAGAGAGAATGATGGCAGAAACACATAGGAAGTCTTCTGTCTTAATGTACATATTTCTAGTGATATCTAGGGCAATAAAATAGTGGCAGGCCCCTGTGAAGTGTAGATACATGCACGCCTTTGTTTATGATTTCAGGAAACCGGGAGCTTATCTTCAATCTGGCATCAGTCCTTCCAGCTGTTGGCCACCTGGATATAAATGAATACAGCTGTGTCTGGTATTGCATATACTTACAGATTTGTATGAGAACATGTTCTGCATGTATAAAGATCTAGTAGATGTAGTCTAGTCTATGCCTAGTTATCTGACATATTTACTTAGCTTCCCAGAGAAAGTGATAGCATGATTCAAACATGCAGAATTAAGCTTTTTAAGTTTTATGCTTTTCATAACATGGGCTTGGACTTGAGTCAGTTGAATAGATGTAAATAAAAGCAGAAAAAAAGGTAAGCCCATAAATAAAAGGTCTGAGACATCAAAAGATACCCTTGTAAGTAATACAGGATACTGTTGAAGGGGAAATGATATTACATTCAGAAAGATCAGGCACCTCTGAGAGAAAGAAAAACTTAATACTATGGAAGACAGTGAACAAAAAATATTAGAAGAAAATTAAAGGGAAAAGTGTACTGAGGGTAGTAAAGAAAACACTTATTGAACAGCTTTTTTTTTTTGTTCTTTCTTCCCTTTAATATTATTTGGGCAAATCAAAGGAGTTTGGAGACCAAAGCTGAGACAGGTTTCACACTATCTTTTTTGAAAAAAGAAATGAGAATGAAGATGAGGTTGAAGACCAAAGAAAATTAGGGATGTTTAAAAAGGCTAACAGAGAAGAGAACATACATAAAAAAGCATAAAGGTAAAAGGTTTGGTTTTTTCTTCATTACCTGAGAAGAGTATTTAGGATTTCTAAATAGGCTATATAACTAGCAGTGAGAGCAGTACTGAGCCTCAGTAATTGAGCTTCTCTATTGTTTTGAAAGGACATTAAAAGCAATTCAGTTCCTTTACTCACTACTTCAGTGCACTATAAATCTCTACACAGAAATACATACATGGCCTGCAGGTGATTGCTTGTTCATAGAATGATGACAAAAAAAAAAAAAAAAAAAAAGAAAAAGGTTAATGGCTCAGGCTACATTATTGGAGAGGATGGGGAGAATTGGGGAGATGACTAACATCAGCTGTAGCCGATACATCTGGGTCTTCTGTGTGTTTCCTTGCCACAGAAAGACGAAGTGTACAGACTGGATGTGCTTTTCAGGATGTTTACACGAACAGAAACAGAGAAAAGCTGAGCTTAGACTATTCATTGTTTCAAGGCTTCCAGGCAGTCTGTTCTTGAATGAATGCTTAATTTGAAGTATGCTTAGAACTAAGATCTTGGAGAGAGAAGAAGGACAGCAGGCAGAGAACAGGAGAACAATGAGCTGTCATGTGCCATTTTTGGGAGTTTGCTGGATTTGGAGAATAAATGCAAAATATAGCGCAGTCCTAAGTAAGTCCTCATGAAAACACACAAGAAGCTAACAAGATTTTATTCCTTGACTTTTCATTCCTTTGAGAATGATTTTTCATTTATTTGAAAAGTCTTTACTCTTCTTTACTGAGGTGCATGGTGTGAGAATTGGAGACAGTGCTTATTAAATGAAATGGAACTCTGAGTGGATATAAGGTGGTTTTGTGGGTTTGTTTTTGTTTTTTTTTCTTTTGTGAGGATTATTGGATACTGGAACAGGTTGTACAGAGGGGCTATGAAGTGTATGACCCTGGAGGTTTTCAAAACCCTGAGCTACCTGATGTGAATTCAATGTTAACCTTGCTTTGTGGAGGAGGCTGGACCTCCTGAGGTTCTTTCCAACCTGAATGACTCTATGAGTCTGTTTGTTACATCTGCTCTGTTCTTTTTATCAGCTGAGAGAGAATAGGAGGTGGGGCATCATGCTTGTGTCCACACTGAACCTTGTAAGTGAAACTTTAAATGCTACCAAAGCCAAACGAATTCAAGGGGAAAAATGGGTACATTCCTTTTCCCAGTAGTTCTGATTATTGTTGGCTCTCACATGCAAAATAAATGCAGAATTAGAGTGTTTATTGCTTAGGGTTGTTTTAGCCAGATCCTAAACCCACTGCAGTCCAGAGAAGTTTTGCTTTGGATAGCTTCTCCATAAAGGCCTGTTATAGCAGCCTAGCAAAATCAAAGGACCAATTACTGGAAACTTTATAGCAGGTTTGTGGCAGCGCTGGTTGCACATCTGGCTGGCAATACTAGTGCTGGGGAGAGCTGTCCCATCTGTCCAATGACTCGTTCCTTTCATGAGATATCAACAAAGCTGTACCACAGTACAGAACCTGGCAGGCACAAATGCAGTTGAGAAGCTGTTAGGGGTGATAATTGGTAGATTATATTGCCATAGCTACCTGATTGTTTAGAGTATGGCAGATATGCTGACCTGGATTTAAGAGGATACTTTGGTAGTGCGTATCTTGGTAACCATTGGCTGGTGGCATGACCATGAAGCAGCAAACAGAAGAGAATATTAAAATCTCTGCAAAAAACTTCAGATATGAGATTAACGGAAAATAACGTATGTGTTCCTCACTGTGTCATGTATAAGGATCTAGACTGGATAAGGACTCGGAGATTGTCACAAGCAAAATATCTCAGCTGGTAAAACCTGAAGCTGATTTTTCTAAAGAGCTGATTAATACACTAAAAATCTTTCCATCTCAAAATGTGGGTTAGTGGAATCACATACTCTCTGGTATTAGTTCTCAGTGTGGAAAAAGGTTCTGTTCTTTATAGCAGGTTAAAATATACAAACAACTGAACTAAGAAAGAAGTATAGGTCCCCAATGGTTTCATAAATTTTATTACAGGTACAGTGTCTAGACAGGCTCTTATGAACACTTTGCATCAGGAGTAGCACTTAATTGCGTGATGGGCTTTGTCAAGAACAGGTCTAGAAATGCCCCTCCCTATCTTTGTCCTGGGACAGTTTCAAAAGTTTCTCCTCCCCCTTTCCATCAATTCCCTGAAAAACTATCTCCACAGTCTGTGTCTGTTCTTTTGTCTGTTTACCTTTACCTCACCTTTACTCCCATCTAAAGCCACCACTGTGCATTTACTGTTGTTAGTGAAAGCATCATTGTATTTTTCAGTTGAAACCTAGAAGATTTCTTATGAAAAATCTTATTTTTCTTTTAGGATGTGTATTGATGAGAAAGCATTGATCAGCTCCAGTTTTTATGTCTTTCTTTAAAGCATCCAGTATTGATTGGCTACTGGTGCATACATCATGCTTGGCTCCGTAGAGAAATATCTATAGACAAAACCTATGTTCCTTCATAATGGAAAGGTTGTCTAACACCAGACAAATTTCAGACGAAACTTTTGCAATTCCTTTTTGGAAATAAAAGAAGTAATTATGGGTCAGAAGCAGAAAGCAAGAATGGCAGGCTCAAGCAGTTGTCTTTGTATTGAGGAAGAGGGTAAATTATCTTCAATCTTACTGACACTACAGTTTTTTCTCCTTTCCTCACTAAAATATTGCTAGTAAATCCAGGATCACTCTCCCAGACATGCAAGACTACATCCACTGTATAGAAGATCTCTGTCAGAGATGCATTCTCTTTTGATGTTATATAGACAAGAAAGGGGAGGGAATTACTATCAAAAAGGAAATGTGCAAGCAGTTTGGGATTTCTCACCATATTTTTTTCCCCTCTGCTTTTCTAGGAAATGTAGTTGCAATGACAGATGCTAATTTAGCTTTTGACACAATATCTAGTTTGCTGCTAGACTGAATGTTGTGGGTTTCTTAATACATGGTGGGTCGTGTGTCCTCCCCCCTGCCCCCAATTATCTTTCTTTTGGCAAAAGGAAGCACTTCAATTAGACTGAACTTTGCGATGTGTCAATATGTAAACCCTGTGGGGCCTTTTGCATGTTTATGTTGCTTTTGCAAACATGCACAATGCCAGCTGCGCAACATGTCCCCTTCTGCCTGAGGCTGGGCAGGAAACTGCACCCTGTCTTCCTACGCTTGGCTATGCTAATTCACATTTGTGATTGCCAAGCGTGATTACTGCAACGCATTGCACTGAAAAATCAAATCACTAGCCAAGTCAACAGACATAAAGGGAGAAATGGAAGTTTCCAGAGAGTTCTCTGGGCTTACTGAGGTACAAGCTAGGAATGCTAGGTCCAACGTTAACAAGAAGTATGTTTGTGCCCATAGCAGTTTCCTGGCTCTTGCATGAGCAGTCTTCCACAAATCTAAAAAAAACTTAAAACCAAAACCAACTCAAAACCCCTCTAGTTCTGTGAAACAGATTCTGAGATATCAGTAATTGGAAGAAAATTGTTAAGTATTGTCATGCTTTGTAAAACCCAGTAAGGAGCTGTGGCCTTCACTGCAGTCGCTTTGTGTTTCTGTTACTCATGGATGCCTGTGAATATTCCTCCTATGCTGATAAGGGTGGCTGGTCTTCTCTGTTCTGTAAAACCAGGCTGTGTTGTTTCTTGGTTGGTGGATTCACCAGCTAAACAATGTAGGTGAAACCCAGAGTCATTTAGGTCTTTTTAATCCCTTACCTTTTACACATAATGTGGTTTCTTTCTGACTTGCCCCATGTGAGCTGTAGCCTTCTGCTCCTCTTATATTGCACATTAGGCAACAGTTAAATCATGTCCTCCTGTGAAGCACTAACCTCTAGAGTCATGCCTTGATAAGCCTGATATTTTAACTATCTGAAATTTTCTTTATTAATAGAATAATGTATATCCTGGAGTATCTTGTTACTGTCAGTGAATGGATTAATTATTTTTACATATACCTATTAAAGAATCTGCTTTCTCTGAAAACGTTTGTGTGAAAGGGCATGCAAATAATCTTCCCAGTGTGAAATTAGATGACAAGAAAGAGCACTGAGAAATCTTCTCTTGACCATTTGAAATTTTGCATGTTGCCATTTTGTGACCCTTGCTCTTCTTTTTTCTTTTATGTTCTGTGAATGATTCATATTTTCCCTTGCTGCTGCCAGGAACTCAGCTTTTAGTGCTGGTTCCTAAACTAACAGTTTCAACCTACTTTCTTTCATACATAAAATAAACCTGAACTATTGAATATCTGTGTTTAGTTTCTCACTCCAGAAAGTGAGTTAAAAATAGCTGAACAGGGCTGAGAGGCAGCTGCTAAGGAAGCAGGTTGGGACTTTGAGACTGTAGTCAGTTTGAATTGCTACTTTTTCATATTCTAACCTCTACTTACCCACTGCTTGTATTAATCGACCATTTCCTCCAAAATACCTGAATTTTGTATCCTTTAAGCTTTTACTTTTCTTCGCAATCAGCTATGGAAAGGGAGTGTGCATAGAGGTGTTTTACACTGACATAGTGTATTTGTCTGTGGTGCATGATATGAAATGTATTAAAATGTGCTGTCAGTAATATTGTGGGTTTGTAAAGTTAGTGTCTCAGGAGCAACTGCTGAAAAAATGACCCTGGTTGGCTGAGAACCAGGCTTGTATTTTGTAAGAATTAGGCAGTTGTTTCTCCTGGAGGTTATTATTCTGCCTGTGTATATGGAGGAACTTTGTAGGTTTTAACCAAAAGTTGAAATGTCTTAGAATTTGAACAAAAATAGAAGGGCAAATACTTTAAACCAAAAATTAATCCCATGACAACCAAGTACGAAAAAGCATATGGGGTAAAAAGCACCAGGATATAGTACATTTTTAGTTTTATTCCTGCTCAGCAATAGCTGTTTTTCAATTTCCTTGGTAGAAACTATGAAAGATAATCACTTTGTCTTTCTATCTAGTGAAAATAAGGGGTAATACCTATCAAAGAATTGCTATGGAAGTATGTTTCAGAAAATGTTTATTTCCACCAGAACTGAAAAAATTAACTGAATACTAATGTGACTCTCTTCTGCCTAGGAGTTATCCTTCAAATATTGTCTATTTTACTACTTTTCCCCCTATGACTATTCAAAGCAGATGACTGGAAATGGATACATTGTTTAATCAAAATAATAGCTAGGAGTAGCTACTATCATGCCTTTTGAACATTCAGTCAGAAGCCTTGTGTCATGTCTACAGTTTACATGTGCATACGACTCAAGACCTGAGTTATTTTATTGATGTCTGAGATCTGGTATCTAGATATAGGAAGAAGACAGAACAGGAACACCAAATGAAAAATTATTTACAGGTTTTCTCTCTCTGTTTTTGTTGGTTGGTTGTTTTTTATTTAATTCTAAAAAATACCATTTAGCTCCTTTTTGTCATCTTACTTTTAAAAAAAAGTTTATGGGTTGTACATCTTCTAGCCATCTTGCCTTGAGGTGGGGCAAAAATCTCTTACTCTCACATTCAAGCAAAGACACATGAAATGAATACAAATCCTGAAGCTGTGTGAATGTCAATGCTACAGCCAGAAGGATAATGGTAATTTATGTAAAAATGTCCCAGCTGTGAACCTGCCAACTCAGGTACTTCCAGCTGTGTTGCTACTTTGGCACAAAATGCAGTGCAAGCTGCAAAGTCTCCAAATCTTAGTAAGTACTTCAGACTAAAGTGCACCGTGCCTTGGTGCTGTGGCTGTGTGGCTAACTTCACCCAGTGCAGACAGTGCAAAGCTAATTTTCCAGTTTCTACTTCAGGTACAGTCATATCTTTTATTGCTGCCTAGACCTACTCTAAGGTGTTCCACCCTACATGTAGCCTGTACAAGCTAGAACATAGAACATCAAACTAAGCATTCATTATGTCTGTTGGTTTGGTTTTGCTTTTACTTGTGTTTTAGACATTTAATTGCATATAAAATAAGCTGCTGTGGCACGTTGTCTCTGTTTTACAAAATTAAAGTTAAAAATAATCATAACGATAACTGAAATGAGATCCCTGCGTAAACTTTTGAACATTAAATAAAAAAGGAGTGTTTATTAAAAGACTAGATCCATGTCTTTCTCTAAAACAGTGCCTTGTGCACAATCCTGCTCTCCTTTCCCCATCAGTACTGAAGGTCCATATTGTCATCCTGGGAAAGGATGTTCTATTTCTGTAATATACTTTTTACTTCTACCTTTGATGACTCTAAGTTCTTTGTTCAATACCTGTTATTAAAACAAAAATCTAGGGAAGACTGAGATGATTCAGTCAAAGTGCTTTGCTGCTGAACTTTACTTGCTGGAGATGACTATTTTATACTGGGTTCTGTGACACATGTATTTTTCAAATGTCACTGATAAAATGACCTATTTCTGTTCTGCCAAAACCTTTGTTGTCTTTAGATTTGTTTGTTAGTTTATCTTTTTCTGTTCGAGCTTCAGTATATAGATTGCTGGGAATGCAGAGTAAAAGGAAGGAACTCTTGTATCACTGTCCATCCCTCATCTTTCTTTAAGGGAGGAAACCAGGTTGGTCTCAATTGTTATGCTTATATATTTTTTAAACTTTGATAACATCCAATATACAGGCTGTGCTTATTCATGCTCTGCAAAAGAAACAAGTTTTCTTGATTGGCCCCTTTAACTGACTCTTAAGTAGATTTTCAGTTTGCAGATAGCTAACCCTTGCAATTTAGATTCGGAGTGTACGTTATGTTGTAGAAATATATTATTCACCATGTCACCATAAAATAACACTGCAAACACCATCCTTTAAAAGATTTGCATGGTTCTGATGGCAGTTTTTCTCCACATTTCACATGTTCCCAGGCATGCCTTTCTGTGATATTCCTTCCTATGCCCTCTTTCATGTTCCTTTTCTAGCTCCACACAGACAGCGTTAACTATATGCCTTTAACTTTGCAAGGTGATTCAGTGGAATCCTGTAATAATGAAATGCTCTGGATACACTAAAGGTACCTAATATTTCTGTAGCAGCACCCAAATAATAAGGTGCAATGCATATGAAGTGGCTTACGACAACGAGTTCTCATGCTCTTACTCTCTTTACATTGCTTTTTCTGCCCCCTTGCACTCTGGTGGCATCTGTTATGGCTTATTAAAATTTAGTTCCTATAGGTGCTATATTACTAACAACTCCCTAATATTATTGCTGTTGCTTTTCATTCCAGATATTTCAGCTCTTGCTCCCTAACATTTCACAGTGCCCTTCTGTGAACTTTCTTTGTGTCCTCCAGTATTTCAGTTTTCGGCAAAACAGTCATTGACTATCTTCAATTTTTTCTTGATAAGGGAATATCTTTTGTTATAATATGGTATAGACCTTTCTCTTGGTTAAATGAAGGCCATTCATTCCCCTGAAAATTATTCTGCAATGAGAAGAGTCTAGCTGCCCCCTTTCTAATTCTAAGGTTGAGATAGTTAAAGTGTCTTCACTCACCAATTACAAATCTCATTTCAGACTGAACTGCACGAGTTGGGCCAGGACTGTCTGTGTGTCTACATTTGTACATAATTAATGCAGACACTGCATTGCTCCTAAGAACTGACCTCAGGAAAAGCTTAGTGGGAAGTAAAATCAAAATAATACTAATGTCATCTTCATTTAGATGATAAGTAAATGTACTCATGAATTCCTCCTTGCACAACCTTAGTCTGGCAGCAGAGGAAGGGGACATATGAAGGAGAGAAGTAGCACCTCACGTGCACCAGACTCAGGCTAGTAGCTGGCGGATGAGAGAGTAAGAGGTGATTTTATGCAAAGCTGCTGCACCATGCCAACCATTATTTTTTTTTCTTCAATATGTCCCTCTGTGCTGGTCAGTTTGAGCAGATTTAAAATCTAGATTACTGGTTCAGAATTGGTGAGGAGCACACCAGTGACTGGTGCCAGCAGAAAGGATGAATATAAAGCAGAATACAGTCCAAGGCCAGTAATGTCCACCTGGATACTGCTGAAGCCAACAGCTAAGGATGAGGTATTAGCAGCCCACAGGAGAGTGAGGATACAACAGCATCAATCCAGGGAAAGAAAGAGAAGGGTGAAGTGACAAAGATGATGTCAAAAAAAGCACTATATAGTCTCTGCTACAGATTTATGGAAATAATTGAGACTTTTTTTCAAGGCTAGGACCTGGTTTTGAATACAGCCTTAATGCAGCTGCTTAATAACAAGAAATGAGGAGCCATGTCTGAATACATAGAGAAATGACATGAAAATAGCTGTTAAGAGCTCATGACTTGGGTAGTTGTAATTCTGTCAAAGGGATTTCCCTGGCATGACAATGGAGCTCTTGCTAATATGCCCACCCAGTCTAACGATCTGTTCTCTGCTGAATTAGTATCGATGCACACCAGGATACTGCCATGAGAGGGAGACCTGCCCGAGGCTGCTCCAGAGCAATGTTTCTTGTGCGCAGGGAGTATTACAGCCAGAAATGTTTGTTACTGGTTTGGGGGAGCAGCCATTTTTCCACTTTCAGACCACCGGAGTTTCTCACCATGTCTCTGGAGTTCTTGGATTCTTCTCACTCATCCAGGACAGGGTGAATGAGGTGGCAGATAGCATCTCCCTGTTTTTTGTCTCTCATGATCACTCTGTTAGCCATTGCTCAACACTGTTTACCCTCCATTCTTCAGGTTTCCCTTTGACTATCTGTATTGTTACTCCCCATGTGGCTGGCCTGTTGTCAGCTCCTCTTTTCTTTCTACACTGATACCTTCCATGCCTGTTCTGGAAAATGGCACTGATGCTGCTATGAATGCATCTACTAAGATGTGGAGTCACTGTGCCTTGCTGCATTGACGTTTTAGTTCTGCAGACTTGCCTCTCCGATTTGAAAGAAATCAAGTGGTTTGAGAGACTCGCCCTAATTCTCCAGTGACCTTTTGCGTGCTCCCAAAATATCCTGTCATTATTCAGAATTAAACCTTCCTCATGCAATTTATTACCACATTTTGTCATCACGAAGTTAATATGGAAAGGCTGTTCAGGATATGGTGAGTCATTCTCTTAAAGACTTTTCAGTCCTCCACAAAATTCAACTGAACCACACATTGCTACTACCACCACGGGTTCCTTTCTCCATCATAACAATGATGTCCTTCATATTTACTTCATGCAATATAAATAGGCAAACTGACAGAAGGTTGACAAGTCCAGCCTTTCCAAGTCTCTGAACTTGAAAACGAGACCGACATTTCCAATTCAATTCCACTTGTTCTTTTAAAAATGTCTCTATGAGTGATTTCATGACAACACACAAACTGGAATTACTTGCAAACAGTGGCACATAGTCACAGTACATGCATGCATTCATCAGATGTGATTTGATTTCTAAACACCAGTGAAATCTACTAAAACACCCTTGAAGAAACTTGGTTTGTTGCTTTCACAGTCATTAATTTTGGCAATCTTTTCCAGCAAGTCAGATTTTAAAAGTCAGATTTCTCAATTATGTTTCCTAGACTATGTTTAATAGCCTATGTTTAAAAAAAGTGTTTTAACAAAACCTTTTTGGCAGCCAAGCAAGTGAGAATGGAGAAGGAGAACCTGAAGAGGGGCCTGGAGCTGCTGCTGGGAGGAGGTGGTCAGGCCTTCTGACCTGTGGCCACTCTTCAGGAGAGTTCTGTGTTCTGAGCGTGGCCCTCACTAATGATTTCTGTGAAATATTTTATTCCTAACCTGTTACTACTCCTTCATTAAACGTACTAACAAAGATCCCATTTACTATAGTGAGAGTAAAATTGAATCCTGAATTAATTAATTAAATTCAGTTTGATCTTGTTCGGGATATTTTCTTGAAAGCTTTGGTTGAAAGCTTTTTTTCCCCTCCATGAGGATATATTGCACCTTTCACCATTATCACCTGAGTAATGTAATTATTTAATCCTTTTGTGAGAAAAATGGCTCTTCAGACAATTGTTCATTTGCACCTGTGAACACAAGTGAAATAAATAGAATGAAATGGACTCAGGAATGTCAACTTGTTCTCATTATGTGCTGCTGGTAGTGAAACGCATAATGATTTAGTTTGATATGGCAAATTAGAAACACAAAGTAGGTAAAAATAACAAAGATAATTATGAACTGTTTTGTTCAGACTTCTCTTCCTACTCCCTAGCTTTTATGGGGAAATGAAATAAAACCACAACAACCCAAAGTTCAAAAACATGGAGCCTCTGCAGAATTTGGAAATATAAAAATGGACATACTTTGAATGAACATATTTCAAATTTTCATGAATGACAGAATATAGATCCATAAAAAAAACCCTTTACACCTATGTCTCACTATCACGTTATCAAAACTGCTTATGTATTTACTATTTTTTTTGAGTGCCCATACTTATATGTGTTAGCAGTGCTAGTCAGATTTCTAAGAGCTACCAGTGTCTGCAGGCAGACATTGTTTTGCTGAGTGTTCAGAGAGCCCAATCCAACAGATCATTAGAAAACATACTTGGATCACCACCGTGTGAAATGCTGCTGCCAAAGGAGAAGCTGGAGAAAGTATCCTCTATTTTAAATAGTAAGACAGTATCTGGAGAGGTCATCTGCTGTATTGTAAACCCTGGTTCCTTTACATCTTCATCCTCTGTAGAGATTTAAAGCCACATCTCCTGTAAGTGCTCTGGCTACTGAGTTCCAGTTATCGGAGTCATCCTAACTGGGCTTTGCAAGGAGCCATAGTACCACTAACCAGTCACTGTTTCCTCCTTCTGTGGTTTATAGGAAATGGTTAGGCACTTAGCTCTAGAAAAAACGAGGAATCTTCAGTAAAAGCAGGTGTTTTCTTACTTTAAGGAGTTAAGATACCAATGTCTCTGAAAGAGGGCACACCAAGGCATAAGCTTCACTATTTTGCCAATTTAACTGTCTCTGCACACGTTCCTTGCTGTGTAACTTTTCCTGTTCAATCCCCCTTTTGCAGAGTGGCTGCAGGTTCCACTTCACAGGAAGGTACCTGGGTGCCAAATAGTGTAATGTTCAGTGTAAAAGTAATTTTCTGTCTAAATTTTAGTCTTCATCATTGAGCATTTACAGCTGACACCCATGAAAGTTCTTCACTTTTGAAAACACCTTCTTGACTCAATTTTAAGTATGCCCATTCTGTATCATATTTCCCCATTTATGAGAGATATATTAAAGGTCTGGCTATAACATTTAGAAAGCCCTCAGGCTTATCAGCACATACATCTGGCGTTTGCCAGACAGTTTGTATGTCCTGGGATATAAACTGCTGTGATACCTGAAGGGTTTAGAGTAGTACCTGGCAAGGTAGACTAGAGCATTTGAACTGAAGAAGATTAAGTCATTCTGTCTGACAGGAATATGGGTACTTTGTTGTAACCAAACCCAACAGGTGCTGTCATATTAGTGGCAGATCACAGAAATGTGTTAAAATAATTTTGAAATAAAAATATGTTAGAAATTAACAGTGAAGTGAATATTAGAAGTACAGTACATGTGAACTCTGATAAATTTCTTTCTGATGGGCCATCTGCAATTATTCAGGTACAGCTTTTAAATGCTGTTTGTAGAAAGTTCATTTTGACCGTAACTCCTGTTTTCTGCTCCTATCATGTGCCCTTTACATTTTCTTTCTTACACTTGGTGCCTGTAGTGTATCTGTTGGTAGTTCTCTTACTGTAGTTCATATGTTGTCTTTCTCAGTAATTTCAATTGACTGAGGTTTTTAAGGTGCTTTTCTAACATGAGAGACAAACAAATACTGTAATTTCTCATTTTCTTCCAACCCTGGTTCCACTCAGATGATGAGGACAGAAAGCAATCAAGCTTTCACAGTGTGAAAGCATGTTCATTAAATTACATTACACTTCTAAGTTATATTGTCTCTTTCACTAATACAGTATGAATGATTGCAATTGTGGAATCAAAGGTTCAAAGCTTTGTGTATTTGGAAACTAAGATTATGTTTTTTTCCTAGAACACCATAAAATTCTAAACATAAGGTTCAGTGGCTGATAGGTAAATTATTTATAACTACATGGATTTAATGTGAGGTGTTCTTAAAACCAGGCAGAGATTATAATAATTTTCTGTTCAAGAGTCTGGGTACAAGTGTAAGTGACATTGATCATAGTATTCATGAGGAATGTAAAATAATTTCCCTCAGAATGCTAAGAGAAAGTGACTTATTTTGTATTTTATATACAGCTAAGATCTTTTACATGAGACATGAACAGGCACGTAGAATTGGTAGCAATACTTAACTGGAGCAGGAAACATTATTAACAATCTTTGATACTTGTACTCATTCTCTCTGGGGCAATCAGATTTCTGCCCAGAAGAAAACAGAAGTAAATGGTTACTTGCCATATCAAGCAAGAGGATTTGGATTAGGAAGAGTCAGCTGCTCGACTTAGTCTGTCCAAAAGCTCTAGAAGAAAGTATATAATACAGGACTAAGCAGCATAGGTTAGCAACTGAGAAAATCTAAAGAGGTAAGGCTCTGGAGTGCTGCATGTTAACAAAATTGACTGACTGAGCAAATCACTGGTAGCCCCAAGTGAAGTATGTTTTGACTTAAAAGATTTGATTAAGGAGGTAAACCTGAGTAGCATTTCAAATATTTTTCTGATTACTTTGAATAGGTTCATAGATCTCAGCTGTGGTAGTAAATACACTATTTGCCATTGTTTAGGTTATATTATCATAGACTTACAGAATTTAATGACACTATTTGCCATTGTTTAGGTTATATTATCATAGACTTACAGAATTTAATGACAGAAGGAATCACTGGATCACACTGGTTGACCTCCTGTATCTTCTATTACACCTGTTCTAATAACCCAGAATGCCCAGAGCTGTGAGTCTGTCTTGTATATGATATAGAAGCTTTTCCATTCATAATAAATCCAGTCCATTGGGCTCACTTTCTGCATGAAAATCAGGGGTATGTAATGTGCACCAGTTTTATCAGACATTGCAATCAAGTGCTGGAGCACTCTTTGCAATGCAGTCCCTACACCCATGCTGTAAAATGGCCCCATGTTGCAGTTCATTCTGCTTTACCACCTTCTGCCTCTATTGATTTGAATAACCTGTGTCTGAGGAAGTTTACACTTGACTAGTGTACATTTTTCCAAAGAGGACATATTAGGTAAAAGCTGTGCCTAATTTCTATTTTGAATTTGATTTCAAATTCTGCCCACTAGTACATACTTTTTTTTTTCCTTTTAGTTTCAGGGCTCGATTAGTATTCACCAATTTTTCACAGCAAAGATAGCTGTACTGTGAGCAAGTCACCTTTCATTTTTCACCTGTGATGAAGTGACACTTTGAATTATTTAAGAACCTTTTTCCCCAAACTCCAGACTGTCTTTTTGCTTTTTTTTCTTGATCATCTTCAATTCTCAGAGCTCTTTTTAAAATATAAATATTGACACTGATTGTGTTACACTAAAATCGTAGTCAGAAGTAATCTCAGCCTGCTGCTGCGGATCACTGCTTTCCCCTTTATCTGTCCTTTTGGCGTAGCATAACGGGGGAGTTATTGCTGAGCTCTTTGTGCTCTCCCACAAGAGCGGTCTGATGTTACTTGTTAGTCAGATGACTTAGTATGAAAATGCATCTTGTTTGAATGGCCCATTCAGATGTGAACACGTGATTCAGTTTGCTCTGTGTGATGGGCCACTCTTCATTTCGTGTTTATTCAGCTTACACGAAGCGAAAGGCTTTCCTCGCCAATGCTACAAGCCAGCTGCCATCCAGTCAACACCTTCTACCCTGTTTGTATGACATCTGATTAGGTGTGCGTGGGCAAAGAGACCTCACATATAGTAACAGTCATGGCAGAGCATGTATATACCTACCTACCCTATACCATGCAAACATACCCATAGCTATTTGTCTTTTTGCTAGTTTTTGTTTCATCTGAGTTTATTACAGCCGTCCAGATCTCCAGCAAAAAGTTTAATTATGTGAGGCAAGGTAGTTTTGCAGTGCTTTCCCCGGGCAATTCTCTTGGGGAAAGAAAGTTCACTGCTATTCCTGGAGTTATCTAGAAATCTCTGTCTCTTGCTAAATGTTTCTCAGTTTGCTCTTTTTTCCCCAATAAAGTATGCAAAAACTGAAACTGTGTAGCACTGGCCCTTTGGTTAGTATGTCCCATGATACTAAAGAAAATGCCTGAATTCTAGGTTTCTGAACAGGTTGGCAGTTACCTGCACTCCCCAAATCGTTACCTCCTTAAAGTACAAAAATGGGACCTGGGAAGATTTATATTCCATAAAAAAAAACCCAACATCTGTCCTTCAAGACTCAGCAGTGCCCTCTCCTCACCTGCTCTGGCATCAGTGTCACATTCAGTAGCCCGTTTTAGTGCAGCTCATTTTGTCTGTTTTTTTTTTTACCTTAACAATGCAAAGGGGAAGTTTATTTTTGCTCTATATACTCTGGAGTAACGGACTGGTTGCCCTTTGTATTAATGTTTTTTGATCCTTTCTTTTATGGGAAACCAATCAAAGTGATACAGAGATAGGAAATGGGATAAGAAATGTAACTTACTGGCGGGTCTTGACAAATTTGAAGTCCTTTTGTGTGTTTTACTCAAGAACTGTTGTGGTAATTGCTGTGTTGAGTACTGTAGCAAGCACCACAATGCTTCAGAAATACCCTGTGTGCATTTCTGGTTGCTTGAAGTGCAGCAGGAAGCTTTTGGGAGAATCAGTGCAGAAGTTATACAGGTGCATGAGAAAGCAGCGTCTGTCTCATCCTGCTGTGAAATGTTACGATGCAGAATCAGTGCAGCTTACAAAGAGCATTCCCATAGCAATTATTGGCTGCATGACATCCTTTTCTCTGTGTTATCTGAGACATACATTACTTATGTTACAGGTAAGTGTCCATACTTCCATGTATGTAGGTAAGTGTCTCATCAGAGCGAAAGGTAGCTTGCTTGAAGCAAACATGTACCTCGTTCGTCCAGCGAGGCTGGCAGGAACTAGCTTCACAATCTGCAGCTGTTGAGGGTGGCAGCAGTAGAATGCTCGAATGACAAAAGGGCATGTGTTTGCTTCAGCAAGATCCTCTGTAGTTCCTACTACAGACAGCTGCTTTTACGATGTGGTCCATGCCACCTTTGGACAGTGCTTGAAAAGCTGGATGAGTACATGGCTTACTTTCTTGTCTACTTTTCTAGTCGGGAATGCCAAATACATTTGAACGTAAATAAGAACCTTTATAGAAAATCCCCTCTGTGAAGGACAATTCTGTACCAATACCCTGTTAAAGATCTCTGTCAGGTAGTTCTTAATCAATAACGTGTGCATAAAGTGGGATTTGGACTTTATAAAATAAATTCAATTTGCATTTGCAGTAAGTGCAATACATCAAGCATTTTCTTATGCCACCTTTTCCCACTTGGATCACGGTATTGTACTTTGTAGTGAATGGAGATGAAACGTTTCTTTTGAACACCGATTGGGAAGGGGTCCTTGTGTTTGAGCTCTAGATTAATATGCAGTCTGTCTTGTTAAAAAATGTGAGAGTCGTGCAGCAGCTGTGGCAAGGTCAACATCAGGGAAGAGTTGCAACAGGATTGAGGCAGACAGCTCATTATCCCAGCACAGTGGCAAATCCCTTCTCCAGCCTTACTGAGGCAGCACAGAAAGGGAAGGGGAAGTGATGACCCCTCTGGAATTTGGCTATTAACACCTGTCTGCACTGTATGAACTCCTATAAAGAGAAGGACTTTCCTCAGAGGGACTTGCTCCCTGGAGTGAGATGCCTATGAAATGCACTGAAGCTCTTTGGAACCTTTTCTTTGTATAAGGTCTCATTTACACAACAGAAAGAATCTGTAGCTGGTTGTCAGCAACATGCTGGTAAGCCATGCTGGTAAGCTTCAGCTCTCTGGCTGAAGCTGCAGACATAGGCAAACTCCCATCACAGCTGCATCAGAAATGACACCTGAGACCAGTCACTGAAAGGTGCCAACCAGGTGCTGACCATGGTTTGGGCACCTCAGCCCCTGATGCTGACCTCCATCTACTAGATGTGCAGCAGCCCCTGTTATTGGAGTCAGTTGCTAGCCACGTACGACACCTGTGTAAGCTGGGTTAAGAGGGGAGATTAATTTTAAATTAATTTATCAGCTCTGATTCCATTGTACATGAACAGGTGAAAAGAGATAAATATTTACATGAAGGAATAAGTGTGTTTCCCCTTGGTAAAGGCATGCAGCCTGTTCCACTGTTTGGGTAGAAATGAAAAAACCAATAAATTTACAGCAAAATAAAGCAGTCTTATGATGTTGAATCAATGAATCATAACTCAGCAGTTAAATGTCTTTGTTTGTAGGTCTATTGTGTGATATTTACATGAATAAAACATAAACCTTGCAAATTTTTCAAGCTTATGAAAAATCCTTTCTCTGATATAAGGCAACCATATAGTATGAGCTGAGGTTTGAAATGCCTCTGTTGCCTGTTGCTATTGCTTGTTTTGGCAAGTAAAAGAGATGGATGTGGTCCAAGTACTTGGAGATAGGTTCTGGGTCATTAAATACATTTCAGAGAAGTTTGGCCATAACTAAATACTGTGCTTGATTTTCTTATATACATAAAAGTAAGAAATGTTTCTTCGCTGAGAGCAACCTTCTCCACTCACTCGTATGTGGTTTTGTTACAGAGATATTGGTCTTCTGGCTGGGACATGAAATGTATCTGATACTCAATCCTCATCCATAGACATGCAAATAGGAAACTGCAGGATGATCCAAAGAATTGGGAGTTTGTGCTCTGGCCATGTCAAGCATCAGTTTTTAGCTGGAGAAGTAGGGATGAGGAAGTTTGACATATTTTTCAGATATATTATGGTCTCGTAACAATCACAACACTTCCCTTTTCCTAATCTGATGTAAATAATCAAAATTGTCCAAGGTAACCTGGCCAGTTTTACATGAAGTGTGCAACCTACACCACTAGCAGAGAAGTGTCCATAACTTTTGTAGGTGGCGATTACAAGAGGCTGGGAAAAAAGAACCTCTTCTAGAGGCACCACTAATTGGAAGAGGATGTCTGTCTGCTGAGACTGGGCTTGCACTAGATCATCCTTGTGTCACAGGCTTATCTTTTGCTGTACTTTACTCTTTTCTCAGACCCTGCTTCTTACATTGGCTACCTTAAACATGTTTAATAGTTCTTTCTGTGTATTTTCAGATGTGTAGTAGGTGGGGTTATGTGTAGTTGCTAGAAAGTGCTTTCTGTGCACTGCTATGCTGCACCAGATCATTTATTATGCTTACTTTTTGAAATAACTTGTGCAGTCTGAGCTCATCAGAAAGACAATTCAACTCTCTTCTGTCTTATCTACTGAGTGTCCTGTAGGACATACATGCCAGACATCAGACTGTATTTACAATCTTTCTATATAATTCTGCAAAAATGACAAGCAAGTCTAACTCTTAGATCTATTTAGTGCAGGCACTCGAACTTTTTTCATTTGTATCAACAACTGTCTGTTCAGATTTTAAAAAAAAAACAACAAAAAACACCACAAAACAGCAAAGGAAAAAACAAAAAACAGAACCAAACCCAAAACAAACTCCAACAATCTGTACTCCCCAAGTCAATATCAGAAGAAAAATTGGCTTCGTGTCTGGGCTGTTGGTGCTGAACCCCGTGAAGCTGAGAAAGTATCTAAACTTTAAACTTCCTGCACTCTGGACAGATGCTATTAACTTTGCAGAAGGACCTTTTTCAACCTTTTTTTTTATGATTCAGAATCTGTCATTCTTCTGTAAGTGTAACTTCTATAAGTTTCCACCTGTATGGAAACCACTTTAGCTACATGTGGGTTCCTGTATACCACACTGAAGTTTTTGAACAGTACTGTTGTTTGGCCCGAGTGTGTGATCAGTAACAAGTTCTTTCAGTCCTTCATCCAACAAGGACAGAGTGACAGCAGTTACCTGACTCCATCAGACTGCCCTTGAATGTCTGCTAATCTGTAATTCATTCTGTAATCTGTCCTTCTCAAACCAGTAGGCATTAATTCCTTGTAAAATCTGCCAGGTTTAATTCTGATTTTTTTTTTAATATTAAAAAAAAATATTTCTCAGCATATTTGCATCACAGTCATTTCAAAAGTTGATTCAAAACATGAGATATATCCTCCTCTCAGAGGGGCAGAGCTTCCATCTGCATTGTTTTAGGAATAAAAACTTAGCTGCTTTACCTGTTAGTCATCCTGTACTAGGACAAGGAAATACAGAAACAACAAAATGAGATTGCTCTCTGGAAGGAAAAAGTAAGAACTTGAAGTTTTTCTCTCTCTGTCTTCTATGACCTGTCTCTTGCTGTCAGCAAGGATGTAGTTCCCGAGGCAAATAACAGCAAGAAACTGGACAGGCTTGGTTCTTAGTGCTGAACTCCCTGCCCTGAGGTAGGCAAAGTATAGAGGGGCTGAAAAGAAGAAAAAAAGAAAGAAAGAAAGAAAGAAAGAGGGAAAGAAAGAAAAAAAGAGCCTCTTTTGCCTACATTTCCTGATTGAGAACAGAGCCCAAATAACATTTTCGTAGGAACACCAGTGAAACTTGTGCCCCAGCCAGCTTAGTTTTTAAGGGTATTCTAGTCCCTATATTTAATATAATTTCTTTATCCCCATATGTAGCAGTGGCAACACTGAAACAGGCTCTACATCAACATCCTAAACTACAATCATCATTCTAATAATGATTGTAGTTAATTTATTGTTGGTTCAAATTAGCTCCTCTTCAGTACTATCCAGAGTAAATTTACTGTGCAGAGTAAATCAAGGCACAGAAGTAAATTTCCTTCCCACTTTATCTGCAGGGTACTGTTAATTAAAATGGCCTAATATTCCTGTGGCCTGTTTCAAGAATTCTTAGATGTGTTTTTAGAGACAAAGGCAATGAACATCCAATAAACCGAGGAGACACAGATCTTGAATCATGAGGACTTACCCTATAGCTTCACCCAAGAACCCTTTATCTTAATCACCATGACATCAGCACACACTGTTCTGCTATTACTGTACTCCTGACTGATCTCAGAGCTTTCCAAGATGTACCATCTACAGCTGGTACTACCCCAACAAATGGAAAAATCAATGATCAGAGAGAAATGGCCATCAATTATCAATCCATTTAGATCCTGGAGAGAAGCTAGTGATGTTTATTAAAGAAGACATCTTGAAGTCATTTAAAAATGACACCAGCTACTATCATTCCAGATGCTAAGAATGCTAAACAGCTTTCTCTAATAACAGCTGTTCTCAGGGATAAACAACTCCAAAAGCCAGATTAAAATACGTAAAGTAAGTACTCCTCTTTTTAAGCCCAACTGTGCCTAGCAAACCAACATTATGACGTAAATACTGCTTACTGGCAGAAGAAAGCATCTGCCTTTGTGAACAGATTTCAGTGTCAAGCTAAATAATAAAAGGGTAAATTTTCTGAAGGATATCTAAGTTTCCATGAGGAACATCGGAAGTCTGGTCCTTGCAATAACTCATTTTTCCATATAATCTGCTATAATGTTTATAATGATGAAGAGTTAATGAAAAATGCTGAAGAGAGGAGAACTCAGTGGAGATTTTCCTTCTTTGAAGACACAAACCTACTAAGCAACTGAACATATGACATGCAAGGTCCTAGGAAGAATATCTGCCCAAATATATCCTGGTCTTTTGGTGGAAGCTCTTCAAATATGAGTGCCAGACAGCTGCAGAGTACCTATATATTTGCAGTGATAGCCAAGCAGTTATATTTTAAAACAACAGTTTCCTTTTCCTTTTAAAAAGTTACCATCATTTACAGATGAAACTGATTTGTGATATAACCAAGATGGCCCAAGGTTGATATGCTGAAAAAAATGGACAGTTCTTTCCAAACCCTGTCTTCAGATACCATCTTTACCTTTTGTTTTAGGTTTGGACTAGAATAATCATTAGTCAGGCCCTAGAAGTCATTTCTTTTGGGTATTCTCATTAATTACAGGTTCTTTTTGTGGCTTTTCTCATCCTTTTCTTGGATATCTTTCATGAATTGCATGTGAAAAAAATAAACTTGCTCATATATGATTGATAGGAAACACCTTTGGAAATCAAGGGAAAAAGTCTACTACTGACTATTAATTTATCCAAAATAAAAATAGAAGTATTTTTTCTGGACTGACTCAGATTTAAGATGGTAACATTGTGTTCCTTCCTTTCTCCCTGTCTTTTTTTTAAGTCTTAAGGACACATTTTAGCTTCACTCAAGATCCATGCTTCCATACTGTGAGCTCGCTCTTTCCATAAAATACCTGTGATTCACAGCAAAGTAATATTCAGACTTTCCCCAGTGATAAGGATGTTTACAGTAAGCGTTCACCAGCTAGTTGTGCATCTAGCATTAATGCAGTTATGTCTGTTAAATTACTTACTCAAAGCCAGAGCTTTCAGGACAACACTACAGTCCTTGAACTGCAGCTTTGTTACAAACAGCTGAGTCGGATGAGAAACTGAAGCAAATTGTCGCTCACTGGAGCTCAAATGGACTGCAAATAGCAATTGCATCCCTTCCAGAGGAGAGATTTCCAATCCATCTGGACGGTCATCTGTAACCTCAAGATAAATCTGTCAGCCACAGATTTCAGACTGTTTCAGACTGTTACACTACATGTCAGTTTCCACTTATGCAATGTGTGAAGCCAGACATCACCCTTTCTCCATCACAGAGCTGGCAGAAGTTGATGGATCAAGCTGTGGAATATCAATGTATGCCTCCTATCTCAGCTTAAACTGAGATGGTCATAAAGATGCATCTTTCTTACAAAACCTCTGTTACTGGTTTATATAAGGCTGCTCACTGAGACCCTTACGGTCCTGGCTATATGAACCCAGATGGAGATGATACATAAACACTGTGCAAGGCAAGGAAATAGGGTAACCTGGAAGGCATCCCTTCTTCCTTTAAAGATTTCCATTGACCAGATGTTCCCATACCATACATCTCTAAGTCATTATGTGAACAAGTATGGAAAAGCCCATCATTATCTTTGTAACCAATGGCTAAAAACAATGCATAATTATTTTTTCCCCCCAGGAGGTGATCTCTCAGCAGGCTCAAATGCTCTCTTTCATGGTCTATCCTTGGATCAATGTTTCAACAGTGAGTAAGTCTAGTTAAATAACAATTCAGTGTCAGAAAGTCCTCAGATTGTTCTTGGTTTATGTTTCTTTGGAAAGAGCTTGATATCAGAATGCTTGCATATATCAGGTATGAGGTCTCATGCGTGTTTCCTCTGATCCCCTACCCAGAGTATAAGAAAAAGCAGAAGGAATTTAACTGTGTTGATGATCCTAATAGCTCCTACTTGTCTGAGGCAGTGGTACCTAATGGATTTCTTGCATGCAATTCATCACAGCCTCTATAAACAAGAGAGAGGAGTATTTTCTATGTAATTTGAGATTAAATAGATGTAACCCTGAGCCTTCATTGCTTGAGAAAGCCTGGTAAGTACGGTGTGAATCAGGCCATGACACTGACCACTTAATAAGGAAACAGCTATCAAGTCCCAGGCTGTATAAGAAGTGGAGCTTGTGCCTCCCTCCTTATGGGTAGATTCTTTCTTTATGCTCTAACAGTAAAGTTTTTGGAGATGCATATGTGTTTAAGTGATGATACTTGCTGGAAAACCCATGCTTCCTAACTCCTCAACAGCTTACTATTACTGTCCATTTTCCTAATTACTAGTATTCCTTTTTGTGATGCAGAATACCCAATGTACATTTACTTTTATCAGCAAAGGATATGTGTTTGCCTCTAGCAAATTCTGACCTTGGAGAAACAGGTTTCCAGGTTATGAACAATTGTAAAGGGATCTGTATGTAAAGTGTGTGTAAAGTAAGCGTTACAGTCTGAGAAATAATAAAACGTATAGGTAATGGAAGTTATATGAGAGTATGTACACAACAACTGGATTTCATGGCAGAGACAATGAGTAAGACACCGGAGTAGGATGCATTTTAAACAAAAGCCTGAAACTGCAATGCATGCCCACTAGATCCATGCTACTGCAGTTCCTCCAGAAGAAAGCTTATGGAGAGCATGGAGAGCTGGGAATACTGACATAAGACACCTGCACAAATATAAGTGGGCTCCTATTCAGTAGCATGGACTTGTTTCATCATTTCTTGTTCAAGACACATCACACTCTCAGGCAAAAGCAGGGATGAAAGCTGTGTAAGTAGGCTTAGGCTCCTGAGTTTTGAAGACAGGATTGAAACCTACAAATGAGTTAAAATACTAACCCTAAGTTCAAGGATTAAAGAAATATGTAGAATTCAATACAAAGCCTGGCATTTTTTAATATATATAAGTCGCACAAAGTTAGACTAGCAGAATTGCCTAGGAGGCTTGAGTGATTGAGAATTTAATTGGTAACTTATGTACTAGTCTCTGTACGATATGAGAAAGCAGGTGGTCTTTCCCAGGGGGAAAAGAGAAACTGCCTTCACTAAAAAGGCCTTCACTTCTATTTGCAAAGTGATGGTGTAAAACTGGCTGAGGATATGCAGTCCAGGAAACATCTGGTTCTGTCCTTCTGATATATTTCATGAAGCCTGCCAACATCATTTATATATAATTACACTAGTTTTAGCAGGACTACTGCCTCCGCAATTCTAATGAGAACAAATATGTTGCAATGTTGGCAGACGTTTGTGCTTGTCTAAACTTCCTAAACTACAATGATGTGCAAGATCCTAGCTGAGGAATTTATTTACTGGATTGGATCAGTTCAGCTTCCACATGATACAATGTAAGTATTAATTTTGTTATCATTGTTGTTCTTAGGACCTCTAAGCCCAGGTCAGGAACTCCGTACACACAACAGATCATATTGTCCGTCCATAACAAAGGGCAAGAAACTGAAGACAAAGCAGCGCGTACAAGGAGATTACGGTACAATGTCAATCCAATGCTTGACTTCCACACATTAGCAGATTAATCATTAGCAGTTGGTTTTGTGGGGGGATTTTTAGGCACTGCAGCAGAAAGGTAAGCATGAAGGAGGTATAGGAAAGCCTAGTTATGTATGTTTATGGGGAGCTCCATGTAGGCTTGAGAAGTAGCATTTTTGAACAAATAAGCAGATTGGCAATATTTGGACTAATTAAAGCTTGAACCTCATCCCTGGATAATAAATGAAAAATTATTCATAGAATGAGAATAGCTGTCAACATCTTAAAGAATGAATTTTTTGTTTATTGAGTGGGGAACTGTCAAAAATTCAAAGAGCTGCATGAGCTAATTGAATTGGTGGGTTTTGAAGACAGTCTTGGCAGTAGTGTATAAATAGATATGCCTGGGACAAAAATGCCTTTGTCAGGGCCAAGATGTTACAGTAAGTGAGCTGTAAAACAACTGTGACCTTAATCAGAATTTTAACAGCATGAGGGGATGAAAAAGGCCAAGTTTTAGAGATGGTTCTGTGGGCATAGCAAAGAGTCTAAATTAAACCTGGCATCCAGGTTCTGGGTGTTTGGGACTGGCAGGATGGGAGGAGTCCTTTGAGAATCTGGAAAAGAGGCAGGGAAGAGACAGCATGAAGGTGAGACCGAGAGCTCTATTTTAGCTATATTGAAGTTGAGATGGTGGCCAGGCACACAAGGGCATATCAGCAAGGCATGCCTTGATCTTATCCAATGAAGATAATGTTTTCCATAAGGGAATTGAGGTCTGGAATGATGCAGTATCTGAGATCCTTCAGATAGAGATGATAATGGAGTTTGTGGGTGAGATGAAAGCAGCAGGGAACCAGGAGGAGAGGAACAAGAATTGTTGGAACTGTAGAAAATGTGACCTATGAGGAAATGATGATGGCATAAGGGCTTTTTTTTTTTTTTTGGGGGGGGGGGGGAGCAGGGAAAGAATTATTGCTGTCTAATTAATGTCTACTTAATCATAACA
>JAVJGJ010000037.1:81802792-81816983 GCA_035590215.1 Microhierax caerulescens | reverse complement strand
GGCCACCCCCGCGGCGGCGTTTGCGGCCCAGGAGCGTGAGGTGCGTCGCGGCCGCCGAGCTCGGGCTGCGGGAGGGCAGCCGGTGGCCTCCGCTTTGGAGGGGGTTTGTCACACTTCGGCGAGTGAAGTTTGCGCTGCCGCTCCCGCTGCTGAGAGCGGCCGGGGAGCGGCGTGGAGGGCGGCCCGAGGAACGTGGGGTTGTCCGTGGGATGCCCTGGCAGCGCGATCTGAAGTCCTGAGGTGCTTTACGTTGCCGCTGTAGTTTAACCGGACTGGCTTCGGTCTGTGGCGTGACCGTGTATTTATTTTGGCGTTTTGTGAACTGCGGAGTTTGGGAGTCACCGTTCCCCAACGACACAGAAGGAAACACCTCGGTCTGTTGTTTTAATCCATCTCTCTGTTGTGAGGATCGCTTGCCTATGACAGCTATCGGGGTTTGTTGTATCGTTCGAGATGCTAAGCATGCACGGTAGCTTGACACAACGATAATCTGCCCGAGATTTTTCCGGGGAGGGGGGAGCCGTCAGTGCATCCCTTCAGCACAGCGGGCTGCGGGAGCTGGCTGTGCGTGCATGCACACGCACCCTTGCGAAGATGGTAAGAATTTGCAAGGCTGCAGCTAAGAGAAACATCCTAAAATTAAAACCTGTTGTTAGTTACAGTAATGCTGCAGCGGTCCCAAAGTAGCGTGTTTGAAGACCGTATTTTCTGAAAGCTAACCAGCTGCTCTTACTCTGAATTTTTGTGAGACGGGCTGGTCTGATGCTAGCCCGGCTAGAGCGCTGTAAAAAATAGAATTTTTCACAACGGAAACTGCATCTTAGTTCGTAGCTCTAGCCATTTCAACCTCTTCTGGTTGTTACGTTAGGCTCTGACTCAGTTTAGCAAAGTTTGATTTACTAAGAATTGTTGAATTTGGTGGCGTCACACACATAACGCGTATAGTCAGAAGTGTGCTGCTGCCTTGGAAGGCTGAGCCATGGCCTTAGGTACTTCGCTTTGTCCAGTGAAAGATTTTGGTAGGCTTCTGTATTTCGTCTGTGTTCCCACGTCCCTCTCCAGCAGGTACTGATAATTTAACTTTATTACATTTACTAATGGATTCATCTCAATTTCTCATTTTAACGCTGAACAGCTGTGAGGAGTCCTGCTGAGAGCTAAGATTTTGCTCTGGAGGGTGGCAGTTTTCTGTTTGAGAGGTTGTTTTGAGCTGAGTAGTGTAAACACTTGCTTTTAAGTTGTACTGCTTACGCCTTAGGATGTTGTAACAGTTTTGTTTTGGTTGAGAAAGCCGAAGGCATTAATATCTGTAGTGTCTCATTTCTTTTAATCTTTAACCACTGCTGTTTTCTTAAAGTACTTGCAGGTAGTAGGAGTGCCTGTGCACTTTGTAATGATCCATAAACTTTGGTTATATCAGGTTAGCTGTACTCATTTCCTGTTGGGCAGAGATGCAAAGGGTGGTAACTACGTGTTGCTGCTGTTTTCAGAAGAAAAAGAGTTGTGGTGCCTATTTTTTTTTTTCCTCTTTTTTTCCTCCCCCCGGCTACCTAGGGAAACCACGTGTGTTCGAACTTCTGTTGATACAGTTTCACACAAACGCGATGCAGTGTTATACAAATACAGGAATTTCACTGAATGAAGTTCATTACTTTCTAGCGAATAGACTACGTTACAAGCCCTGAACTGCAGAAATACAACACAAGCCTCTGGCGAACTTCAGTTTGTGTGGCAGAGACTGTGTGCGGGGATTCAGCCAGGGGAGCAGCTGAGCCCCGGGATGAGCAGGGCCAGACCCCTGTCTGTGCTCCGGTCTGCAAGGGCAGCATGGCTCTGAGTGGTGGCTGGGGGTTACTTTTAGGCTGTACGACACGTAAGTGGATAGTTGATTGTACCATCAGTTCATAGTAGGTGTGTACTACCAGTACTATCGTTTGTTGGGGGGGGTGGTGTGGTGTGTCATCTGACACTGTTTTTAAATGTAAAGCATCATCTAGTAATTAGTTAATACGTTGTGTTGACTGACTTATTACTAGCAATGATATATGATTTAGCTTTAGATTTAACATCTGGTTTATAAAATTTTGATATGATCTTGATGTTTGGTAGTATATGTTCTAAAGTTACTACAGCTCCTGAGATGAATTGGTATGGCTGCTGCTGTAATTATAGGAAGCAGCACTGAGGAACTTCTCATTTTCTGTAACATCATTTTATGGAGATGTTTAATGGCAGTTCTTCTCAGTGTTGAGTTCTCCAAATTATTGTTAATCCATCTGTTTCTTTTCATTATCATCCTTTTATCCTCTTTGGCTTGGGTATACGTTCCCATTCAGAAACAGTTTTAAGTTACAAACTATACGTTTGCACTTTCCCAGTGTGTTTCATAAAGCTGCAACTGATTCACAAGCATGAGGTCTTTTGGTGTGGGTTTGGTTTTTTTTTGTTGTGGTTGGTTTTTGTTTTTTTTTTTTTTTTTTTTTTTTTTTTAAAAAAAAAAAAATTTTTAAAAATGACTCTTTTGGTGTTGTTTTTTTTTTTTTTTTTTGTGTTTTTTTTTTTTTTTTTTTTTTTTTTTTTTTTTTTTGTCAAACACTAGACCTTTTTCCAACTGACCCTTTTGAGATGGGTTTGTCGGCAGTTCTCGGCAGGCAAGTTTTAATTTCCAGGCTGCAGCATTGCAGCTGTGACCTGTGGAAGACAGGTGGCAGTCTGCTCTCTACAATTCTTACCGGAGCCTGGGGAATGTCACAGCTTGAGCTGTGCAGTTGATGTACCGTTTGCTGTTAAATCTGTTGTTGTTGAAACAGCAAACTGTTTCCAAAAAAGGCTTGGGCTTTTATTTTAGTTTGCTGTGTAAATGTGTCCGGTTATTTATTTAAGAAGTTTGCCAGGTTGCCTCTAAGTATAGCACGTTTGTCAGCAAGGAAGCAAATGTAAACCAAGTTAATGACCTCAAAACTGCAATCTAATTAGTGTCCCACTCTTGATTTTTTTTTTTGATGGAATGTATATTCCAAAGCATAAGGCATGCAATTCTGTTGTCAGTTAGTGGATTTGTACCTGCATCTATTCTCAAATTTGTGTCTTCCCTGAGGTACTTTGATGCAGTCCAGTTGTCTGTTGTATAAATCAACTCTTTTATCTCCATGCTCATTATTTTTGTATAAATAGAATTCATTTTTAATAATATATTTGGGGACCTTTTGGGAAGAAATCTGTACCTGTGTCCCAGCGTATATTAGAAAGTCAGGCAACTTCACAAAGGAGCTGATGTTTGTTGGTGATAGTAGCACTGAAAATCCCAGCAGAAAGCTGGGATTGATATGAAGTCTGCACTGAGGCCTTTGCAGGTGAAATTCTTGAGCTTAGCTCAACTGTTAAACTTATCTTTTCAAAGGTTATCTTTTCCTTTCAGTTTGAATGATTTATTTCAGAAAAAAGTTTAAAAGCTGTGTAATGTGTATGCTCTGCTGTCATTTCCAAACTTATCTCCAATTAGTTTATCTGTATTGTGAAATTTCTTGTGTGATAGCAAGATAATACAGTCTTTCATTCCTTTTCCAATTTTTAAAATTAGAATATATCCCTGAGCTCCAGTATACTTTAGAACTGTTGGATCTTAATTTCTGACAGAACTGGTTGACCTTTGTGTGGCTACCAACCCCAGTAATGGAAATTACTGTTTCACTTGGAGGATGTTATTCGAGAGCTCTGAATCTTTGGCATATAATTTGCTGTGGGTTTTTTTTTTAAAGTCCTTGCTAGATGAACAGCAACATGCAACCCACTTAGCACTATTTGTTTGGTTTAGGAGAAGCTTACAGAAATTACAATTTTCGGAATGCTGAAATGCAGTGTGTTGCTGTCCTCTGTCTCTCTAATACTGTGAAGGTTTCTTAGGCTTTACTAAATACATGTGATGAATGAATTAAAGCATATGTGATGGCTGCAGGGTTGGCTTATAAGATGAACTGGATAGCCTGAAGAGATAAGCCATACTGCAAACTGGGGATTTTCCCACTTTCTCTTCCTCACTCCTCTGAATTTCAAAATTGAGCTGCTTTCTCTGCTGCTGCCTTCCTTCTCTGAATTATTAGTTTAGGTGGAAACCCAGAATGCTATTGAAGTGTGCTTTCTGGTTGGACTTAGATTTAACTGAGAATCAGGAACAATTAATGTAAAGTTATCTAGAAGATCTCTGTAGATAGAGAGTATTTTAAGGAATTTGGGGCCTGTTCTTCTGACCTGCAGTAAGATTGTTGCTGAATCACTTGTTTCCATTGCTGGTGAAATCTACAAACAGAGGTATGTGAATGAATATTTGCATTATGGTTTGAAAACCCAAAGGTTTAGGTAGTTTTTCTGCACTGTGCTTTCTCCAGCATTAAGTCACTTCAGGAATTCCTGCTGTAGTTTTTTTTTGGGTTTTGTTTGTGTATGTGTTTTCATACTCTGGGTCACTTCAGTGACCTGGCTTCAGTTGAAGCCCAATAATATTTGCATTGGCAACCCTTCCTAGTTGTGAAGTGTACTCTGGGAGCACTGCTGGAATGGCTTTGGTATGGGAGAAGACGTACGGGATGAAGCCCTTTCTGTTGACCTTGCCTGGTAGAAGTGAAATTGCTGAGTACTGGAATGAAACTTCAAACCTTGCCAGTTACGGGAGGACAGGTCATGTGCCTCTCAATGTCTGGCAAAGTTTTAGGATTTCTTTATTAAGTCTGAGTTGTGGTCTGTGGAAAGGGATTGTCCACAGTCTTGGGCTGGTATGTTACTTAATACGAGTTTGGTTGTTGATGTCCTCTTCTGTTATGTCTTGTTTGCTTTCCTATTCTGAACTTCCAGCAGGGTTATATGGTTGTTCTGTTAGATTTTTGTCATCAAAAATGCCTTGTGTGTGTGTATTCTGATTTTTATCTAGCTTCTCATGCTCCAGTGCATGCTTTTCCTTGCTGCTTTTTAAACCTAAGCAATGATATTGAAATATTCAGTAACAATGTCTATGAGAGAGTAAGTGCACAGAATTGCTGCTAGCATCTGATGTCATCCAGAACTGCAACGTGGGACTTGTAGCTTAGCCAAAAGGTGGGATTTCAGCTTTGGAAAGGAATAGAGAGGACTGTTACCTGATGGTGTTCTTCAAAGAATTATCACCCTGCAGTAGGCCAAGAGTCTGATGATTCTTATGAGCTTTATGAACTGCCTGTAATGCAGAAGTAGCTGAAGACAGTGTTGGTGGCGTTGTCTCCTGCACCTGTTTCTGACACTGTAAATCCATATTCCAACTCTTATTTGATAAATACTTAAAAAAACCCCAAACAAACAACTAGAAACCCCCTTTAATTCCTTCCATGTAATAAAAGCTTTTCTTTGTGACCTGAAACCCACTCTATGCAGTGTTCTCTGAAGGCAGATAGATATAGGCGGACAATGCTGTGCCAGGCAGAGAGTGGTGTTGTAGTTTGTTGTCTTCCGTGGTAATTTTGGGTCTTTATGTCAGTTCTCTACTGGATCCGTTCAGTTGTGCCAGTGTAACTTCACGTGGAGCCATACTGTAGGCAGCATCAGGAAACTGATCCTCTTAAAAACACTTTTTTGTGTTTGAACTACTCGTGGCTGCAGATCCCAGTAAGGCCCCATAGGCACTGGTCTCAGCATAACAGCAGGTGTGCATTGAGTGTTACCAGGTGAGGAAGGAGGGGATAGGAAGGTTATATGTGAAGGTAAAGATTCTGGTTAGTCCCTCAAGTAACAATGAAATTAATGATTGGAAGAAGAGCTCTGGTGAATTTTGCCTTGGTGGTTTAAAGCATATTCATACAGCTTTTTCTTATGTTAGTTTTGTAAGAGGTGACAGGCTCTCTTGTGGAGGTTGGAAATGGACTGAGGCGCAGATGTATGCCCATCTTCACCAGCAGTCTAAACTCATCTGCTGAGGACGGAGGTGCCTGAGAGGCAACACCTCGTTGCATTGCCCTTGAGCGTGTCAGGAAGCGGGGAAATTCAGGGTAATAACCTGATAAAAACTGGAGCTCAGTCTTACAGAGCTTGTCTGTCAGACCTTGCTCTTGACAAATGATAATGGATTCTGATACATGCTGTTGGAATTGGTAGTATAAACCGACGTGACTGTTCTACATCGATTTGCCAAAAGCCTGAGTTCATGCGTACGGATCTAGAGATGTACGAGAGGTGAAGAGTTGGTGTTTGTAGGGAGAAAAAGCTTCTCTTGATGAATGTGGGTCTGAGTCCTAAAATGCTGTTACCCGGGGCCCTGGAGACTTGTGCAGTGATGTAGTTCTGTGGTAAACCTTGGCCAGAGTCTGTAGTCGCACACTTGAGCTGTCCAGTAGAATTGCAGGATTTCCCAGTCTATATTCTTTTGCTTTCCTGACTGCATAGTGTTAGACTCCTTACCTGAAGCATTAGGTAAGTCTTTAATTTTGAAGACGAAGTCATGCAGCTTGGTCATTATCCTTTAACTGTTGGTAAAAACAACAACAAAAAAGTCTAACTAGGAACAACAGCAAAAAGAGGGATCTGAGTTCTACCTCTGAATCGCCCGCCCCTTGTAGTCTGTTGTTTTAAATTAATGGTCTGGGTGCAGTGACTCATTTTCTTCCTTCAGTATCCTTTCTATAACTGAGTTTGCAACTAGCTTTTATTAGAAAATTCCATTTTTGCTTACTTATCTATAACTGGCAGGGAAAATTGTTTTGCAAATTTATTGATTCTGAAGGCCAATGAGATAAGTATTGGGGTTTGATACTTGAAATAGAGTAAACACATAATTCTAATATTTAACTAGGGTCTTTATCTTTGTCTCCCAAACCCATACTCATAAAGTGCTCTTAAAATAACTTGAGCAAATGTGTTATTTTCCCTTGAGTACCCATATGGATGCATTGCCTGCAATGGACTATCTGCCTCTTGGGAAAATACACATTAGCCGTCTTATAGGACAACTGTTGATAAAGCTTGTCCTTCAAATTCAGTTATAGAGATGAGATGCTGTGTTGTAGTTATTTGTGGTTTTTGGTTGGGTTTTTTTTTTGTTTTTTTTCCTCTCTTTAGGAGGCTCAGAAAAAGAACTAGCTTGTTGCAGAGGCATCTCACAAACATTTTAATAAGAAGTAGTATAAGAATTGCATAACTGCAAATACAGGGAGCTCCATTTGTTTGCAAGGAACAAGTAATGTGCTTAACTTACCTTTTTGATCTACTGTGAATTGTTTGTAGAAATGCATGTATTTGTTAATTTTGTAGTTTTAGCATTCTCAATAAAAAAGTCCTTTAAAAGAGAGGTTTGGTTTTTTTTTCCCTGCTACGCTCATCAATCTTGACTTTCTTTTATAAGCCCCAAATTGCTAACAATGCCAACACTGAAAATTTTGAAAATGACATTTGAAATGAGCAGAGCAGTTGGCACCATGCTTGTTCCCAGCTCTCTGCACATTCTGGCACCTTGAAAGATTTATCTGTAGCCATGGATCAGGTCTGGAGAACTCAATTACAGATGAAACCTGAAGATCTGGAGATTTCTGTTTTTAAGCAGCAGATTTAGTTCACTCCTTGCCAAGCCAAGTGCTTGTCTCCCCTTGCCACTTTCTGCATTGTGGGAAGTGTTTCTTTGTGGCATGTTTTGAGTCCCTTGTTTCCATCTTGCTTATTTGGTGACTAAAATGTTCTAAGCCTTATAATAAATTATGTGTAAGTGTTGAATGTTCTTCTGCATAAAAAGTTATTTTCCACACATTGATCTTCATATGAAGAACAGTGTTTCTGTGAGTATGTTAATATGTATAAATAGTTGATAACTCGGGTGATCAATCTTAGGAAAAACTGTCTGGCTGTTCCTGAGTGTCATTCATGTTGTCTTTAGGGTATTTCTAATGCCACCCTGCATCCCAAAACATTAAAAGAAGAAACTACCTTTGACTTCATGATAGTATTTGGGTTAACTTCCATCGTTGTATGATTTAGTCCTACAAGCATTAGGCTTATGTGAGCTGGAGTGCTTTGGGGAGCCTGACTTTTGTGACTGAGTCATAAGGACTTGAGTTAACAAGAGTTAGTATTCTATTGTTCAGGTTTACATGTCATGGTGTGACTGAAAAGAGTTTGGAATTGCTTTTGTAGATAGCTAGGGAGGGAAGAAGCCATGAGCAGACCTAACTGATAATCTCTTCAGCCTTAGCAATGGCATCTGGTGTATAAACTATTAGTACCTTCCTCTGAAATATTTCATTTAGCTTTTTTTTTTTTTTTGTCCCAGCAGTTCCCAAGATATTCTCACCACTTTAACAACATGTAGGCTGATAACTGTACTCCTTATCCCTTGATCCCAGGAGCTCATCACCAGACAAAGCTGTTGCATCAATTTTCCATTATCAATTTTTCTGGTGAGGGACCTGACCATTCAGAAATGAATGGAATTCTGGCATCCTTACCCCAAGGTGTCTACAGACAAACTCCGTTCACACAGAGAAGTCTCTACTTGTTTGTTTGGTATGGTCGCTCCCAGTGCATTCCACTATAGCTCAGCACGTGAAGTGATGGCTGTGAGTCACGCTGTGCAGAACCATTGAACCAGTGAAATTTCTGGTGTCTTATGCAGTGTGGCATGAAGTAAGCTGGAGGTGCTAGCTAACAGCCTTACTCTGGCGTTTCTGTTGACTAGAAACTGTGTCCCACTCGCAACGTGTTTAGTTTGCTCAAGGCTCTGAAACATCAAAGAAAGATAAAGTATAATGCATCCACATAGTAAAACTAGAGCGTTGATAGGTACTTCAGTAATATATGACAAATACGTTAGAATTAAATGTCGGCTATGATAGGCAAAACTCATTTGATCACTAACTTCTGTGTAGGAATTATTTATTGGGTGGGGCTCGGTGGCCAAAATTATTCTAGTTAGATGACTAGATCATAGTAATGCTCCCTCCTGACATTAAGTCTATGTATAATTTAAAAGCTTTATATTAATTATAAAATGCATCTGTGACACTTGTAATGTCTTAAAGAACTGTTTTCAAATAGTATTTATAAATGTTTTCTAGTTTATAGTATGCATGGTGAAAATTAACCTTACTTTCCAGTTCTGATATACACATATATTTTATATATATTTATATATGGGGACATGGGTGTGTGTGGTTTTTTCTATATATACATACACATGCATGCATCTACACACATTCTTACAATCTGTTCCTGTTTGTCAAACAGTGGTACTGGCTAGATCATGTGCTCCCTTGTGTTTGTTTAGTCGAGATGCTGCTGTAGCATCCAAGACAAACAAAATGACAGCAGAAGGACAGAGAGACCTTTCTGCTGGGAAGAACTTAACAGCTTCAGTCCAGTGGTTAGTGTGCAAGACCATGCCAAAAGACAAAGTGAATTGAAATAGAGATCAGGACACTGTTCTGATAGTTGACAGTTTTATTTTGAGCTCTGAAGAGCTCATCTCTTTGAAGAGCAAAGAAATTTTGTCATCAAATATTGATTATATGTTATATCTAAAATTCATAAACTTCTTAACTTTGTTCTGGCAAGCTGGACTGCGGGGAAGAATGGAGCAACCTTTCCTTGAGAGTGAAAAAAATTAATAAAATAAATGTAATTTAAATGAATCCTTTACGATGGCTGTAGAGGGATCTTTTAAAGGCAGAGATCATATGATTTGAGTGGATGCAGAAGATACAACTGAATCAGTAGAATTTCAGTAAATTATGAAGTTACTTTTATTTAAATGGACCAGAGACATGGACAAGTTAATTGAACTGGTAACAAGAACGTACATGGAAGTTTGAGGTTTTAATATACTTTTCTTAAAGCTGATCAACGCTTTGTAAGTGCAAGTGTTTCCTCCACATTTTGCCTCGGATTTGATGGTATACATTGCCACGCAGTCTTGCTGCGAATAAGTCCATGTATTGTGTAAGATTTAAGTATAGTCGTTCTGTTTTAATTTCTAAATTCTTCAGGTTATTTCCCTTTCTATCCCCTCAGACTGCAGCTGTGGTGCCAAAAGTGGGATCGATAGGTCCTAGTATGTTATTTGGGATAACATACAGTAGTACGTTGCTTTTGTAGGGTTCTCAATTAAAGATTAGGTTGCTTAATGCTGATGAAGGGGGTGGAATATTGAGGGTTGACATTAGCACTACTTCATGGTTCAAAAAAATTTGAAAATAAACATTCTACAGGTTTTATTATCTACCTTTTAGTATAGCAATGCTAATAAAATGATCTCTGTGTACATTTTAAGGAAAAAAAAAATCCCTTGCTTTATTGTTTAGGAAGTTGACTTAGTTCTGCTAGATCTGTCATGTGTAAGATGATGCTTAAAGTATAAGGCAGACCAGGGTACTCCTGCATTCTGCTAATAGGTTATATGTGTGTAAATATATTAATGACCAAATGATTCTCTAGATACTCAAGGGATTCTTTTGTGCATATAAATAAAAAGGTGTGAATGGCAGTGCTGGTGTAGTTTGCTGATCCCTCTCTGACTAATCCATCAAAGGTGAGAGCCTGTTGTGTATTTTGTGTCTAGGTGGAATTACTCTTTTCTGCTTTCACTTTCCAGGAAGTTACCCAAGATGGTGTCCCAGCAGGTAAAATTGTTTCTATGAACAAGTCGTGTGCATACTCATCCCTTCAGTTAGCCATCAGAAGGTGTACTGAGGGCCATGCTACCTTTATCACATTGAAGAATGCAGGTCACCTTTCCTGCATTCCCAAAGCCCAGGCTGAGCACATTGCAGTTGCTGGACTCCAGGCAAGCAGGGGTGCTTAGGCTGGCAGGAGATGTGGCTGTCTTTTTTTTTTCTTTTTTTTTTTTTTTCCTGTGGCTTTGTGTCCTGAAGCTCAGTACAAAGAAGGGCAGCTGCTGGTGTGTGGGTGGGAGGGTTGGTGTTTTTCTTTAATGCCTCATTCAGGGAGTAAAGATGATGAGGTAGGTAGTGGAAAGGGGGGAGAAACAGGATGTTTTGGATAAGTGGGAATGGAAAGCTTCAAAGGAAACCAGAGCCCATGTGTCTGTCCTAGGAGAACAGTGTGGTGGAAGCTAGTAGACTGGATACAAGCATCTGCAGGATTGTGAAAACCTTCTGTCCTTCTTTCCTCCGCTACACCCCCAGCACCCCCCCGGGCTCACAGCCTTACCCTCTTCGGGTTGCCTTGGCTGTTCCCAGGATCTGGCGCCTTTTGGACTGCATAAGAAGGTTCCAGCTAACCATATTCCCTACTTCTGTGCTACTTTTTTAAAGTACTTAGAGGTGTACAATTAGCTAATGAAATACTTAATGTATGAGTTTCTCACACACGTAACTGCATGAAACTTGATGGCTCTGTTAATATAAATCAGTGGCAGGCAGAAGGAGTTGCTATATAATGTGAATTACAGAAACTGGATCTCAGGTTGGAAAACTGGGTCCGGATAATTGGGGTAATGTCACCAGCTCTGAGGGTGGATGCTGTTTTTGTTTGCGTGTGAAAGTCTGTGGATCTACAGGGCTTTCAGTTGTTCTTCAGGTATGAACTTTCCGTGCAGCTTGTTCGTTATTTGCTTTGTGTTTCTTCTAAGAATTATGATGTGCTTTGTGGTAGAATTCTATTATGGGTGATGTGATACTATGGACATGTTATGGAGATAAACAAGTTAATTTTTCAAACTCATGAAGTGTGTACTGAGTACGTGCTTTGATTTGTGGGTTGGCTTTCCTTATCTCTTTTGAGTTCCAGAAGTAAGCGTGAAATAATGGCAACAAGCATGTTTTAACTATTGGAGAGAGATCTTTGGTTCAGTGTGGTTACTTCATAACCCAGAGCCAGATTCTTTTACTCTCCACCTTTTATTAATTTAGAAAAACAAACACAAAAAAATTCAAAGAAAAAAAATGCAATGTTTTTTACTGAAGCAATCAAAAAGCCAATCTTCTCAGTTGTCTGAGAACTTAAAATTAGCAGACCTATGAAGCATTATGGTTCAGTTTGGTGTGGGAGCATAGCTGAAATAGGTTGGAATAGCATGGTGAGCTTCTGCCTCACTCCATTCATTATGGTGAATGTGGGATACAAAATATTTGTTTAAATTATCTGTAATACAAAGTGGACTTAGAGATAATAGTAAGGATTTTATTATAGCTTCTTTATTCCACTGTCAGCACATCCAGACCTTTTTTCCCTTGTGTCTTTAAATATCATCTTGAAAATCTTTCAGAGGTAGTTTTATTAACATAGTGCAGATGTCGCTAGCTGTGAGGAGTAGGTCGCAATTACTTGTACAGTTGTGTCAAAAATATCATGAAGAGGCTTAGAACAAAGGGAGCAATTAATGAACAGTCTTCCCCATGAACAAATGTCAGAGACTCCTCCAGGGCTAAGCTGCTTCTGTGCTATATTCATTAATTGCTCATTCGAACAAAGTTGGTGTTGATGACGGGGTTTAATTAAGTTTACCTGAGAAAATCCACAGAAACATTTCAGAATTATTAGAATGAAAAATTTGCATTTAATTTAATAAATAAAGACTTCTTCCTTCTCAGGGGAGTTTTATGCTTCATGTAACTGTTCCTGGCTGACATTTCCCCCTAACTATTGGGATTGTCTTCACTGGAGACTTTGGCAGAAGATTATGTCTTATTGTTTGCTTCAGGATGTATGCCAAATACCATGCTGAAATTTAAATCTCTGTGATTAAAAATGTATTAAAACTGTCATAATGGAAGACGGCTCTTGGAACAGTGTCAGTCTACCTGTTGAAATGTGGCAGGTAAGGGAAGACGTGCACATGAGTAGAAAGGTAGAAATCTTAAACCCTAATTGCTAAAGCTCATTCCAAACTTGCTGACCCTGTACCCTGGTTAAAAATATCTCCTTGGGAAAACTAAACAGCAGCTCTGTAGTATAAACTCTTCTGTAAAACTCAGTTGTCTGTTGTACTCGGTGACTTTACAGGTCTAAATTGAAACTTGATGAATGGTGGTCCCCAACATCCATGTTATGTGGAGTACAGTATTGCATTTATTACCACATTTGTTTGTTACATTTTTGATTCTGTTTTGCCACTCAGTAAAACAGAGGCAGGTGTGGTCGGTATAGTATAGATGTGTGGAAGAGTATACCTAGAAGGTGAAGGCTATTTCTGTGTGATTTTTTTCACCCTGTGTATTGAACTAAAAGTTGCAATAATATATGTAAAATACTGTTATTTTGGGTTTTGAGGAAAGAGACTTTGGGGGAAGAGGGAAGACTAATATATACTCCAGGTGATCTCTTCTAATTATACTGTTTCCAGGTATTTATTTTGGTTTTACTCCTGAGTTCTGTTGTGTAAAGTCAGTGAGAATATGAAGGAGAGTTTTGTGAAAGAACTTTGTGGTAGTTTGCAGTTCTAAGCCACGCAGTAACTGGAAGCTTTAATAGCCTTACAGTACCACTTTAGAAGTGGGAGATGGTCATTGGACAGATGTGTCAGAACTTAGTAAAAATAGCATATCCTGTAGTGGGCATTCATCCAGAAATCTAAAATTAGCATTGTATCCTGGATATGATACTGCAGGTGGTCACAAGCACTAAATAGTATTCAGCACCCTCTGTTATTCAAGCAGGTCTTAACATATTTATTTAAAACATTTTATGGTTTTATGCAAGGCTGACTTACCGTTATTACTGTCGTTCTTTATATGGCATCAAAATGTGCAATGCATTTCATAGGTATTAAAACAAACTCTTGACCAGAGACATTTACCATGGTCCTGCTTGAATGGAAGTTGGTGGCATAATTCCAGCTGGCTTCAGCTGGGAATGAATATAAGGAGATTCTGACTTCTGATTTTATATATATATATAAACATACAGTCAGTTGAAGGGATTTAGAGTGATTTGTTTCACATTATACTATTTTACTTGCAGCATTCCAAGAGATTTTGGCCAAATAAACTTAAGGAAAAATAGAACTTGGGTATTATGGTTTGATTAATTGCTTGAATATTTATGCAAATTACAGTAGGTTCTGATTTATGTAGGTTAGGATGTACGGTGAAAGTCTATACTGACTTTTCCTGCTTGATGAACCTGATCTCCTTCTGTGACAAGATGACCCACCTAGTGGATGAGGGCAAGGCTGTGGATGTTGTCTACCTGGACCTTAGTAAAGCCTTTGACACTGTCTCCCACAGCA
>JAVJGJ010000037.1:81777933-81799920 GCA_035590215.1 Microhierax caerulescens | reverse complement strand
AGCAGTAAATGCAAGCACCAAAAAGAACCTACTTAAGACCATATATAGTACAGGATGAATTTTGGGAAGGCTGAATACTATGTCATGGATCTAGTGAAGTTACAGTTATTATCTTAGCATGATACATATAACAAAGGCATATAAATAAAGAAATAACATATAATAGATTAAAAAAATGCAGGCCTGTAATGCCTTCCTCCTGTCTAGTGAAAGAAATTTGTACGTGCTGTTTGCAAAACCTTTTGTAAAGGAGTTCAGGCTGCTTCAGTGGAAGGTGCTATACAAGTAAATAGGTCAATTATATTCGGGTTCAATGAACTTTTTTTTTTTTTTTTTTTCTAATTAATACCAGTACTCTGATAAACCCTAGAACATCATCAGGACTTTTTCTTTATCTGGACAGCAACATAAATAGTTGAAAAACACACTTAAAATAGGAAAATTCAGAAGAGCTTTGGTTTTTCCAGTCTGTCTTCTTTAAAAAGTCCTCATTGTTTTCTAAGACTTGTTTAAAAAAACAACCAAACAAAAAAGCAATGAGAAAATCCCTCAAAACTACAAAACCCCTGCCCCCTCCCTGAAGACGGCCAATTGAATGCCTATTTCAAATCCAACAACTGTGCTGGCCTAGCTGGAGGGCTGGTTTCTGGCCTCTCTTCTTCCCCCCGTCCCTCGGCTCCTGTGCTTGGTTAAAGGCGCACTGGGGGAGGGAATTGTTACTGATTCATCTCTGGGAACAAGCCACATCTGTGGCTGGGGTGGTTTATGTCTTTTTATAAAAAAGATTTAAATGTCACAGAAATAAATTATTCCCGTATTGTTGTTAGTTTTAACACTAATTTTAGACAAAGTGGCTTTAGATATGGGGAAAAAATATATATCCTCAGTTTTACTTGTTTAGGTGACAACTGGAGCCTCACATGAGAAGTAGAAAACATGACTAGCTCTTTATGATGTGACATTTTAGGACAGATTGACAAACAGCTTGAATGATTTTTGAAAATGCAAGATGTTGTAAGAACTTATTACCTTGGTATATGTAAAGACTGCTGGAAGAAAAGCAAGCTTTTATTAAAAAAGGAAAAAAATTGGTGGAGGGAAAAGCAAGCTATGCTTTAAGCTATTTCCTTGTATGATTAAGACCTGGACTGTCTTTGGGAAATGGCATGTCTTTCTGCTTTTATAATTTCAGGGTGGCTATTGACTGAGCAGTTGGGTGCTTTTTTTCTTCTATCTGATGCCTTACTGAGTTATTTGCAGTTTCCCGACTCTGTTAGGAAGTTAAAATTGGAATTTTAGCTATCGGACATAGAAATCATTAACAACGTTTATTGACTTCTAAATACTCTTCTGTTATCTTGATGATGTCAGATCACCCTTATCTGCTTTCTGCAAAGCATTATTGAAAACAATGAAATTTCTCAACTTTTGTGGACAGGTAACGGACTGGAGAAGATTTTTATCTCAGAAAATGTCATTCAAGATGAAGCTATAAGAAGCTGCATCTGCTAGCAGAAAGAATAGCTTTAACAAAGAAATCTCAACTAGAAAGGCTGTGTGCCTCTTCTTTGTCCTTTGCATTAAACCAAGAGGTGTTTTGCAGAGGTCAGGTAAGAAAGTTGTAATGGCAGTGACATAGAAATCCATCAACACTGACTTAGATTATTAGTTTTCAGTATCTGTAGCTTCATTGCATAGCAAAGTTCAGATTTTATGGTAACAGCTAATGCTCTGGTTTTGATTCTTGAAACTTGATTTATGGATCAAACTCCTTCAAAAGAGCAGGTGCTCAATGGCAACTGCTTCAGGCAGGGTGAGGAAGGGAGAAGAATTAGATGCAGCTTTAAAGTGTAGTGGTCCTAGTTATTGAAGAGCATTTTCCATAAGGAGTAATAATATCCTGTCAGCTAAGAAATGAAGAATGGGTAAAGAGAAGATAATTAAAAGTAAAAAGCAAAGAATTCTTTTCATAGACCAGAGAGTAGGACATAAAACTTAAAAGCTAAAAAGGAAGCATACTGTAAAAATGTAAACTCTTTCTGTAATAATTAGCAGGTCAATCTAATTTTCTTATATTTCACTTTGTATTTGGAACCAAAGGAACATACAGATATATCTTGCTGGAAATGTATGAATATTTTTCCTTGGAAACGTGCAAATTTCTTTGTGTGTTAAATACAGCGAGGGAGCTGGTGAGTTATGACAGAGAGTTAGAAGTAAGTCAAAAAGAGGTTTGGATGGTTACACTTATTTTATATTGACTTTTACAGTTTGGGGGTGGTAAGTTCTCCCATGTTTCAGAGTACATGATCTGTGTATGTGAAAATTGGGAGTGGTGACAAAAATCTGCTTTCTAATGCTATATAGCACTATCAGTTGGAGCCATTTTGGTATGGATTCAATCTGTTCTGAGGATGATATGGCTGGAGCTTTCTTGTTTTCTCCCCTTTAAGTTAGGTGTTCATAAAAAAAATAAAATGCTGCCCTATTTGCAAAGCTTTTTTTCTTTCTGTCACCTTTGTGTGCTTTTGGTCTTGTATCATCCCTCCTTGGTATATTCACCAGACAATAACAACTACTTAGAAGTTCTGTACCACCAGACACTGGGAGATTAAAATGCATGTCAGATCTATGTATGTGAATTGTATGATTTGTGTTGATCTGGAAACTGTATTTATTAGTATACTTTCTGGATGCTGATTGTGTCATACTGCCAAAGGAAAATAATCCTTGCGATTATTGCGTTTTGTTGAATTTGAGGTTTTACAGAGTTTCTGTTGGGTTACAGAGCTGTGAGTATGTATAGAATAGATACTAAAAAACTGAGGATAAAAGGAAGGTCGAGATGAGTGGTCAGGAAGTAGTAGCAGGGTGTTAGGAGATGGGTTTGGAGTAAGTTCAGAGTAAGGAGGGTGATGATGTGTGGGAAACAGGTATGTTGTTTTCAGTCATAAGATGCAGAAGGCTGGTATTAATTTGTTGGGAGGACTGTGTTGAAGAATGAGACTGATGACTGAAGGTTTGAAAGCAGTCTTTAATGTCTTGCAACATACATGGCTGGTGAAGTTTTCTAAAAGCAAGGATGACATGCTGCCAGCTCTGCTTTATGTGAGGACTTGCAAGTTTTTTCTTTTTTCTTTCTGTACTCTGTGGTAGCGGTAGCAGGAGACAATGTGAAGACTATGGGGTACGCTGGGAAGGTGATGCAGACACACTGCAAATGGTGCCTGAGGCGGTGTGTGGCACTGCACAGATGCAGGGAGCTACCTCGCAGCCAGTGCTGCAGCCAGTCTCTGGGCACACGGGGGCCAGGAACCCGTGGGGGACTTCACAGTGAAGCTGGTGGCATTAGCACGGTAAATAGCTCTAAGCCACAGTCCCATTGCATCATTTTAAAAGGAACTGGAGTGATACTCCCCCCAGTACTCCTCAGGCAGTGGTTTGCTGTCAGCTTTGCTGAAGTGCTTCTCCAGATCTGAACCATCCACCTTCTCTCCGTGACTTCTGGGGTGGTCGTCTCTGCCATGGAATGTGTGTGGAGCACAAAGGTAGCCATATACTCACTCACAGGTTCAAATTTTCTACCGCAAGAACACTGAACTCAAATCGTCATGGACACCTGACATTTAAATAGAGAAACAAAATGCCTCAGCCTTGATAATTAAACTGGCTGAATTTGCACTCGTAATTTTGGTTGTACAAGAGAGGGAAGGAAAACTTGCCCTGGCATGACGTGCCATGTGCAGCCTGACGCTAGACTGCAGAACGCGTTCTCGAGGGATGCTGGACTTGCAGTATGTAGAAATGCTAGTTGGGAGGGGTAGAGTGCTCTTTGGTTTTGAACAGCAAATTTGCAGATGCTTGCTGAGACTCTTGTCTGGCGACTGTAGTTGCTGCTGGCCTCTTTGAAACATACAGAAACATACTTGCTATACTGTGGTGATCAGAAAATATTAATTTCATTACACACAAAAATCCCTAATGAAAGGTTGACCCATTTTCTGCCACTGTTAATTTCTTAACTTTTTGCAAATGTAATTGCTGCTATGATTACAGAATGCCAAATTGAATTTGGGGACATGCAATATTCTTTTACCACTATTCTAGTCAAATAATTTTTAATGAGACAGAGAGCTAGTTGAACACCCAAATTGTTTTGTTTACTTCAGTAGCTTTAACTGCATTAAAATCAAAGAGCTTGCATGGGCAGGGGGTAATCTGTGTCATTGCTGGATGCCATTAATCACCCCCTTGACTGAGGGCAACAGTTTTGAAAAGTGACTTAGAGATGATTGAATAACTTTACTCTCTACACCATTAATGGTTCCCAGCAGGCTGCTAGTGTGCAATCACAAACATCTGTGCATTTGAAAGTTTCCACTTCCCCAAACAGAGACATATTTTATGATGAAAACAAAAGAGAAGAAATAAAAAAGAGAATTTGTTTTTGCATGAGTTGCCTTTTGAAAAAAGGGCTAACTGGAAATGTTTCTGCTTTAACTCTTGTATGCAATAATATCATCTGAGTTTATCTTTAGATCATCATGCTCTTGATGGCATTAGATTTTTTTGGGTTTTTTTTTGTTTTGTTTTTTTTTTTTAAAAATTTTGTTTTCATTGTTTTGGCTCTGTGGGGTCTTTTCGACATTTGATATCCAGTAGTGAAAGCAAATGTATTCTGCTTGCCAAGTAACTCACAACAGTTTGTGTTTTAACGGTGTGTTTAAAGTAAACGTAGCCACTTGCCCGTAGATGCAGTAGTGTGTGCATTACTTATTCGAAGCTGACAGGTCCAGCCAGCTCTTTTAGAAATCAGCTTAGCAGAATGGAGAACAAAAATTGTTTCTCCAAGCAATCCTACTACTTCTACGTTGGGTCTTTTAGACAAGCATTTACATACACAGGGAAAGTGCACTGGGCACTGACTATGCTTTTTTTGCATTGTCAGTATTTCCCAGTGCCGCTCTGGCTGCTCACCAAGCTCCAGGTGGGTGCTGCATATTTGTTGTCACTGTCACAGAAACACCGACTGTAGGTTGCTTGGGCCTGGGGGAGATTGTCTGTTCAATCAGCCACCTTCAAACCATGTGTTTCCCTTTAGCCTCTTCTAGCACAGTTTACAGAGTATCTCAGCTTATAGAAATGTTGTATTGAAGAATTTTAGTGCTTGTCCTACATATCCTGTAGAGAATTAATCCAAGACTAACACCTTCAAAATGTGAGATTGATTGTGCTGTTTCACAACTCACTTTTCACTGTTTAAAAGACCTCAGCTAGGAGGACTTGGTAGGTATAAAAAGACATGAGGGACCCACCCACCTCCAACCAACCAACCCCAAAATCAAACCCAAAATGCAAAAGAAGGAAGAATGCCTCCTTCATTGGTCAAAGATAATTGGTTCTGTACCAAACACATGTTTTACGTTATCTATGGGCAAGGATATGACAGACTTAATCAGTTTCATGAAGCAGTCAAAATTAACTGTGTAATTGAAAGGTGAAAGGTTTGCATCCATTAATCAGGTTGGTACTGGGGTGAGATAAAGATATCCTTGAGTCAGAATCTAACAATTAATAATGAAAGGGAGAGTGAGATGAATTGTGTGTGTTCTCTAACAGCTATGCAGAGTGGGACTCCTAGGTAGGTATCTATCTCTCCAGAATATGTTAAAAACCCCTCTGTGTGTAGTGGGAGACTAGGATATCAAAAGTTTCTGTTAAATACCCCTGATGAAGCTAACTAATCCTAAAAGTCTGGGCTTCTTTTCTAATTTCAATATTGTTACTGAGATTAGCACATGTTACATTGATTCAAGTTCCAACATCACAGTCAAATGGGGAGGGGAGTTTTCATGCTGTGTCAAATATCTTGTCCAGCTTCTATATGAGACACCCTTTGTCTTTAATTTGCCGCCTCAGAGGTCTTGTGTCTCTGAAAATCCTCCTGATCAGTTCTTCGTGAGCTTCTAATCTGTTTAACTTCTGTGGCCCATGGTTCAAATGTAAGGAAATGTACTCACCCCTGGTGTTCTGGACTGAGTGCCCAGGGGGTGATGCCCAATTCTGAGCAGAATACATGAGTTTGGAGTGCCTCACATGTCCTCTGGCTTGTCATCTGAACTGGTCGCTCCTATTGTTCATAAGGAAATGGTGGAAAAAAGTGTGGCTGGCAGAGGGATCACAGTGTGCCGTTTTTTGTTGCCTGCTAACCTCATATGTTTCATCTGCACATGTGTTGTATTATCTGTTTCCTTTTCACTAGATAACAGAAAATTACTTTGTGATTAAAAGCCAGTTGACACTAAGACAGAGATGTCCCATGTACAAATCCTTCCCTGCAGGATTCCTATAGCCAGAGGATTTTGAGCAGCTACAGTAGCAGTAGGGTGGCAAGGGTTGCTTGCAAAATCCCTGTGCCAAAAGTGGATTTCATGTTTGGCCATATGGTTCTGATCCTGTTAAATGCCTTCCATTACCCAAACTATTTATATATGTATATATTTTTCATAAGAAAAACAGGGTCTTTGTGTGTCAAGACCAGGAAAATGAGTTTTCTCATTTTTCATTCCTATCTAGGGAGAATTTAAAAGTTGGAGGATCATTAGCTATTGGCACTTGTCCTGGAAGATAAACTGCAGATGCTCTTAAAAGAATGTGGTTGGAGATTAAATCTTTCCTTAGCCTGAGAATCCAGTATATTATCATGAGGACAGAACACACATTTTATTTTTTAGATTGTTTTTCCTTATGAAACAAAAAAATTAAGAAATCTTATTTGTCCTATGTGATTTTTTTTTTTAATTTTTTTTTCCCCCATCACCTCTAGTGCTTGTAGGCAGTGTCAGATTATACCGATACAAATAGTTTGTTGTGAATTTCTCTTTTAAGATTCATAGTTGCATTTCTTCTTTTTTCATAACTGGTCACTCAAACTTTGTTATTTATATGTTCTTTTTCTTCTCTGCTGTAATTGTCAATACTGGTGCCCAGTTTTGCTGATGGATTTAGTGATAGGAAGCTGGGCTCCAGCTGCCAGTGTTTTCTGTAGGCAGCTGGCAAATGGTGGTATCTACTGGTCGTACTAAGCAGGCTAGGTCTGTGCAGACACGGGTAGACGAGTGGCTTTGGATGCTGTATTCATTCTTCACTTATGTGTGTACAGTTGCTTTTTTATGTCAGCTCTGAGCTTTTCTAGTGAAATTTTTCGTTGCAGTTTCCGAGCAGCTGTGCTCTCGGGGCGGGTAGGTCTCCCTGCGCCAGCCCCAATGCACCCTGCATGGCGTGTTCCAGCTGCACCTCCTGCAGCATCTCTGTAGAAGTGAGACCTTGGGGATCAGCTACAAGAACTGGGATCATCGCAGAAATAGGAGACTGCAGTAGGTGAAATACACTCTGCTTGGATCTATCGGTTCGGTCTTGTAGGTGCTCTGTTTTGGAGCTTGTGCCTTTAGAGACCATGAGAACTGAAGCTAAACAAAGTGAAGCAGCCTTTACAATAATAATAATAAAAGTAAGAATGTACATTTCTCTTCCTGGATGTCTTACTACTCTAATGGTTTTGAACTGAGGCTGTAATCTAATCCTCTGCAGTGTCAGCCTCCTTTGTATTTGGCTTCTCGTCTGAGTTAGAGTCCCACCCTCTCTTGTACTTGCAATGAAGTTGGTTTGTTGGTTTTTTTCCCCTCTTCTAAATTGGTAATCAAAAAGCATGATCATATATTATGCTCTTGCCTAAGTTTCATCTACATCTACCTTTGTTGATAATAAGTGTTAATAAAAAAAAATTATTATCCTGTTTTGTGGAGAATTTTCTAGCTGAAAACTGGACTCCTGGAGAGCATGGGGGAAAAACAGCATGTCTGAGCAAAACCAAGCCTGTATATTTACAAAAAATATCCTCCACAACTCATAGCTTAACTAATTTCTGAACAGTCCTAACTACCTATAGATTTGAGGTACTATATTTTGTGGCAACGTGTTTATAGTGTTCCCAACACTTTGTATTTGCTTCTTTTCTGGCTTAGGTGTGGCAGCAAAAGCTGTTTGCTATCTTGCACCATGACCCATGGCATGGAAAGTGACCTGATTTCAACATCTTTTATGTATCTCTGTGGAATTCTACATTATAGTGATATCTTTAAAACAGTAACTTTGTGTTGGTACATGAGCCAGCTTCTGATAAACTAAAGCACTGGGAGGAATGTTTTGTTCTGGAAATAGTCCTCTTGAAGGACTAATTGAAGATTAAGGCACTGGTTAGTGATTTTTAAGAATAATGTGTTACTAAGAGTTGCCTTGTAATAAAATAGGATCAACCGTGTGAAATGAAGACAATAAGGACAATTTTGCATCTGTTTGGGAAGGTGAAAATTTTCTTTTTTTGTATACTTATCCATTACTATTATATTTGTTTTGAGTACTTTTGTCTTCTGAAATACTTGAATGTACAATTATTTTCACAGACTTCATTTGGGCTATTGTGTACATTACATTTACAATATAGCTCTGAAGTGTGTAGGTGTTCCTAACTTATTACATAACTATTTTATGGTTTTCATCTTCAGATGTGAATTTTTAGTGCTGAGTGTTAAATGCCAATATTTGTACTTAAAGGAAAGGATATTGTAGGTCAATAAATTAAGGAATTTTGGAAGGAGTTTTGGATGGTCTGAAGTCACATCTTACAAAGATAACATTATTATCTTTATATGAAGAAAATGGATATTTCTATCTACTAAAGGAAGAAGAGCAATTTCTAATAAAACTACAATGGGACAAAGTATTTAATAAATTGGGCAGACATATTTTGCTGTAGGTCAATTATTTGTGAAGCTAAGTCACATATAAAAGTAAAATTTTCCTATCTCTATTAGTATAGAATAGCACTAGGGATGGATCCAATGTTCACTTCACCGTTACTGACACAAAAGTCTTCTCTGGAAACTAGTCAATAATAACAATATCCAGATATTTATTTTTTTTTTTTTTAGTGGTACAGTTGGTACAAAAATCACAGAAAGTATTCGACTGGGCACAGTAAAATTGTTCTGGAACCTAAAACTTCTGTTATTAAAAAAACCAACCAAACAAACAAAAACCCAACAAACACATAACTTTCAGTGTCATGTTAAGTGCAGGGAGGTCCTTCTCACAGCATGCGTGGCTCTCGAGAGTGGTCTGGCCTGCCTGCAGCATAAGCCAGCGATGCAGTGATGCACTTGTGGTGCAGCCTTGTGCAGGGCGGCTCTGTGGTGCAGCCACCGTCAGTCAGCTGCTGTGTAGCAAAGGGCCTAGTGATGGGAGCCCTTCACTGGGAGCTTGGGTCCTGGCTTTCGAGCTGATGCGTGGAGATGTCAGCGTGAGTTTCCTGGCACAGAAGTGACTTTCTGGCAATGGCTTTAAGTGTTTTTTGTTTTCAGTCATGTAAGTTGTGTGTGAGCTGCAGAACAAGATCAGCTGCAGTGTCAAAATGGAAAAATGAAGAGTGAGATTACTATTTTCTGCCTTGGTAAAGAACAGGTGGTGGAAATGACACACCTAGCTATTTTGTGCTATTCAGAACTGTGCTGTTATCATCTGGTTTACATTAGAAACTGTGAATGATACTGGTAAAAGAAGTGAATAGGAGAAACTAACATCAAAGCTAACTACTTTCCCGTATTTTAAGGTAGAGATTAAAAGTCCACTGACCTTTTTCATGCTTGCAAGCATAATTACAGCTTGAATTGTATCCTTATAGAAAACAGATTTTTAGCCTTGGGATACTTGGGATTGCGGAAGATAAGTTTTCAGAATAAAACCAACATGCTCAAGTATTTTTTCAGTTTTTCGAAGAGTAGACAATAATTCTTTCTTAGTTTCAAGGCTTTGGAATAAATCAGATAAAGCAGTGAGTTGAAAAACACCCTCTCTTCTGCCCTGACCAGTGGTGGTTGTCTGCTCTTTGTATTCAGCTGTATACAAGGGAAAATGTCGAGAGAAGCCTTTCTTTTCCTCAAAAGAGTTGAAAGGGACTGTTCTTTATTTCTAGGTGGGCTAGAAAAAGAATATTGCTCAACTTCAAGCCTTGGCTGCCATCTCTTTCAGTATGTATGGAAATATTTCCCGGCTTCAGGGAACAGACATATAAAATCTGTAAGATGGAGTCTGCTTTTTAACAAACGTAGTCGTGGTATTGGTTTGTGCACTTACTAACTTATATTTTGATTATAGGTTCTTTGTTTGCAAAGTATGGAACATAATTTATTGCTAAGCAAATTCTAAGCTAATGTAGGCTTTTTTAGGGTTTTGCAATGAAGCATGTATGATACTTTTATTTATTTAGATATCAAATACTATCTGTCTTCTTTATTATAATACTGCAGTTTTAGCATTCAGTGCTGTACTGTTGGAGCTGTACCACATATGTTAGTAATTTCTTTGCTACTTGGCATTGATCTCTTGTTCTGTGCTGTTAGCTCTGAAATTGGGGGCTCTGTTGCTTACCTCTAAATTACTGGTCCCTCAGCCATGAAATATGTTTCAGGTTGTTTTGATACAGCGTAGACGTAAGCTTAGAATACTTTAAATCCAGCACTGTGGTGTGTGTTGATTGATTTATTTATTTAAATATAACACAACTTACCTGAGGAGAGTGTAGCTCATCCAATCTCAGAAGACATTTGCAATGTCTCCTGCACTCTTTCTGGGAGTTATCTCTCCTTTAATAATTACTGTGGGTTCATAATTTGCAATTCTTATGCAAGTCACTTCTGGATGAATTGGTTTATTTTGCAGTCAGTGTGTCCTTTGTTTTCTGGACTTATCAAGGAAGAGTGTATTTAGTGCTCTGAACAAGAGGATGTCTCATGGATTATCTGCCAGGGGCTTCCTCTGACCAAGAAAGAAGTGACACGTAATACAGAGAGAGTGGCCATTGTCTCTGTTCCACTCTGACTTGACTATAAAGTCGGTTGGATCTAATTGTATTAGCATAATTCATCCCCCTTGCAAATTCATATGAACTGGCCAGAAAAGTAGGGAAGGATAACTCTGCAGGAAAGTATCTGATTGATTCACTTACACTACTTTAACACTGAAGATGATGGCAATTTAAGGGTGATCCCAGAACTAGCCCGTTTCCATGTTGTTTGGTCCGGCTGCACTGAATGCATTCTGGAATTATAAAAAACCCAACAAAACAAAAACCCTAAACCCCAAAAAATTTAAAGCAGCTTTGTATGATCAGAAGCACAGAGGCAGTACTATGGTGTCCTGTCATGCATCTCCTTACCATGTGCCGAATGTGCCCACACAACACTTGAAGGCAGAAGTAAGTTTGTTCTGTTTGTGGTTCAAGCTGGCTGGCTGGGGGCCAGCTCCCATCTGAAATCAATGCAACTTTTCAGTTCAGTGCAGTGCCAGACTTGAGTTAACACAACCCTGCCGTGTCTACAAGTCTTATTTTTTCCCGTGGGTTTGTTGGATGGCTTGGAGATCAAGAGGTGTAAGCCATTCTGCAAAAGATGACATAGCTATACTCTTTGTCACATATGTCTTTTGTTTCTTTGGTAAGCAATGAGTTGAGACTCTTGGTTAGGAACTTAAAAGCTGTTCATTTTTTTCTCCTCTACCTACATGCTCAAGCCAATTTGCTGTTTGGAACTTTTAATAACATTTAATGCTTTTTTTTTTTTTTTTTTTTTTGTGTTCAATTGCTGGTTTTGTTACTGCAGCACTTTAAAAATGGCATAGGGAAAACCACCAAAGTCAAGAATTCACGAGTTAGAAAATTCGTAGCTGACTTAAAAACTAGAAAATCTAACCCAGAGGTTTTATATCTGCATCATGATAGTTTAATTCACATTCCACTTGCAAGCTAGGCACCCAGAAAACAAGGGAGGCATCTGTGGGGAGCTAGTGTGACTTGTTAATTATGGCTGAGTGGATAGTGCTGCCTCCAAGCTTTGGCTGGAAACCTCAACTTCATCGTTCTCTCCTCTATAACTGTCAGTGTTATCAAAGTGAGAACCTTCCTGTAGATGACCTCTCCCTCCCCCAGCCTCTCCAGCTGTAGAGAAGTGTGGAACAGAAGCAGGACTGACCATGGGAGATGTTGGAAAAGGACAGAGCAGCAGCAACAGGCTGGTGAGTGAAACTCAAGCATGTTCCAGCATTGGCTGATGAGCCTGATCATGTAATGCAACCCAGTCCAAGCATCAGGTGGCCAGTAGTGTCTGAGTAACAACGAGTGGAAGCAGGAATTTGAAGTGCCTGTGGTCAGTCTGAGCTCTGCAACAGTCACTGTTCAAACATGTTTTCCTGCCCTGCAAGAAAATTTCAGGTCTGCTTGTTTGCTGTATATTTCCATGTTTATCGCAAAGGATCACTTGTTACAGGAACTTAACTGGTGGCAAGCCACCAAATTCCTTTGACCTTTCAAATGGGATAGCAAAAGAAACTAAAGTGACATTTTGTGTACCTACCACACGCACCCCTCCCCAAGGGAGTCATGATATTCTTGAGAATACAAGCAGAATTCATTTTTATCAGCAACACTATCTCTCTACTGGTTTCAGAAGCTTGGAAATGATCTTTATCAGAAATTAAAGGTCTGTCCATTTGAAAGAAGGGGTGATGGAGTCACGAGGGTGCAGGCATTAACCAGACCTGCTTGCTGTCAGGCAGGTTCTGTTTCCCTGGATAATCAGAAAACTTGGCTGCTGCTTTGACATTTAGAAAAACTAACGTGTTTACAACTATAGAGGAGACCAGCTTTTTTTTCCTTCTAAAGATGCCTCTAGGTAGCTCTGGTAATTTCTACAGGTCGGTTAGCTGGGGCTGAAAACCACGGATTAATGGGCAGTGTTCTTTATAGCAGGGAAATCTGATCCCAGTTGCAAGATTAAAGTGTGACCTGCTCCTATTTAGCACCAGACCTTTATTTCAGTATTTGTAGAAATTTGGTTGAAGGGCTTCACCTGGTCAGCCATTAAAATGTAATTTTTTAACACTTGGTCCAAGTTTCTTTTTCTAAATGTGCAAGGCTGTGATTTACAGCCTCTGCTCTCCTGCCCTGGATGGCACTGTCAGAACCTATGACGGCTCCGGCATGTGGATGGGTTGGCAGGTGTGATTGCAGTGCCTGGACTGTGTCTTTTGATTTCACAGGAGTCTCCTGTCTATGAAAGGTGGTGTTGACCATGAGTTTCATTATCTAAAAATCTTTTTGGTGGGTGGCTACAACCTTAGCACCTTTAACCTTGGATTTTGAAAGGTGATTTATTGTTATTATTTGTTTTAAAGAAATCCATAATTGAGATGAGAGGTTGGTATCTAGTCATTCTTTTAATTGGTTAACTAAATTTAACAGTTCAATTACTTGACACCCCCTCTTTAATTTTTTTTAAGATTTTTGTATTATTTTTAACATTTTAATTTTTCTTGTGGTGGTGTGGGAGGAGGATGTGATGTGCATGCAGGATCATCCTTTTGCTTGTCTTTAGTTCATAACTGCGTGCATAAGAACTTGGGGGAGCCTCAGATTTACCAGTTTGTTCTGCTCAGTTGGAAGGTCTGATGTTTACCGTGATAATTATAACTTCTTCCTGTTCTTCACATCGAGGAAGAAGATGAGCTATGGATTTTGATTCTTCAGCTTTAGCTGGGACTCGGGGCAAGGAAGCTGAAGATTACCTTTTCCTGCACTATTGTTTTCCTCTCATTCATTTTTATGAGTAATTTTTTCCTACATTTGTGTATGTAGCAGTACCAAGACCAAGCTTTCTGTGATCCTGATTTTGCTGCTTCTTTACAACTGACATTTGACGTTTTTGGATTCAAACTTCTTTAAAAGTTCTTGTGGGTGAAAAAGTTATTAATCTTATCTTTCATTTTTTTTGATGTGTGGGTTTTTTTGGGGGTTTTTTGTTTGGTTGGTTTTTTTTGTTTTTTTTAGCTTGTATGTCATGGATGTTTCCATCTGTTAAAGACCTGTAGAATCTGGTAGTTCTCTTTTATTGGAGGTTATGGAATGCATTTTATGGGTGAGGAAGCTGGGGAGGAGTGTATTTTGCCTGCCACCTGGGAGGTGGAAGTATGTGCTCTTCCCTGATTCAGAGGACCTCATTGCCCAGTATTCTTTGCCTGATATCTTAGTGTGTGATTGACACAGAGTTCTGTTACCGTTCTTCATCTACTGTCCTTATTAATTGCAGGGCCAGAGCCTTAGTCTGATTTGGAAGACTTAATCAGAAATTGGCAGCTACTGGAGGGACTACTATTCCCTCCTGTATGTCTGCCAAGGGCCTGTCTTTACACATACATACCTCTGGCATACAGTTTGCCACGTTTGGTGCTGGATTGGAATGGACTTTACTATTGCAAACTTGGATTTGCTCAGTCTATGAGATTTCAAATTTGTATTTACTTTCCGAAATACTCAGCCAGTGTCAGATTTTGATAAAAAAAGATCTGAATTTCTGTTCAAGACACGTAGCTTGTGTTTGTGCAGCCTCTAGTCTCTTCTCTAACTATTACAAGAAGCTTAAAATTTACAGATTTCTTTAGATAATTGTATTATTTATTATTTTATTACTATTGTTATCATCATTGGTATTTTGTACAAAATTTTAAGCACTGTAAAGAGTAAAGGGCAATACAGATATGCGTATGATACAGTTGTATAAAATGTATGCAGTTGATGGTCGTGTGACTACTAAATGAAAGCAAAGGAAAATATGAGAGTAGATAATTAAGGATTGTTTTGAAGGACATTGACAGAAAGCTAACCTATCAGGATGGAAAATCATACATAACATTAGAGAATGTTCTAAGGAGGGTGTTGGAGTATCTGCAAAATGAACATGAATACGTATTCTGTGCCAGAGGAATGTTCTCCTTGTGCCAGGGAATTTTTTTGTTGTTCTGATTTTTTTTTTTTTTTTTTTAAATCATCTTAATCTAGATGAGACTAAAAAACCCACAAAACCCTCTTGACTACATTGCTTTCAATCTGTTTTTTTCTGACTCTGCTTATTGACATCCCTGTCTTATTTTAGTTTTGAAATCCTGGTGTTTTCCAGTCATGTGATAGAACTAAATAATATATTTATGCTTACTGCGAGATTTAGGATTAAAGGAGAAGTTTACAAGAGGCTGGTTTTCCATTGTTACAGATGACTCTTGTGAGACTTCTTTTTCCTCATTTCTCTGTGTCTCTCCACATGTGTATAAATCCCATCTTTATTATGTCTTTTTTCTTTATTTTTCCTTCTTTTTAGTCTAGCAGGCCTGCTGTATGCATTAGAAAAAAGGCATTGTCTGTGTGAAATGTGTGTGATATGGGTCAGTATCAGTGATTAGCTCTATAGTGCAGGCCGCCCTTGAGTGAGTTATTGGAGGTTATTATAGGGAACTGATTTACTGATTTGTGTACCAGCTTTAGGATGGACCAGAACATGGCCAGTGAGTTTTAGGACTGTTTGCTAAGGGGAGGCAGAGTGGAGGCTGGAAATCATCATAGAGTCGTAGACTGGTAGGGTTGGAAGGGACCTTTACAGGTGATGTAGTCCCTGCCCACAGCAGCAGGGTTGGACACCTTCCACTAGACCAGGTTGCTCAAAGCCCTACCTGGCCTTGAACACTTCCAGGGATGGGGCATCCACAGCTTCTCTGGGCAACCCGTTCCAGTGCCTTATCACCCTCATAATAGAAAAATTCTTCCTTATGTCCAGTCTAAATATTTCAGTTTAAAACTGAAATTGCCCCCTTGTCCTGTTAGTACAGGCCTTGGTAAATAGTCTCTCTCTGTCTTTATTATAAGCCCCCTTTATATATTGAAAGGCCAAAATTTTGGTTTCCAGTGCAGCAGCTATATGGGTTTTACTGTCTGGCTCTTGTTTGTTGCCAGTACAGGCCTGTAAGTATATTCATCTCTTCCTTCCTTAGCTTGACCCCACCAGCGCCTTGGTTTCGCTCACCCAGCCAGCCCGTCTGGCAGGCTCTCTGTGCCACCTCTGCTGTTCTGCCTGTCCTCCTGAAGCCTTGCAGTGCTTCACTCCCTTCTGCTCCAGCTAATCCTAAACTTGTTACCCTGGATAATAATTTATTCTTTTTTTCCTTCAGTAAAGCAATGTCCTGCAGTTGGATGATTTGTGTGTTTTTTTTTTTTTGTTTTTTTTTTTTTTTTTTTCCCATAGGCCAATCTTTTAATTTCTTTTCTGTTTCAGCTCTAATTTCTTGTCAGTTTGTTTTGTCCTCTTCCTCCTCTTCCTTTCATCTCAGGCCTAACAGACCAGAAGATCCTGATGATTATAGTTATTCTTCCCCTGCCTTGTGTTTTCCCTTATGAACCTTATGTGGCTGTGATGGTCTCTTCAACCATCCAAAAGAATCTGAATTTCAGGTCAAATGAACCCCATCTTGCAAGGGCAAGTAGTTCTCTGTTTCTGCCTTTTTATTCAGGAGATACTGTCTCAGCAGAACCATTTACCTCCTTCTACATAGCTTCCTGTCCCTCTTCTTCCTTTCTTACCTAGCAGCTTCTTTCTCTCTTTGGGTGTCTCAAGAGAGTCGCTGCAAGTGCAGGAGGGTCTCTGCTGCCTCCTACTCTCAGTCTTCACTTAGTTTTATCCCTGGTGCAGCTGGATCTATGGTCTTACTTCCACAGGTTGTCATCTGAGGGAGCGTGCTCTGCAATGTTCGTGTGTAGGCAGGTTGGCCGACTGTTTTGTGTTGAAAGATGTGATTTATAATACATGTATTTGTCTCGTAGCACTTGACTTTGGCCTAAAGAGAGAGGTAGGTGGAGAAAGCTTAGACCTTAGCTGAAATACAATAATGCTGCTCTTCTCCAAACATACTGTGTTTATGATCCAGGATAATTCAGCTAAAAGGATCTGGAAACTTTCAGAAATAAAATGTGACATTTAATGGTTATATTGCTTACCTTCTGAAGCAGCAGTAAGCTCACATGCTTTCACTTTTTGATGGGTGAACCAGCTGAGGCTCAGAGGGTTGGAAGTGCTGATCTGTAAGAGCAAAAGATCTCAGTCAATTGGGACAGGCTGTGTTTGTTCCAAGAGCTGGGCCATGCACCTGGTAGATGATGCCTTTTCCAAAGAGGCCAGAATTTGACGGGGACCCTATGGACTGAAAGTGTACTGACAGGGAATAAAAGTCAGCATGATAGATACCATTCAAGATCACTATGGGCTTGTAGTGCAAGGACTGGAATGTGGCCAGAACCATGGAGATTGCTAGACAAGTTACTTATGTGATTGAAATGCTTGGCCTGAGACTGACACTGTTTTTTGTTCTTTGGTTGTTTTTTGGTTCCGTCCCCTTCCCCCCCCCCCCTCCCCCAACCACTACAGAGCAGAGGTAACATGCTTCCTATTAATAGCACACCGTCACAGTGGTATGTAAAGGAGATAAATAATATTTGCGCTGCCATCCCTTAACATACTTATTCAATACAAGTTGTTTAAAATATGTTACTAACAAACAATGGAAATTCTCTGTGAGGAATGTCAATAGATTTTTTGTTTTCTCATTTCCATTTAAAAGTTATTCATAATACTCCATACAAAGCACTGTAAGTGGTGGTAAATTTTCTATGTGTTTACCAGAGAACTGCATGATAGTATCTGTTTAATAACTCTCAGTCAACATTCAATCATAGGTGCTGAAGTTTAACCCTGTAACACTTTGACTAATGTGGGAGATTAATATCTCTTGGCCTATGCTCCAGAACAGAGGGAGACTGAAATGGCAGAATTGTAAAAATATTGCATCAGTCAATATTTGCCTTTATGCAAACATACTGAAGTTGAACAGTGTTGTAGATGTTTGACTTTAGGTGGTTTGTAGTAATTACATGGAAATAGATTTTTGCTCTTCCTTCTTCAGCCTGACTCAAGATGCAGCCTGACAAGATGTCCCCAAAATTATCTGCAAGAGCAGTCCTAGTTCTGGCTGTGTGTTGGGTCGTCCTCTATTGAACAGACTTGTTTGGTCGGTGACCTGACACCCAAAAATGAAGACAATTTTCTGTTGCTCAAGGGATGAACTGGCTTGCCAAATAGTAGACAAAGCAGGGGTAAAGGGGGAGCACGTCCATCCTTTCCAGCAGCAGTAAGCTCTTTGCTTAGCTGAACCAACTTGGTCGGCCGTATAGCAAATCTAGGTGGAATCTAGAGCAGCAATAGGAGGATGCTTGATGCCTTGTCCTTCCCCTGTTACCAAAGGTAGCAGCGTGTCTCAGAATAGTCTTCACAGTGGTACAGTGTGAGCCAGAACCTGTATTTTCCATAACCCTGGTCCAGACAGTGACTGAACTGCTCAGCTGAAAGTTCCCCAAACTGTTCAGTCAGCAGTTGCCATGAGAAGCTGCAGTCCAGGTGGGTGAAAACAGGATCCTGTCACGTGAGGTGTTGGATGGCCTTGATAGCTGGCAGTGCCATCCCACCAGCTCCAGCAGCTCTTCTGGTGCAGAGCACAGGCAGGAGGGGCTTGGGCAGAGTGGGAGGGAGGGAGGAATGAGGAGGGGAAAGGATAGACCGGAACAGGGAGGAGGAAGAAGTAAACAAAACGGTGAAAAAGGGAAAAGGAGTAGAAATAAACTTTTGCATGCTTTTTATGTTGCCTTAATACTCTCTGATAGCAATGTTGTAAAAATCAAATGATAATTATAATTATTCAGATTCCCAAAACTCTCTTGTCTAACTGCTCTGCACTTTAGTGCCTGAAGAATTTTCCTTCATATTCTACTGAAAACATTTTGGTCAGCTATAGATGTCACCTTGATGTGAGGCAGTGGCGAGGGTCACACTAGCTGTGGGACAGCTGGCAGAGACGCCCCACACTACTGCTTTTCCAGCCCTCCATTAGGTAGGAGGGAATGCCAGGGTTGTGCCAGCTCAACTCACCTTGCTGCTTGCTTGTTCTGTGGGCCACTGTAGGAGCTGGGCGGTTGGGATTACTTTTCTTTCTCCGTCTGGGGTTGGGTTGTACATCCGCTGGCTGAAATAGGGAGCAACCCATGCGTTCAGTCTGACAAGTATCAGAGCATGCAGGTGGTGTGGGCTGCGGGGCTAAGGGGAAGAGTGCGCATTTTTAAACACAGTAAAATAGATTGTGAAGTGTGAGGATCTGGTATCTGCCAGTCTGACATGAAAAAAGATTTGAGCTACTGCTGTTGGCTTTGGTGGGGAGACATTTTTCATGGAAGACTTCTGGGAGGGCTTGCATCTGCATTACTGATACTGTCCTGGGCTGCTTAGCTGAAGCAAGTATCTTGATTCTTACTGTTTTAGCTTGCATTTTGAAGAACTTGGATCACAGACATGGGATTCCCTTCCAGTGAAACTAAAAGAAAAGATGTTTTCTATCCACTAATGAACATTGACTGCAAGAGACTAAACTAGAAATAGAATAGAATAGAATGGGGAAAAGTTTTATCCTAAAGAATAGCCTTTGGATATTTCTTGTTGGCTCATTAATTTTGAGTGGCTTGATGCCCTTCTTGTTCCAATGGTATGTGGCTATAGTCACAGGTGAGTTACAGGTGAACCTTAGACTGGGGAGCAACCTTTGTAAGAGCTGGTGGTAGAGGAGGTTGGTTTCTCTGTGAAATACTGATTCCAAGTGCATCCGCGGGGATTGTCAGCTTTCTGCAGCCTGAGATGAATGCTAAGGTGATTGAGTCCTGTGCCAGATAGTGATAGTGTTGCAACGTTAGCCTGTGTTTATACCAGCATTATAGTTTTGACTTCTGTTGCTATAATTATTATTCACTCTTGAGCCAAACCCTCTTGCGCCAGATGGCCAGAACGATCATGCTATGGCTCTCTAACCCACTTGCTATGGAGTACTTCTGGAGATTTGGCTACTTCATTGATATACTTTAATGAGAGCAAGGTTAAAAAAAAATCTAATTAGTTTTTTTTTTTTATCTGCATGTACTAGATCATATGAATTTGCAGTACAGCCAGGTTTGATCTTATGTCAGTTTGAAACTTATGTCAGCTGTTCTGAGCATATACGTATAAATACATACATATGCACAAGACCTAGCCTTAGCTTCATTAACATAAGACAGGGGTCCTCAAACTATGGCCCTCCAGGGTCCTCAATCTGGCCCCCTGGTACTTACAGACCCCCCCACACCCCCCGTTGCCGGGGGTTGGTGGGGGGAAACCAAGCAGCCGCAGATGACTACCTGCCACTTAATCCACGCGCCGGCCCCCTGGTTAAAAAGTTTGAGGACCCCTGACATAAGAGATACGTGCATGTGTACACATACTATTTTTTTCCTCTCTGTATTTAATTCTGATTCCAGTAAACATGGAGAAGAACAGAATAAATTTTGTTCCTGGTTGAAATACATTCAGACTTTAGAGCATGTAAATGGATAGACTGCAAAAAACTTAATTTGACTGTTGTCCAATCTCCTTCCTCAAGTAATTGACAGAAAAAGTCTAGTAATTTTTTTGTGTTATGGCTGACTGCAGGAGGGAAGGTAAGTTACAGTGCTGCAAACTGTGCTTTAGTACATCCTATCAAAGTTGCAAAACAAACTGGTTAGTTTAAAATGTCATGTATATTGCTCATTGGCATATATGGTTACTGGAAGTCTGTTTTAGTAACTCCTGGCATTCCATGTGTGTGATGGAATTTTGAGTTGCGAGATGTGTTTTAGTCTAATGACAAATAGCAATGTCATCTGTATTTGATTATAGCAAGGAAGATGTAGAGGAAATAATTCTTTGCTATGGCCTGAAAGGTCAGTCACTTTGAGCTTTTCTTTGTCTGCCTTTAGTAGAAGCATAGGCTTCCACTTCCTTTTTAGTGGTGATTTTGTAAAAAGTCTAAATATTTGAGGATGCATCTCTGTGAATTAGTGTGCCCAGGACTACTGTCCTGCACTGAAACTAAATAGCACGAGATGTCCTGTACTGCAACCGTTAAACTTTCTAGCTTTCAGAAAGGGGACTGTATGCATGGAATATTTCCTGCATACTGCTGGTTCCTGCAGCATACATAGGAGGAGGTGCTGGGATGAATGGAAATGCTCTGATGGAAGCAGTGCTGGGGGTCATTCTAACAAATATTATGGATAATGAAATTTCCAGTGCCTGGGAATATTTGTTGGTACTGTTTAATCAGCTTGTGCAGATGTAGCCTTGGTGATTTCTAATAGAGCACATTCAACTATGTAAAAATGTTCAAGACAAATTATAATTATGTTCTGATGGCAATAGAATTGCAAGTTGTACTGATGGTGCTTTCATGTAATGAGGTACTACTTGTGGATTAATTAATTTGTGCCCCATGCCAACCTTTCAGCTGTCTGGTTTTGGGCCCACTTTTTAGTATATTGGTTTGGTGCATGCACGTGTGACATTTGTGCTCTGCAAAATCTTCTGATGGAACTGGGTTCAAGGTGGGTGTTGCAGATGGAGCCCTGCACTTCACTCATAAGAGAAAAGCAACAACATACTTTATTGATACACAAAAGCAAGTTAGCAAAATTCAATGGTAAATATGGCAGTAGTTTAACAAGATTCAATGGCAAAGTACATTTGATTATTTACTGCATAGAGGACAGGGTCAGACAAAACTGTCAGGGAGACCCTCCTGTTGAATCATGAGGTTCAGAAAGGACCCCCTGGCTTTCTAAACCTCTCAGAGAGGAGCCTTAGGTGCAGCTGGATCCAGTCCCAGTCTCAGACTTAGTCATTGGTTTATGTCTAATGGATTATTGGTGAACAATCAATCACTTAGCTAAGATTTCCAAGTTTAGCATGCAGTTAATCACTTACCAAGGATCTGTTGTGGCAAGGAATCTCTCAGCCTCGAGGAGTAACCCCGAGAGGCATCCCTACTCGAGGGATCCTGATGCACAGCTCACTGCCAAGCAGGAGAGCTCAACACACCCACTATTTAAAATGTAAGATGACTGACAGTCGCATTTGTATACCAGCAAGATGTCTGGGTCACTGTTCA
>JAVJGJ010000037.1:81750423-81777833 GCA_035590215.1 Microhierax caerulescens | reverse complement strand
ACTTCAAAGTTTAGTATGCTATTAATCACTTACCGAGGATCTGGTGCAACAAGGAATCTCTCAACCTTGAGGAGTAACCATCCCTACTCAAGGGGAGATCCTGATGTGCAGCCCGCTGCCATGCAGGAGAGCTCAACGGGCCCTGGGCTGTCCACTGTTTATTTAAGATCATTGACTTAGTCATATTTGCATACCAGCAAGACATCTGGCTCACTGTCCCAGACAGCCCTTGGCTACCATGTTGCCATACATCCCCCAAAGTCCACAGTAAGATGGATGCAGCCATTGTAACCCCACTGGTTGTTATGGCTTAAACTGCAGAAAGGTGGGTGGGTGGGGGCAGGGTAGGGGTAGGGGGCAGGGACACTGCCACAGCGTAACTGAATTCTCTGCAAAATGTTGATGGTGCCTTTAAATGAAGCCATTCTGTTGCCTGTAGCTAGAGCAGCATCATTCTAAATAACTAGCCAGGGGGTGTACACTCTGTTTACACAAGCTAATCTTCTGGATATGTTTCACAGGGTTACTTAACCTGTTTGTGTGAAAATTAAAATTCAGCTTTTATTTTTTATTGAAGTGCGTGAAAAACTGATCAAATCTGCAGTGTATCAGCTTGGTTATGGTAGGAGGAGTTTCATGGACAAAATGTTTTTTTTCCTTACAGTGCTTAGCTGTACTATGAAACTGTGATTCACTTTTTCAGACTGTCTTCGGAGCTGCTTTAGAACAGTTTCCACAACAGTATTTAAAGATAAGATTGATTAAGGCTTCTCTTAAAAAAAAATAAAAAATAATAAAAAAAAAAAATGTGTGCTGTAACAAATTTCTCTGCTTGATGGAGCAAAATCCAAGCAGGTATGCATTTTAACCAGTAAATTAATATATTGTATTCTTATATCTTCACTGAGTCTGTCTGAAGGGCAGTCATGGGAACAGAATACTGACACTAAGCTCTGCCTCCAGTGACCACAGTTGCATGTTTTGGAGCTGTCTCTAGGCCACCCTTGCAATCAATATTTACTGTAATTACAAATTAAATGAGGGAGTCTTAAAGTGGTGGGTGCATTTAATAACATATTATAGCATGGCAATGAATTGAGGATTAATCAAAACTTTTAAAGCTGGTGCTGAATTGATTTAGTGATTTGCATTTAGCTTAGCGCTGTATTCCTGTTGACAATAATTTACTTTAAAAATTGCATTGCAGTTTCCTCTTAATTGCACATGGTATGCTTCAGGGTGACAGTGAAGATATTAAAATATGAGTAACAGATGCAATGTTTGCTAATGGAGCATCACATCCCATATATTTTCCTCATCCTGTTATTTATTTATCTGTAGATGAAGCCTTTGCCTTTTAAAAAGACAAAAATCCAGTTCTCCCTATGAAATTTCTGGGTGTTTTTTTTTCCAGAGGGCTGAACAGGTCATCTTTGCCTCATAAATCTGTAAGTGAAGAATAGCCAAGTATAATGGTTATGTACCATAACATTATTGTTACTGTAGTATTATTGAGTCTCGGTCTGGCCTTCAGGATTTTAGATGCATAACACAGCATTTGGGCTCCGAGCTAAAGATGCCTGGAGGTAATAAATGCTTTTGCATTCATGTTGGTGGGCTTTGTAGGAAATCCTTTGTAGCTATATTCTGCTATGGATTTCAGATGTGGCCAGATAAACTTGCTCTTGTCCTAGGTTAACTCTAGGGCAATTCTGTTTCCACAGCCACAATTCTTCTTATATTGACCAGGAATGACAGTGTGCACAGACCTTTATGTTCTGTATCCTGACATCTGATGTTACTGCTGACACCCTTGCTTGTCTTCTTAACTGCTTTGTGCAGATGCTGTCTGTGTTTTGTGCCATGGGGTGGGACAGCACCTGAAGGAAGCCAGAGTTCTTGAGGTTGCTCTAAGACCAGATATTAGTGTTTTGGAGATCCAGTGATGGGGAGGTACTAGGCATGCTTCCCAGCTGCTTCTTTTGCAGCCTCTTACCCTTTCCCTCAAGAAGAGTGGTGTCTTGGTTAAAGACTTTGAAGAAGTTGTTTATTTAAATCATTGGTAAATCAACTTGCATTATATGTCTTCTAAGACAAATTGCATGTCTTTGCTCAGGAGTTAGTATGACAAACTGGAGATTTTGAAGGGTTGTTTCCCCCACTAAAAAGTAAAAGAAGGGAAAAAACCAGAACCCAAACAACTGTCCCAACCAACTATTAGATATATATTAAAAATGCACTTTATTTTTCTACCAGTAACTGTTGCCCGTGGATTTACTTTGCCCAATTGTCAGGAAGTTTGAAAGAGAGCTGTGTTATTAAACTTTGCTATAACAGAAAATTAATTTGATAAAAGCGTAGGAAATTTCAGTTTCGATTTCCCTTTAGTTTTCTCTATAGGTCTATTGAGAATGGAAATGTCCTCTAAGCCATACATCTAATCTTGTTGTGATGTAATAATATCCTTTAAAGTCCTTTTCTTATTCTAATATAGCAGTCATCTTTACCACTTCTACAGTAATTAGAACTGCAGCCAAATATATTCCATTGTTGAGAAACTGGTGTTCTTATTTTGTGGCAAGACATCTCAGTCTGTCACAGACCAACTTCATGGTCCATGTAACTTCTTACTAAGAACACAAATTTGAAATGTTTTTAATAGCTTAGTTTAGTCATTCCTGTGTGTTTCCATAGAGACAGAATGTAGCTTCTGAATAGTTTTTTTCACAAATAAATGCTGCAAACTATTGTGCTCTCTTTTGTTAATCATTCTGTTTAATTCCTGTTAATTTCAAAGACATCATCCTGGTTTTCTGACTTTTTCCCTTCCAAGTCTTACTGCTCAAATTATCGTAACATAACCTATTTATTTAACAAACCTTAATGCTCCCTTATGACTCCACACAATGTATACTGCATGAAATAAAGGTAGACTGCATATATACCAGCAGGTACTAGAAAAATAGCTATATGCAATAGCTGCCTGGGAAACTTTGACTAAAAGACAGTTGCTACCCCTGCAAATGGAAGAAAACCCAGGTGCTGCTTTTTCCTTGCTGTGTTCTTCCACATAATCCTTCCTGAGGTGGATAAGGGTATTCTATACTGGGACTAATATCCTGGCTCAGGATAGTTCAGCATAATCACAGATTAATTATTGGGTCCCACCTGTTGTAGACCAAATTAGTGTGATAGTTACCAGTGCTGAGCAGATGCATAGGATGACATGAGTTACTTCCACTGCTGTGCTTCGTGAGTGTTAGGGCAGCTCGGGCCTAGTGCCTTGGTATCTGTAGTTGCTGGTACCTTAACTACCTCTGGTCTGGAAAGCACAACGTATCTGTTGGATTATGCTGAACAACTTAATTGTGCTTGACGGGGATGCATCACAAGTAATATGACAGACTGATGTTTAATACCAGTTTTACCTGTGTGACCTTTGTCTGCCCTGTGTGCCCTAAGACTGATGTGCAGAAAGATGGAAAGGTGTGATTTGTTACCAACAGATTTTTGCTAGGAGAAGTTTTGAGAGCATTGAAATGGAACCTGACCCCTTTGGCATCCTCTGGCCTGTGTTACAATTTTGCAGGGTTGATACAGAGTGCGATACAGCCTGTAACTTCCCAGGGGAGGCTGTGAAGTCTCCATCCTTTGAGATAGTCGAAAGTTCTCTGGACATGGACCTGGGCAACCAGCTGTATGTGGCCCTGCTTGAGCAGGGAGGTAGGACCAGATGACCTCCAGAGGTCCCTTCCAACCTCAGGCCTTCAGTGATCCTGTGATATCATTGCTAGTGTAGTTACTTCTTAAGCACAAGGGGTAAATTCATATACAGATAAGGCACTCTTAAGGTACACGTGACCTGTAATAACTTTGCTCGTGCTATGCTGTACTGTACCTTTTCTGTCTTTATTGCATTGTAGTAGCTGCTTTCTCCTGGCAAGAATTTAGACAGAGAACAAGAATATTGTATGGAAAGTTGCATTTTAACTGTCTGTACACTAACTGAGCTGAGATTTAACAGAGCTCCTTGTCTAGAATTTTTGTGACCACTGAGATTCAAGAGAGCTTAAAAAAATGAAAATACAAAAGTGGTAACAGGTGAAAAACATTGAGGAATTCTTATTCTGTGTGCATTTATTGTACTTGGTGGTGGAAAAAGTATGTCTGAATTTTTAATTTTTTTTTTTTTTTTTGGCGGCTGTGTGGCAAGTGTAATCCATGGACTTGAAAAACAGTAGCTTTTGTTTATAGCTGATAATACTGTTCAAAAAACAAGCTTTCTGGTGCATGTCAACATAAAACAACAGAAATACCTGTTTAGTAGTTTTCATTTTGAGAAGTCAACAAGTTTGGACTTCATTTAAATTAAGTTGGTCATGTCCCCCCCCGCCACCCCACCCTATCCTCCTGCACAGGATAAACTTCAGGCTGAGTCTTGCCAAAACGAACTGTTGCTAGTTCTTGCCTTTTGTAGTGCTGTTAAGGTCCTAAGTAAAGTTGGTCCTAAACTGACCAACCGTTTTTTGAAATGAACAATGGAAATAAAAATGTGTAGGTAGTAGTTATGAGGAGACCGTAAAATAGAGTTTACTGTAGAAGCAAACTGTCCTTGACAGTCCAGCCACTTTCCTCATAAAGTGTTCTGCAGACTTTGCTGGGTGTGGGGGGTGCATTAGCTGTGAGTGTTTCATGTTTGTGTCCTTGATGCCTGCCTGGGTGTAATGCTGTCTGCAAGAATGATGGGAGAGGCCACAATGCTGCCCCCTCTCCCCCCACCACCTCGATGCCTCTGTAGCTGGCCAGTGTGGGGTCTAGCCACACCTGCAAATTGTGTATTTCTGGTAAATGACTCCAGGGTAGATGGCAAGGAGATTCAAGGAAGGGACCTGACTGCAGTCACTTCCTAAGTGCTTTTTCCTTGATTGGGATGGCTATCACTTTGTTTTGATAGTCAGTTTCTGGTTTGTGCTGCATAAAACATTCACATCTGTTGTTTCATAGACTGCTCTGTTCAGTGTAACCTTGTGTCATGATAAATGTTGAACTTGGTGCTGAGCAAGGAACTTGTGTAGCTCTTTCAAAGCATTGTGTTCACTGTGCAATATACACAGAGACAGGAGAAAAGCATATTTTGTCTTCTTTTAGGAGATCCAGGAATTGTTTGCCTAGCTGACTTTAAAGAAAATAGTTTTCTAATGGAAATGTTCTGTTCGAATTACTGTGTATTTCTGAGTTTCATGGATAAATGTGGGTTTTCTGAACTTGTCTGAAGTGAAACTGAACTCTCAGTTGCATCATGCACTTCTGTGCTAATGTGTATAGTGTTTGTATTCATATATTCACAAAATAAGATAATTAAACTGTTAATACCTGATTTGGGAGAAGCCTTGGTTATGAAATGCTGTGCTGATCACCTAATCATTTCACTGTCTCAAGAGCCAGTACTGGTTCTCTTTGTCTAGAATACAATAACTGTGGGCATTTTTATTCATACTCACTTTAACTATGTACTTACACGTTTTTATCACAGAAAGAAAAAAGCAAAACTTAAGTCATCATTGCGCAGATGGGTACTCAAAATAGGAGTTTATACAGATATTTTTGAATATGAATTTTTCTAATCTTTGACACTGTTTTATAAAATAAAAGCATATTAAGGTAAATAAAGTAATGTCTGAGGAAAAAGAGAAAAAAAGTTTTCAGCCCCTCAAATCCTTTTATATAAATGTAATTTTCATTGACTCTTTGTAACACCATGCGTCAAAAATTGCCCTTTAACACAGAAGTAATCTTATTCTGTAGCCTTCAAAGGGAAGACTATTTGTAATAGTGAAATGTTTAAAAAAAGTAGAAGCATAGATGTTGAGCTTGTAAATGTAACAGTATAATAGGGTATTGAGATAATATTTTGTTGATGAAATGAATAAAGAATTACTTGGTTGAATGTGGCTGAATAACAAGGTGAATCTGGCATATCGAGAAGTGCATGCTTGAATTAGGAAGATTTGTGAGGGTTTACTTTTTTTTTTTTTTTTTTGGTGTACTTCACAGAACAGGTATTCTAACCCCCTAAATGTGCAAAATACCCCAAAATGAGAATTATGTCATATTATGTTCAAAGTAGTAACTTGTATATTCTTCCAGATTTTATAAGGCTAAAATGTAGAAAAAATTGAGCTCAAGACTTTCATGAAGGGCGGTAGTGAAACAGATGAAGTGATTGGTAATTTAGAAATTACCCAAATGACTGTTGTAATATAAAGGTTTAGCATTTTCTTCTGCATACATATTTATTCTTCATTATCAATCACTAACTTAAAAAAGTTTGCCTGTCCTTTCAAAGTATATCTTGAGGGTTTGTGATTCAAGGAACATAAATATAGGTTTAAAAAAAAAATAATAAAAAAAAATAATTAAGGCAAATGTTCAGAGACGAGTGGAGTATTTAAATTTGTTTTCAAATGTGTTATCATAGTCTTGGGACCTGTGGCATTCTTCCTTTATATAACAAATTATTCTGTTTAAATTTTATATCTTCATAATACTTGAGCACCACTGGATAAGCACACATTAATAAAATGAAAAACAGATGGTTCTTGGTAATAGTTTTAGTAATAGTTCAGTAATGGTCATTCTGAGGTGCCAAATACTAGTTCTGTAGGTACTACAGTACCTACAGGCTTGGGTAGGACCGTGATGTAGTAGGGAAGTGTGACTGACATGCACACAGATGTTCCCAGGGTAGTTTTCATATATCTTATTTCAGGGGCTGGTAAGTTGGACACACTGGTGACTTGAGCTTCACCCCTGGTTTAGATTTGTAGGGACGTGATCAGGTTCCTGCCTGCCCTGCTATTGATACTTATTCTAACCAACAGACAGCTAAATTGATACGTCTGCAGTATGGGTAAACTGAGAAGAAAATGCAGCGAAAAGCTGCACTAACCAAGTTGACGAGGGGTTTCCACTGGCAAATGGTTTGCAGCAGCATATGAGGAGAGACGAGCATTTTTTTCTGACCTATTTACAAGAAGTTCTGCAGTAACTGTGGCCACAGAAGTGTGTGGACATTTCCTTGTGGTAAAAAGCCTTGCCCTCTGTTTGAAAAGGATAATTGTGCAGCGTTTTGTGGTGTTATTGAGACTTTGGCCGTAGCATGTTGCAGATAGACTTTTTTTCTTGTTTATCCCATGTCATATGTTTACCTTATGAATTTTGAGTCCTTTACAGCTTAATTGGTGGGCATTTAGGGAATGAGGAATGGCAGTGTTTGATTTATAACTCAAACTGAAGTGATTTCTCTACTGCTTGTTAATCATGTATCTTCACGTAAAGAGACCAGAATGGTGATGCTGACAGGAACTTGGAATAACCTTACCATACCCAGGGTCGTAGGTGGTGAGGGTACAAATGTGATTAGGAGGACTGAGCCAATAATTAAGAGTTCACCTTAAAAAATAAAATAAAATAAAATAAAATAAATGGAAGGAACTCCTCATTTTATAGAATGGGATTAAACTTTTGGGTTTCTAGTTCGTGACATTTTGGGTCTAAGCTAGTTTTTTGTTTCACTGAACATAATTATTTTTTTTCTTGGTGCACAAAAATACTTGTGTGCCCACTGTGTGGCTCATGGGGGAAGTTATTTGTCCAGAAGCTTGTAGTTTGTCCAGTACAGTAAACGAGAACATCTTTCAGCATTGTTTTGAGGAAATGTAATGAGAAAAGTAGGTAAATATTTCTAGAAATGTAATTTGAAGTCATGGAATTTTCAGTGTGAGAAAATCCACTGTAGACTTGGCACCTAGAGACGTGAACATTTTAAGTTTCTGTTTTGATTCTACTGTAATGTGCATTTCACAACTGCCAAAGTATTTTCTGCTTTGCATTTTCCTTTAAGGGCATGAGTATTCTTTTCATCACGAGCTGGCTGCTCCTGCATTCCCTAAAACACGTGCTCAGCTGCTTCCTAACTCAGGATCAATAACTTCATAGATAATTAAACTAACCACCTCCTAAAGATAGATGTCATCTATATCCTTCATACTCCCACCCTCCCACTCATCCTTTTCAACAGCCTCTGCTTATGCTAATCTGCCAAGCTGAATATTAATACATCAGTGCCAGAATGCCTGGCCTTAGCCAGTGAATGATCCTGTGCAAACAGCTGCACTCCAGACATTGTAACTTCATAGCTTGGAATGCAGGGACGTATTTATTTATCCTAAATATAACTAACAGCAATAGAAATGCATTTTTAAGAAATTGCACTTAACAGTCACCCCAGCTGCTGTTATAATGGTTTGCTTGAAATTTTTGTTTCAAAACAAAAAATGTTTTCTGAAGTATTTTGGGAACTTTAGCATACACTGATGGTATTTTTTTTTTTACCTTTACATACAATATTGAGCTTGTGATCTATGTTAAAGCAGAACTAGATGACTGCCACAAATGCATAACCATGAACAGCTTAACTGATCTGAAATTTGTAATTCTTGTTATGAAACATGATGGTGTTCTGCAGCAAAAGACATTAAGCTGAGGTAAAAAAATGCAGTCCTCACTTGTAAGAAATATTCATTCATGCTTTGATGGTTTTGAAGTAATTCATCACAGTTACTGTACTTGTTTAATATACTTATAATTCTTCCTGAGTTGTGTTTTTCATCTTTCCTGAAATAAGTCATATTTTGTCTATTGATACTTCCAGTGGAAGATAAAACAGGTGTATTCCTTCTTCTGGCAATTCCCCTGTTCTTTGGTTTTTAGTTCACAAAGTTTAACTTTCATCTCATGTTGCCTCAAACAAGTATAGAATTCAGATTTAGGCGTTCTCTGTTAAAAACTTAGAGATGTTTAAAAACAGGGATCAGACAAATCTCTAAAGAGGTCATCTATAAAATGCAGATTATAGGCCTTTTCATTATGTTTTGGAAGAGTATACATACATCATGTTTTAATCCTAGCTGGCAACTAAGCACTTCATAGCTGCTTGCTCACTCCTCAGTGGGATGGAAGAGAATTGGAAGAGTAAAAGTGAGAAAACTTGTGCATTGAGATAAAGACAGTTTAATAAGTAAAGCAAAAGCCATATGTGCAAGCAAAGCAAAGCAATACCATTGGAAGGCAGGTGTTCAGCCATCTCCAGGAAAGCAGAGCTCCATCATGTGTAATGATTACTTGGGAAGAGAAACACCATCGCTACCAACGCTTCCCCCCTCCCTGCCCCATCCTTTCTTCTTCCCTGAGCTTTATATGGCTGAGCATGATGTCATACGGTATGGAATATCCCTTGGGTCAGCTGGGGTCAGCTGTCCTTACTGTGTCCTCTCCCAGCTTCTTGTGCACCCACGGCCTGCTCACTGGTGGGGTGGCGTGAAAGGCAGAAAAAGGCTTAACTCTGTAAGCACTGCTCAATAGTAACTAAAATATCTCTGTATTATCAACGTTTCCAGCAGAAATCCAAAACACAGCCCGCTATTAGCTATGGTGAAGAAAATTATCCCTACCCCAGTAAAAACCAGCACAACTTATAAATCTTATTTGCACAAGGTTAGAAATGACTTTTTGCCAAAACAAAGAAAATTTGAGGTGCAAACCCCAGTAAATTGGTGGGTGGGGAAACGTTTCTGTGCTTCAATGTGAAAAATTTACTTTCAGTCAGTGATTGCAATCTGTGACATTTTATTTTTTTTGTAACTTGCTGTGATGCCTAAGATTTCGGGGGGGTGGGGTGGTGGGAAAAGCATAAGTCTGAGATTATTCTCAAAAGGCATTTACACACTTACAATTTTGTATCCTTACATAGAGAAGACTGCTGCTTCTAAACTACCTTGAAACATAGTAGGCTTTTATCAGTGAGACTACTTGAAGGGTTTGTTTACTGTCTGTAAAATTGGGATGCTAGGATAATATTTTCAAATGTCAGTATCTCTCCTAGAGGAAATCCTGCTTAGTTTCTCTGTAGAACGAACGACCTGGTAGCTCTTGAGTTGTCTTAGTTCTTAAAATGACCAATGAGACTGAGAAGAAATGAATAAGAAATTATTTCTTAGAAAATAGTAGAAACATATTTTTGACAAAGTCAGTATGTGTCTTTATGTGTAGAAAATTTAACATTTTTTTATATAGCAGGAACAAACCACCAAATCAAAAGGAAAAGGAAAATATGTTTGAAGTGTTTAATAACTGTGTGTTCCCATTCCACTGCTTTTTTTTTTTTCAGTTGTGGAACAGTTTTTAATATTCCAGAACACTGAAACTGGTACAAAACTAATTTGTATAAATTTCCCTATGAATACATATTAGAACATTCAAATATAATGTGAATATTCTTATATGATAATGTCATGGTTATGGTGAGCTTTTTTTCTATTACCCAATTAAATATAAATCTTAATACCATCATTTGGACCTAAGCTCGGGGGGAGGTAGGGGTGAGGAGGGAGGGGAATCTGTTTTCTCTGTAGCAGTTGCCGTGGTTTGCTCATCCCTACCTCATTTTTCTGCACCCCCCCAGCTTCCTGGCAGACAAAATTTTAGTAGATGTTAGTAACATACAGCTTTTTTAGATACTACCCTGTTTGAAGTACTAAACTATTCGCACTATCCTAGCGCATTTAATTGAAACGCTTGAAAAGTTTATGGTTAGTAAGTAACTTAAGCAGAAGTGCTGGCAGCTTTTTAATAAGCTTGTAAGTAATAAGAAATATTTTTGTGATTTTTAATATAATACATATTATAGGAAAACAATATATTAAATAAAAATTAAATTAATTAACACCTTTTAAAAAAACTTTTCTTGTATATTGTACCAGCAAAATTGGTAAATATCTACTGAGTGTTTAGGTCAGGGGTCCTCAAACTGCAGCCCGTGGGCTGGATACAGCCCCCCAGGGTCCTCAATCCATCCCCAAGTATTTACAGACCCCCCCCGCCTGGGGGTTGGGATGGGAAACCAAGCAGCCACAGATGACGGCCTGCCACTTCATCCGCGCACCTGCCCCCTGGTTAAAAAGTCTGAGGACCCCTGGCTTAGGTTGTAACTCTGCCAATACCCACGTGTGGCAGATGATGTGCAGACAAGGAGTTTTTTCCTGGGACCATTGCATTTCAGCATGGTAGTGTAAACACATTGTTGTGGGGGAAGGCATCTGGTCAGAGCAGGGATTCCAAAGCTTGTCTCAGGTAGGTTTGGGTCTTGCTGCTGACACCTCTCCAGAACAGCTACTGCTGTCTTCTAATGCACCTTCCTCCCATCTTGGATGGCTTAGTGGCTTGGCCTCCCTTCCCTTGCCTCATTCTTGCTGCTGTGCAACATGCACCCCAAAATAATTTGCTCAGCAGAGTTTATTGACATAATGCTTCACTGCATTCTTCATCTTGCATTTAATTTTGGCATGGTTTTATTCTGGAAACTCTAGCATACTTGTATGACCAGCAGTAGCAGTTGCAGCAGTTGAATACAACTGAAAGCAGCCCTAGGGCTAGAACAGAATTGCTACACTTGCTGAATCAAGAAATAGAGGAGGAAAACATGACTGGTAGTAACTTTTTTTTTTTTGTTCCTCATTTCATCGCCCCTTGTTTTTGACCTCATTTAAGGCAATTAATTTTGTACAGACTTCTGCAACAGCATATAGATTAGGATTAAACATTTAAGTGGTAACATTAATTACAATCTAGTATGAGCTGTGTAGCTCCACCCTCTTCTACTTTGTAGGCTCTGTGCAGGGGTTTGCTTTTTTTCCCTTGTTCCCAAGTTTAAAACCTCATCAGCTATTGCTTTCCGCAGTGAGTGGTTCCAACCCCTTTGGGGCCTTGTAGCATTCAAGTTGTGATAGCTAAACTGCTTAATTTTCCTAATATTAGGGATGAACTGCACCTTTAAGGAGTTAATTTAACTACTTTGGACATGTAAATGATAGTGTAACATTTTGCAAACTACACTGCCAGTTACTCAATAGCTTTCTCCATGAAATCTCCTTCACTAAGGGAAATACATTCCTTAGTAATGGAAAAAATAAACTATTATTAGTTCAGGTGTTGATGATTCAGGTTAGTAAAGTCAATGTACTTAAAAAGGTAGTGGCACTTGAAATACCTGGCCTAAGTTATAAATAGGACTAAATTCAGCTGTTTTTCCTGGTGCAGGAAATTTTGCTGACCATCTTGTATCAGAAGTGATTGGTGGGTCTCAGCATTTCCAATCTTCTCCTTCCATGCACAGGGCAATAGAAGTTTCCTCACTGAAGAGATACAAAAGCATGTTAACAGTTACCCAAATTCTTTTGGCAGCTGAGTACTATCGGTTCATATTAGGTCACTGGAGAAGGCTTTTAGGAGCCTTATAGGAGTTGCTTGTTAGTTTGGTTGGGATTTAGTTGGGAATCCTTTGGGGACAGCTGATTTGTCCGAGGGCACAGGCACCAGTAATAGACATGGGAGTAATTTTCTTGAAAGCAAAGCTTTATTTAATTTGAAATTGATGAAAATCACAATGCTGGATATGGATAGTGGCAGGGTATGAGCTCTTAGAATGAAATAGTGTGGGGAAGAAGGGAAAAAATAGTATTGCATGATTTAAAAAAACAACAAACAAACCAACAACCTACTTTTTGATAAAATATTCCTTTGAAAGTACAGAAGGTAGGCTGCAAGGCCTATATGTTTTGAGATATGAGTTTTAAATAGTTGCAGATGTTATACGTGATGAGTCTGACTTGCAATTTTATAGCCAAGCTATTTCTAAAAAGAACAAGGAATTTTACTATTTTTTTTAAAGTGCGCTAACATTTGGATATATTCTATAAAACCATCATTTGTCAAAATTCTGAGGGTTTAATTCAACACAGAATCCTGAAATTATGTTCTTGTTTGATAATTTGACACTGCACCTGTGCGTCTGCCTTTGCCCCAGTTATGGGTGATGGAACACCGGGTGTACAGCAACACTGAGAGTGCTGTAGTGCGCTTTTGGGATTGTTTTCAGCTGATCTTAAGGGTATTTACCATGGATGGGCGGTGGGTTGACCTTAGCTCGCTGCCAGCTGCCCACCCAGCTGCCCTCTCCTGCTGTCTCCCCCAGGGCCATGGGGACATCTGTGCTGGGTGCTCGGAGCCCCCTGCCCCCCTCCCGCTCTCCCCTCGGGGCTGGCCGAGCTGTTTCTCACCCCGTTGCCCTCAGCTCTGGCTGCCGGGCACCGTTTGGCCCTTTCTCAGCCTGGCTTTCCCCGAGGCACCTGCCCGTGGCTGCGGGGCTCAGCTGTGCCCTGTGCTAGAACTGGCTGGAACCGGCTGGAACCAGCACGGGGCGGCCCCTGCTGCCACCAACGCCTTGATACCCGCACCAGGTACAACATGCACAGACTTCTGTGTGACCGCAGTCACTGGGGAGAGCTTCATCTCTGTCCTCGGAACGCCTCCTGCTCGCTGCTGTGTGGCCCCAGCGTTGTGCGCTGGCTGAGGTGATCACGAGGCTGTCGGTAAGTCACAGCTCACTGTAAGGGCAACTCGCCGAGCACCCCGTGGGTGCGAGAGCCTGGCGGGAGGAGCGTGGCGTGCTCCATCTTAGGTGGTACTTGACAAGCGGCAGTGGTCTGCACTGGTGCCAGCTGTCATTGTCCCTAGTAGCTTTTTTTGTATTCAGAACTAGGGAAGAGCAGAAGCAGAAACAGGAGTAGTTTTTGGCCAGATTAGGCCCTGATCTGACTGACCTCCTGGCTTGGTGAGTGATGGCACCTGTGCAGGCCAGGGAGCCCTGCCCGGCTGGAGGCAGCTCAGCTCGGCCAGCCTGGCTGCAGCAAGGGCTGCTCACGGGCCCTGCCGGCGGGAGGGTGCTTGCCTCCCAGGGGCGTTGGTCCCCCCGTCTCTGCACGTGAGGTGAACATTCTCCAGTCAGGAAATTTTACATCTAGAGGATCTCTGTGGATGGGTTTTGAGTCTTGTTCTGCCTGCTTTGCTGGAGTTGGCAGTGAGTTTTATACAGTGTTTATCTTGCATGGTGGTGCTGAGCCGCTTCTGAAGGTGTTGCATGTACAAGTTGAATGTTTCTCCACTGAATTCTGGATTCTGAGTTTCTAGATACGTCTTCTGGAAGACACAAGTCTTCACATATGCGGTTAAAAGGGTTGATCCTGTTTTTCCTGCAGAGATAATGCTGGGTTGGGACTGCAAAGAATAGGTATCACTAGCAGGCTGTGGACTTGCATACATGTAACCTTTTGTTTGCATGTACTTGGCCTGAAAGCCTATCCCAGTTGTCACTACAATGCGTTACTTTGTTATAAGCACATAATTATTTCAGAACTGAATATAAGGTTCGCATTGCATCTTAATCAAGGGGACATGCAAGTATTTCCTTATGGTTGCACTGTGAATTATGCACGGGTACCCATATGGATGGGTATTTTCTTCTTTCTATATCCATTAATCCAGATTGCTATTAACATGAACAGAAGCCCAACTGAACTCTGCTTTGGCGGAGGTTCAGTTTTGGAATGCTACAGTGGCAATACTTTTCTTTCTTTGCCCATTGGCTGTTTTTTGGGATTTTTTCAATCTTCCATCACTGGATTGTGGTGTCAGGGCGATAAAATTTGCCTAAAGTAAGAGTTACTATTCTTATTTCATATAAAATGATATATGGGTATTGAAATTGTGGAGTACTGATAATGCAGACTTCTGAAAATGATTTGTTTGTAATGTACTCAAAGGATACTGCATGTTTAAATGGCTAGATTCTAGCTAAAGAAAAAAACCCCAGAAAAACAGTTCTTATTTTTTAAAAAACAATATCTGCAATGTCATGGATCTTTTTGTGACAACGCTTTTGAGACCAAGGTTGTGATTTGTTTGAAGTTTATTGGTCAGTGTGAAAATTTACTGTGAAAGCTGTCTGTGTTTGTCAAGTTAATTTTTCGGGGGTATGAAGTTCAAACTTTGCAAGTTTAAATATTTATCATTGAGGCTGGAAGCTAATGTATTTCCTATCAAAGACATAACTCAAATTATAAGCACAGTGAATTATTGCAGCATTCATATGGGTAATTTTTATTCTATTTATGTGATTAATTAATGCTCGTTATGTTCCAGTGAACTGCAGGATGCTAAAATGAAGACAAAATATATTACGTTTATTGATTTAAGTGAATTATTTAAACATATTGGATTAGTTGAAGTAAGAAATTACTCTGATATCCTGCAAGCATAATAATTCAATTGATCACATTGTTTTGATCTGTTAGGCTTCAGAATATATTTGTATGTTTGTTAAATTGTTAATGACTTGTTTACATGTCTGCATGCTTTGACATTCTTTGGAATAATGAAATTGCTGCATATTAAAGTGGGAGAACAAAACTCCTTCAAAACTTGTGAAATGCAAGTGCAAATTTAGAAATTGGAGCTGCTTAATGATTTATACACACAGGCTCATCAGAAGTTTTGTGGTGAAAAATTTAAAAAAATTAGTGACACTTATGCATGATAACTGAAAATAATTTTGAAAATCCTTCTGCAACTGTAGAGCTCAACCTCTGACTGGAACTGCAAGGTGCTACAGTCACTCCAAGTGATAATATGATAACTTAGTTTCATTTTACCAATTCTGAGCATGTGTGGTCAACAAAATCCTAGTACTGTAAAAGTGGAAAAATCAGTTTTTCAGGGTACCTGTTGATCTGTGTAAAGCTTTTGATTTATTTATTTATTGATTGATTTTTACCATACCTTTATGTTTTGGATAGCTTTTGTATTCAAATAACGCATTCCAAACAGATTCGGATTTTGTTTGGGGTTTTTTTGTTGATGTTTTTGGTTGTTGGTTGTTTGTTTGTGTTTTTAGTTACAGTACATGAATGTATCCACTGTTTTCTTAACTAGCCTTTTTTGTCTATATGTGAAATATTTTTTCACAGAATCATAGAATGGTTTTGGCTGGAAGCAGTCTTAAAGGTCATCTAGTTCAAACCTCCCTGCCATGGGCAGGGACACCTTCCACTAGACCAGGTTGCTCAAAGCCCCATCCAGCCTGGCCTGAACACTTCCAGGGATGGGGCACCCACAGCTTCTCTGGGTAACCTGGTCCAGTGTCTTGCCACCATCATAGTGAAGAATTTCTTCCTTAAATTATAGCTCAGAGCATCAGTTTGGTGGCTGGGAAAATCTGGTTAAATTTATATGGATATCATTGTGAGGATAAAAATCATAATGACACTGAGATGGTTTCTTTTACAGTTAATTGATCTGGGAGTGGGTTAACAGAAGTCTAAACATGAGCCAGCTGTGTGCCCTAAATACAGCATTCTAGGTTATGTCACTAGGAGTCTAGCCAGTAGGTGGAGGGAAGTGATTATTCCCCATTATTCACCACTTGCTAGACCATGTGTGGAATACTGCATCTGGTTTTGGCCCTCCTAGTACAAGAAAGGTCTTGAATAATAATAAATTGAATAAATAAACTTGAGTGAATCTAGTGTATAGTCAACAAGATGGTCACAGGGCCGAATGGAGCACTGGTGGAGAGAAGAGACTGAAAGAGCTGGGCTTGTTCAGCCTGCAGAAGAGGTGGCGTGAGGAGACCTAGTAGCAGATATATGGTGGAAGAATAAGAGATAAGTCCTAAATTGAAGCATGGAGTTTCCAATTCCAAGTGGGGGTGGTGTGTGTGTGTGTCTGTGTGTGTGTGGACATAATTATGAATTTAAATAAGCACCAGAACTGGTTGCCCAGAAAGGCTGTGAAATCTCCGTTCATGGAGGTTGTCAAGAGCATGCTGCATGAAGCCCTGAGCAGCCTGGTCTAAATTCATGGTTGTTCCTGCTTTGAGCAGAATGTTGAACTAGGGGTCTGCTGAGGTCCTTTCCAAGCCTAAAGGTTCTGTGATTATATGGACTGCTGAGTGCAATGCAGGGCACACTTTAGCTACTGTTGCAAGGGCTGTAAACTGCTGAGAGGAGTTTGCTACAGAGGTAAGAAAAGTTGTTAGAGAAAATCTGCAGGTGGAATTTCTGTTGTTGAGATATTGGAGTACGCAAATGTCATACAAATCTGAAGGAAATATTCATATTCAGAATGTATTTGGCATCTAATTTATAGCTATTTATAAAGTAGCTTTATCTAGTTACCACAAGTTTTTATAGAAACTAACTACAAATTTCACTCCATCTTGAAGAGTCTCCTATCTTCTGTTATCTAACGCAAGGAATTATTTTTTTCTTTAAATGTCATACACATTTGAATTATTTTGGTTATTTGCGTTTGTGTAATAGTAACCGTCCTAGGTTTCTAGTACTTTTCCATTTCTAGTAATTAAGCATCTTCCATCTTGAAAGAAAGTAGTTCACTACATGCTTTACTGCTCCTGATCATGGGCTGCTTCATTTTTTTTTTCCCTCCCACTTAAGATAAATGGTGGGGTTTTTGTCTTCCACTCAAGCATTTTTGTTAGTCTTGATTGATTGGTTGTTAAAACTCTGCTGTCACACCAGCAACTTCATGGGCCAATTCTGCCAGAATTCTGGGGTGAAAGCTATCAAGTTTCTTCAGTTAAAGCTGATTTTGCTCTTAAAGATTTGCTTACTCTGTGGACAGTCTTATTTCCAGGTCTGTACTCTTATATCAGTCATGTTTTCTACTGCTTGTTTGAAGTAATTATTTTCCTCTGGTAATAAGAAAAGAATGGCTCCAAATCTAGGGTCACATTCAGATTAACCAGTACCACTGTAATTAATCAGTATACTATATTTTTCTTTGTTCCTCTTCTATTTATGTGGCTAAGGGAGGGGAGGAGAAAGAAAACGAGATATGCCTGTGCTTACAACGTGTAGTAACCCCTGCAGAATAGGAGGCAGTAGGTATGTTGTGGTTTAACTCCAGCTAGCAACTAAGAACCACACAGATGCTCACTCATTGCCCCTGCCTCGGGATGGGGGAGAGAATCATTAGAGTAAATGTGGGAAGACTCGTGCATTGAGATAAAGACAGATTAAGTAAAACAAAAGCTGTGCGCGCAAAGCAAAGAAAGGTTTTCATTCAGTGCCATCAGCAGACAGGTGTTCAGCCATCTCTAGGAAAGTAGAGCTCCAGCACATCTAAGAGTTGGGAAGACAAATGCCATCACTGTCAACCTCCCCTCTGACCATGGCAGGGACACCTTCCACTCAGCCAGTTTGCTCAGTGCCCCATCCGACCTGCTCTTGAACACTTCCAGGGATGGGGCATCCACAGGTTCTCTGGGTTATAATTTTAATCTAGTACATTGTAATCTAATCTGTTATCTTGAACCCTTCAAGCTCCATGTTGGGTACAAAAAAGGACTGTTGTCATTTAACCCCAGCTGGCAACTAAGCACCAAACAGACATTCGCTTTCCTGTCCCTGGCCTGGTGGGATAGAGGAGAGATTTGGAAGAGTAAAAGTGAAAAAAAAATTGTGCATGGAGATAAAGACAGTTTAACAGGCGAAGCAAAAGCCGTGCACACAAGCAAAGCAAATTAATTCACTACTTGCCATCAGCAGGCAGGTGTTCAGCCTTCTCCAGGAAAGCAGGGATCCATCACAGGTAACAATTACATGGGAAGACAAATGCTGTAGGTCACAGTGTCCCCCTCCCAACTTTATATTGCTGAGCATGACATCATATGGTATGGAATATCCCTTGGGTCAGTTGAGGTCAGCTGTCCTGGCTGTGCCCCCTCCCAGCTTCTTGTGTACCTGCAGCCTGCTCACTGGTGGGGTGGGGTGAGAGGCAGAAAAGGGCTTAACTCTGTAAGCACTGCTCAGCAATAATGAAAACATCCCTGCATTATCAACAAATTATCACAAATCAAATGCACACAGCCCCCTACTAGCTATTATGAAGAAAATTAACTCTATCCTAGCCAAAACCAGCACAGGGTGGTGAGGAGCAGCTGTGAAAGGAAGAGAACACTTAAGGGGAAATAGGAGTGGAAAGGGAGATGAGTTATTTGGAAGTGTGGAAAGGGAGATGAGTTATTTGGAAGTGTAAAGGAGGAAACTGCTGTTTAACACCTGGTGTTGGTGGCTTGAAAGCTTCAGTTACTTATTCACAAGAGGTGTGCCCTCTCAGTTTGGGTAATGTTCAGAAACAGCGTGACAGCATGAATCATCATCATTTAGCAGGACAGATGCTGAAGCGCAATTCTGGACGCAGCATCACATTGTTGTCTGCATGAGAGCTGAGAACAACAATTTAATAAGCCAAAAGTATCCCCTAAAACAACTGTGTGCTTTCTTGGCTTGAAAGACTATATTGTCACTGTGGTACTATTTATTCAGTTCTCTGTCTTTTTTGTGCATCTTGCTTTTTGTCTTGGGTCAAAGCTACTATCTTCTGTTGTGGTCAGGGGGTTTGTAACTGGAACTATATAACATATTTCTAGATGCCTGAACAATAATTAATAATGGAAATATTATTATTGCTGTGAATTGTTAATTTTTTTCTGCATTTCAGCCCTTCGTTGACATTTCAGGGTTGTTGAAGTACAAGAATGCTGAGCTTCTAGTTTGGGTTCACTAGTATGAATCTGTTGATTGTTTTCAAACTTCTTGCCCCAGAGTTCACTTACACCCTGTATCTTATAAAATCCTTATTAGAGAAGACAAATTTTAAGTGTGGAACATGTATGCGTCCCTTGTTCTGAGGTGCTGAGAATTACTGTGTAGTTTCATAAGTTACCAAGTCGGGTTGTTTTTGTTTTTTTTTTTTTTTTTTTACACATTTGAGGTATTTCCTTTCTCTTCTAGCACAGGGGATTTGTTAAATAAAACCCAACCCACAGCTGTTGCTGGTCTGACTTAATACCAGAATTTTACACTGGGGGATGATTGAATAGCTAATGAAACCAGCTGATGAATTTTAAATAGGAAGATAATTCTAAAAATGTGAGATGTTCATTAACTTGTGGAAGCATTCCTTTTGCTAAAGCTGCTCATCTCTGTGCATAGAAGTACATGCCTAGAAGTCTGGGCTTTTTTCAGGTGCAGAGACAAAAAAGTTCTTTGTTCATGCTAGTTGCCCAAATGCTTCCCCTCAGAAAACTGGGATGCATGGCTAGTTGGTTAGATATGGATGTGGTATAAACATACTGTCTTGAAAATGCTGGGTTAGCCAGTGACATAGTGATGCTATAAATAATGTTTATTAAAAAACCAAACCAAACCAAAACAACCCCCCCCAACAAAAACTAAACCCAAAACCTACCCAAAACCCCAAGCACTAGAGAAAAATGAGGTCTCGACAGTTAAAAATGAATAATCAACTCGCTACACCAGATTTAGGAATTTTAGTGGATTAAAATAAAACTAAAAAGTTTTGAGGTGGGATATTTAGTTTACTCTGGAAAAGTTTTGGGGGACAGGATGTAGGTTTCTTTGGGGTTTTGGGTGGGTAGGTATTGGTTTTTTTTTTTGTGGGGTGTTTATTTATTTTACTAGTGTTGTAATTTCACATATATATGTAGGATTTATGTTGCTTTTGCATTCATTGATTTCTCTCAAAAATTAGTTTGACATCCCAGTCTGTGTAATGAAGGTGAAATCTTTTTTTTTTTTTAAATGATCATTACAAAGTTTGTTTTTCAAAATGTGAAGCTTTACTGCTAGGATGTCTAACAGTAAAAATAAATAAACATCACCCTCTGTTTTTACACGAAATTCCAGTTTAACTATCAAAAAAAAATTATAAGGACAGAACTTCATTAGGAGTTGTGGAAGTGAGTTGCCATGATTGGGCTGGGTTCCCTGATCTTTTATATTTCCCTTTCATCCATTTGCTAAGGCCAGTTCAGTTATCAGATAGAAGCAGATTATTTGATTTATAACGGCTAATTTTGGCTTTTTTCCAAATAAGCAGAGACAATCTGAAGAAGTTTAATGAAAGGAATAAGAGAAAATTGAGTATTCAGCTTGTAAGGCCAGTTGTGAGTGCAGTCCAGAGAGTTTAGCTTGTTTGGCTCACCGAAGAAGAGACCCAAACCAAGGAATTTGAGTTGGAGTGTACTGTAAGGAATTTAGAATTTATAGTAGAGAATTGAGTGGTTTGTATGAACTGTGAGATGTGTGCTGATTCCCTGGAGAGAGAAAGACCAGAACCAAAGCATTCAAAACACTGACAAAACCCCGTGACTTTATACAGCCAGGGTGGTAATGGTTTGTCACACAGGTTTCTGAATAAAATAAAGCTGTTAATAAATGACATGTGTGGTAATTCAGTATAGCGTTCTAGTTATACATTTGCATCTTTCTGCCTCTTTCATAGATTAGAGAGGACTGTTGAACATTAGTGGTAACAGGATGCACCTCATATGCATGCTAATGGATTATAACTTTTTATAGGTGCAATTTGTACCTGTCTCTCAGTGGATTCGAAAAGTGGTGCATGAGGAACAGATCGTTAAGCACCAGTAGCCAAGCTTTGCTAATTAGCACATCTTCAAGTGCCAGCTCTCTTTTGTCCACTGAGAGAGAATGTAAATTATGCTTATTTTCTCCCTCAATCTTTTGGGCTTCTTGAGCGATGTATCTCTTTGACTGGAAGGTAGAGACTGCAGATCTGTAGTTTTCAATTCTCATGATTAATTGAAGAACATGCATGGTTTATTCAAAAGCAGGGATTCTGCCAAAAAGAATCTAATTGGTCAAATAAATAATCCTAAGCTTTTATGGCTCAAATTGTTTTTTATTGAATTATTAATGCTATATCACCCTCCAAATCAGTAGCAGTTAATGACTGATTTGCCTGAGGCTATTAAATTTTTTCCAATCAGTGGTAAATTGCTATGATGACTTCTTTTGCTTACTTGTAGCTCACTGTAGTTGTTTACTAGTAAAGTGATTTGGTTGCAAGAAAGTACTGAAAAGTGAAATCCAGATTTCAGCTGGTTTTAGTTGTTGCTTTGCTCCTGAAGAAGTATTTTGTTTTGTTCATAAGAGTGATTATGAAGAACATTTTTGGATAGAGGTCATAAAAAGGAGGAAGTATTTTTTGTGAACTGTTTAGCATAACTGGGATTCAAAAGCAGATATTCATAATGAATTTATTTAGAACCTTTACTATGACAAAGGAGGAGGAATTGGAGCATTATATGGTTTTATGGTGATAAGTAGTATTCCTATATATGAACAGAAGTGTATACAAAGAAGTGCTGCAGCATAGCATGGAATGGTTCTGAGCAAGTGTCCAGGAAAAAAAGGTGGAATGAGCTCTTTATGGAAGGCACTAAAGGTCTTAAAAATTAAGTTTGAATCCCGTTTCTTTATGCCTGTTTAGTTCTGGGAAAGACAACAAAACATCTCTGACTGCTTTTGTGTATAGGATTAAGATAACTAATAATCTAGTTAACTATATCAGAGGGTTATTAGGAATGCTCATGAAAACATGGGTATGTTTCTGAGAGCTCTTAATTAAATATATTTTTTTTTTAAATCAGAAAAATGTTTGATGTTATTGAACATTGGTGGATGATATTACCATGTCTGTATTCAAATTCATGTTATGAGCTTTTTGCTTTCAAATGTTAGCTTTTGTCCAGTGTGTGAGGTGTAAGTCAGGTGGCTGAGATGTACTTCCCTTTCTACTCTTACCAGATGTTCCAAATCCTTTTCCTGTTGAAATTTTTCCAAGTGGACTACACTGCAGCAGATAACTGAGCCCCTTTCCTTGGAGCTGTTTGAGAGTAGGGATGGATGAGTAGTCACTAAGACGTGGATAAATGCAGTAGGAAGAGGGGAAATAAAAAAAAAAATAAATGTGGACTCTTCATGGTGGAGAGGAACAGACTGTGCAGGGGGCATAGACCTGACTGAGTTTTAGGAAATCACAGTATGGGAAGTACGGAGCTGCTGTTTGCTAATTCCTGCAATAGAAGAACTGAGAGAAACTTGAAACTTGGTGACACTCCAGACAGCAGTGAACTCCTGGCACTTGCTGCCGTGGGAGATGGCAGAGGCCAATAGCGTCAAAGATCAAAAAGGGAGTCTGTCAAATTCATGGACATCAGGGCTGTAAATAGATACTAAAAATGCTGCCTTCCAGCATCTCTAATTCAAGAGCCTCGGATGCTGGAGGAATAGGAAGGAATAGGCTGTAACAACTGACCAGGCCCGTGGTATTCCTGAGACTGATCTCTTACTACTCTGTTGGAGATACAGCACTGGGCTCGACAACCATTGGCCTGACCCCATAGGGCATTTGCTAACTCCTTGGAGGTAATAGTATTGATGTATGGAACATTTTTAGCATCTAAAAACTGAAGAGTTTCACAAAATCCCTCTTCTTTAACCCATCAGTGCAAAGGGAATATGAAGTTCCCTCAGCTGCTGGTCATTGAATTTTTTTATACCACTGTAGCTCCTAAACTGAATTTCAGATTATCTTCAAGGGGAAAGGGGCTAACAGCGCTTCTGCATTCTGATAGTCTCTTGGCTTCTAAAGCAACTTCTTGGGATCATTGAAAAAGTGGATATATCATAGAACAGCCTTGAAGATGTGCACCCAGAAGATACTCAAGGGCTGGGATGGGGGGAATCACTTTGTCACCTTTGTCTTTCCTCCCCTCTGCTTTTGTATATGTATGTGATAATACTGTTGTCATGAGAGGATATTGGAGACTGTATAAATGCATTTGAGATTAAAGTAATTACAGTGAATTTGTTTGGAGTTCCTAAGTCAATTTTTGTGCATTTGCACTTTGCATTGCTGTCCTTATAAACTGTTTTGTTGTTTGTGGTCTGTCATTCTGTGCTGTGTCCTGTGTCCTGTGTCCCCCACCTCCCGGCTCCATTTCTTGTTGCTAAGTGAAAGATCCAAGGAAAACAAAACCAGAAGGTGTCTGCCTTGCCCATTTATTATACTCAGAAACAGTAGTTAGGTGTGTGGAGGGAAAACAAAGATGGTTCTCTAATTTATTTATTTTTTTTTATACCAATGGCATGTTTATTTATAATAATAACAAGGCAGCATTTTTAGAAATAAGCGCACTTTACACTATTTCAGTAAAATGCTGATGTAAGTCCATTGATTACATTAAGACTCATGTTTAGTTTTCCTCACAGACATCTAGTCAGTTTATAAAATAAACTGTATTTTTTTCAGTGTAATGAAAGGAGTTATTTTCTTGGCTTTTATGAGGGTAGTTACCTTTTGTACAGACTCTGACGAAGTTGACATGCATAAGCCAATCTAACTGGAAATGTACCACACTAGAAAAATATTGCAGTGGTTCTCAGATAATCAGAGGTGAGGTTAGGTGACTTGCTATGTCATTTGCATTTTCAATTTCTTTGTAAATTTATGGTTGTGGGATGTAGTTTTGTCACTGGAAGGCAGGTCAAAGAAAGATAAAAAGTTTGTGCATAGAGAAAGAGGCAAAGGCAGATTTTGCTGTATGGATTTCTTTTTTTTTTTTTTTTTTTTAACACTAATAGGTCTTTGTTCAGTATATTCTGTTGGTTGTGACCTATAATAAAACAAGTCTTTTTTTTCTGTACAGTGCAAAGGTAATTAAACAAATAATTTAGCTATAAGTTTATGTTTGGATATTCAGAGAAACATAGTGAATGAAACTAATGCTTGTTTAAATGAATGGTTTGGGATTTTGAGTTCAAAAGACCGCCATAATCTCAACAGTTGAGTTGTTAGATGATCTGTATGTGGCTTCTGAAATGAGCCGTGTAGAATACAACATTCTACAACTGTTTTAAACTCTTGCAATGGACATCAATGCAATGGTTTTAATTTTAAGATTTTGGCCATTAAAAGGCTACACCCACCTACAAAAGTGATTTCCAGGTCCTTGTAATGAGGAATTTGAGTTTTCTGTAGTTCCAGTCAAAGACATTCTCCGGCCTGACATTAAAGGTAGGAAGAAATATTCAAACAGAAATGTGGCAATATGGTCACATCTGTTATCTTTTTCTTTAAAAGTCAAATCCTGGTGGCCTGTGTATTGAAATTCTGCTGAACCCCCGCAGAACAGACTTTCTCTTTATCATCATGAGGGTTTGGATTGTGGATCAAGCCTGTAGAGTGGCAGGTGTGTGTATGAGGATTTACATTGCTGTGCCTGTACATCAAGGCTATTGGCTGAGGAGACATATCCCTCCTGAAGAACAACAAAATACTCAGCATCTGTACTAAGTTCTGGCCAGCTGGCACACAGAATAGAAAAAACAAACAAACAAAAACCAAAACCAAACTTCGTTGCAACTTGGACCTTTGAAAGAAGATAGTGGGAACTTTCTTTAAAGAAATAAAGAGCATGAACTAATTATCATGATGAATTAGTCATAGCAGCAATACCACTGAGACTTGCAAATCCATAAGCCTTGAATTTGAACGACTGAAAACAGCATGCTGCCTGTCCACATTTGCCTGGTAAACATAATGATCTTTGTATGAGGTTATGCAGCTGATAATGATTTAAATCTCTATTTTTTTTCTAACATTTGAGCTTACATTTTTGGGAAGAATCTTAAAAAAATATATTTATCATCAGACTAAAAGTCGGTTGTGTAGATTTTATTATTTTATGTAGATTTTTCACTTCATGGTGTTTATTGCCCATCATCAAACACACAGCAGGTAGGGTTTTTTTTTCCAAATAATATTACAACCAGAAAGTTCTAATATTATTAGCATCTTGTTTGTGCAAGAAGAGGAGGTTCATAAATCCAACAAATTATTCTGCAGTGAATCTTTTCAGTACTTTGAAATGAGTTTTTTATAGCTATATCAAAATTCTGGTATTGTCTGTTCTGGACACTTTACCTGTTTATGTGTAGCACCTTGAGAAGTCAGATTCAAAACTTAAACAGAAACTCAGGATTTCATTCCTGGGGCTACTGTCTTGCCACAGACTCATTTGGTCCATCACACCATTGATTTTTTTTTAACTGTACTTGATCAGCTGACACTTGGTCATGCTACTGTGAGATAGTCCATGTAGGAGGACTTAATGTATATTTTGGTTTTTTGATTATTTTTTCCTGATAAAATAGGAACAAAAGTCTTTCCTATCACTTGCCCACCTCCCTTCTCTCAATATCTGACAAATCACATCTATGCTATTGACCTATCCTTTAAAGAGCAATTATTTAGTGTTTGGCAGCTGATTGTTTGCACCTGTGTGAAATGGTAGTAATGCAAACATCTGCCTCCTGCTCTGATTGTGTGGGTTTATGTGAGGGTAGGCACAGCTCCGCTCTTCACTTATTGTCTAACTGACTCTATACCAAAAGAGTATGCTACATAAGTTTTACTATTTCATTCTCAGTTTGGAGGAAATTGTGAAGGAAATTTGTATGAGGACCAGGGCTAGAGTTTGTCTGTAGTTGCCATCTAACTCGAGCCTCTCTACTTACCTGGAAGATTTGGGGGATTTTTTCTCTTTTTTTTTTTTTTTCCCCTCAAGTGTCCTTGCAGCTTGTGCTACTGATGACCCCACAAGAGGTACCATATATGGTGTTTGTACATGGCTGGCATAATAGGGTCAATTAACTGTACTTGATTTTTTTTCTCTTGGATTTTAACAAAAGCAGGACATATCTCACTTTAAATCTTTCCCTCTGATTTCTTTTTGTTAGTTCTGGGCTTTTTTGTTTTGTTCTGTGTATGTATGTACCCTGTTCTGATTAGGGTGCTGCTGACTAGCCAAGTTGTGAGCTGGGAATGCTGAATGCAAAACAAAACTATTAATGCAGTTCAATGATGTGCAAATGCCTTTGCTGTTATTCTGCTGAATCCAAACTATCTGTTAAGTATAACCGTTTGGCATGTTAGCTGTGTACTTTGCAGTGCTCTGGGCTTTCGGAGAAGTGGATTGGATTGGCTTCAGTGCAAGGCCAGTGTTGTTTTTTTTGGAGATTGTTTGAATCCTTGCTGGAGCTATCAAGATCTTCAAGAACCTGTGTATTTATATGAATGCTGGGAAATGTGAAAGAAGAACCAGAAGATTACAGATACCTGCCAATTAAGAGCTAAAATATGATTTGAACCTTCAAATATTAGCTTGGATTAAGGATTTAAAAAATATATTTTTTTTTCAAACAAGCAATAATTTCCGCTTCAACTTCTAAATCTAGTTTGTTTGTCAGGTTCTACTCTTGCCAAAACTGGATGAGGTTTTTAATCATAACTGCTATTTCAGTACTGGCAGAACTTCAGGTGTTGGCATATGCTATGTTGTCCCTGCTTGAACTGTGACCCTACCAAGGCATTGTATCTCAGCATGGACTGCGTCAAAGTTTGTGCATTCCTGTGAGTTGCTGGTCTGGCTATTCTAAATGTAAAAGTGAAACTTATGCTTGTAACTTTCCTAATTCTTTTAAAGTAGGTAACAGCTGTTTTGAATAAATCCATTCAGTGGTATTCTTTTTTTGCCTCCCCCC
>JAVJGJ010000037.1:81724517-81750323 GCA_035590215.1 Microhierax caerulescens | reverse complement strand
TAAAATTATGTAACAGTATTTGTCAATCAAAATCACAACAACTAAAAAAAAGTTGATCAAACAATTAAGTACAAAAAAGTTTTGAAATTGTGGTTTTAAACTTGTTGCTTTGTTTGATGGATAACTACTTCCTAGAATGCAAGAAGTTAATAGTTTGAAAAGATGAGTATTTATATAATTGGGTTTTTAAAATTATGTAACAGTATTTGTCAATCAAAATCACAACAACTAAAAAAAAGTTGATCAACCAATTAAGTACAAAAAAGTTTGGAAATTGTGGTTTTAAACTTGTTGCTTTGTATGGAAGGAGCAGCCTGTTCCATTGATAGAGATCTGTTTTGGATGTTCTGACACTGACTTCAGTCAGGAGCAAGTACGCAGCTGCATGCACTTCGGCCTAATACAGGGTATTGTTAGTACATCCTTAATGCTTTGACACTTTACCAAATTTACCAGCTGGAAATTGTGAGACAAGTGGATGTGGTTTATTACTATGCTGTGATAACTGCTTGTTACATCCCCGCTTCTTACTTTGCAGCTTCAACAGTATGCAGTTGATGCTCTGAATGAATGTCTTTTGGGTTGTACTTGTCTCTTCCTCAATCACATGGAAGGGATTTACTACTTATCTCAATATTTTTCTGAAATGTCTGTTTGGAAGAGAGATGTTTGTTCTGATAAGGAGGGAATAAGAAAGTAGAGTCTAATTACAGACACTTGTATGTTTTAGGCTAATTACACAATGGTTTCTTGACTAAACCACTCGACTCAAGGGGGATAGTGCTGTAAAGCTCATTATGATCAAAATGTGGATAATAAAGAATCGTGGAAGATAAGAAACAATGGAACCAATGTAGTCTCTTGTCCTTTGATTTTTATCTTTGTTTTTCAATGCAGAGTTGGAGGTGATAAATTTTACGTTTACAGTGGATTTCTGAACAACTTGAATGGATCGGATCATATTTTCATATACGTAAAATCTTGTTCTCTTCTGGACTAAAAGGGTGCAGAAAGCACTGTATGTGGGCTTGGGAGGGTATCATGTCTATTGTGTGCCCACACACACATGCATGTATATAAGGTTGTTGAATTGCAGTGATTTCAGTAGATGTGAACACAAGGGTGAGTCACGTTTGTCTAGAGTCTGCTGTGATGTTTGAGAAGTTTAAGATGTTGGAGGATCAGGGGATGTAAGATGATAGAAGTCTTATGACTCTGAGGAGTCAGAACATATGAAAACCAAAATTAAATCTATTAGATTTCTAAAGCAGTTCTTATCTGTTCAGCATATGAAGCTGGAGAAAAACAAAACTAAGTGAAGGATGGTTTTATCAGCTCCAGTCTCATTTAAAATATTAAAAAGAGGCAACAGGTTGCTGGTAAAAAGTAGATACTGTGAAATAACCAGCATAGTCATGTTGGAATAATTTGTGTGCTATTCTAGAAGAATTATAATAATAATTATGTTATAAATATATGTTAGTTGCCAAGTTACTTTTGAGAAGATTAAATCTAAAATAACACTTGGATTGTCTGAGATAAATTTCTGTCATAATAGAAGATGCCAAATCCTGAAGTGTTCAGGTGAAGTACAGAATCTGAAAGTAAACCGTTGACCCTTAAAATAGAAATGTATTTTTGTTTTGTTATTATGGGAAATCAGGATATGAATGTCACTGAGTTGCTATATCCATATGACTGGAAATGCAGGTGATATGAGGTTATTTGCTGTATGAGGAATAATTGATCTTGTTTTTCCCATGATCTGTGTGTAAGCTTTGAATGTTGACTTTTTGCAGGGCTAGTTCTTTCCCCCTATATCACTCACATTACAGGGGCACAGGTTTCTAGAAACAGGTTTTCTGTGTTGATGTGGTATGGTATTGCAAACTTAACTGTGTGTTCTGAAGATGCTGGTATACTTTCACAGCTCTTTGCTTTTCACTAGCTGTTGTACAAAGTCCCCTGTTGCTGTGTTAGAAGAAATGGAATTACTGATTGCTTTGGCCAGTAGTAGTATTAACAGCCTCATGCTGTTATGGATATTTAATAAGGAATCAAATAGTGGCTGATAACACTAAAGTTACTACTTTGATGTTATAAGCATTAAGTATATTCAGTGTTCAGTGTTAAATGTCAAGGGAAAAATAGTGAAGCCTTTTTATTTTTATTTAAAAAAAATTCTTGATGGGGAGAAGATTTCTGGGTGTACCCTTTTGACTACATGATAATGTGTGCTAAACATCTGGATTCTTACTTTACTTCTTTTTGCCCCCAGTATCAGTTTGTTTCAGCATATATTTTTAATTCCTTGCCTGCAGGTATTTATTAAGAGTACAACGTACTTGCTATGAGTTTGTTATGGTATGTTCTTTGTACTAGAAATTAATAGATACTGACCTGTTTTCATGAAATAAAATACTGTGGGTATGTAGCTACTTCTGGTGAGACAGATTTTTAAAAATGGAAATAGAAATAAATTTACTTTTCTTATTGTGTGCATCTCAGCAAGTTTGTATTTTCTGTGATTAACGTAAATTGTAAGATGTTACTGAGTTCAACTCTGTGCCTTATAAAAGCATGTCTATTCCTGTTTTTCACAACACAAGCCAAGATGGGAAGTTTAGCAGGCAATCTCTAAGCTGGCAGAATGCCATCTTTGTAGAGAAAAACCCTTTAGATAACAAGTGATGAGCAGAACACTTTTTTTTTTTTATTGAGACTATGTAAGTTCAATGCATAGGAAGGGAAAGTTAGAGATAACTGAGTAATACTTTCTTCTTTGTAACCTTTAAAGTAGCCATCACACTGGAAACTCTGCCGTGTTAATGTACAGAAAAACAGTCCTGATGTGGTATTTGTTTTTATCTGGTGTACACTTACAGGAGTAAACCATCTGTGACTTTTCATGCTAGCTGGTAACACTCTGTCTTAGAAGATACACAGGGAATTTGTGCAGCTGTATCTTAGCTTAAAAGTTCAAACATGTTAAGTCATGAAGTTGCTGTCTTAAAAAGAAAAACTAAATTGAAACTGGAAATGTTGTGAGCTGTATTCTCATATACACTCATCTAATAAATATGTATCATGTTATTTTGAGTCACTTAAAGGCAGAGACAAACCTTTGCTTTAATATGTTTAAATAGTTTATTTTAGCAAAAAAACTGTGTTGTTGTACAGAGATATCAGACAGTATTTTTGTGTAAAGGATTATTTTCTGAAGACAGCCTTATAAATCATAAAGGTTTGTACTATTGTTTTGTTTCTTTGTTTAAGGTACACAGAGGAGTTGTGTAGCTTTCCTGCTGTGTCCTTTGGGATGTGCCTGGCCTTGCTTGGGTGTTGAAATCGAGGACCTTACTGTCCAGGACAGCTGCTATCGGCCTGCTCTTGCCTGGTGCCATTCCTTCCACAGCAGCTGGGTCCTGTCCTCTCTGTATTCCTCGTTTTAACTTCTGTTGAGGGTGATCCTCTGTAACTATTCCAGACACATAATCTATTAGTTTATTGAACTATAATATTTAAATGTCTGTGCTTTATAAGAGGTCATCCTATCTGAAGTATTGCGTATTTCTAACTTATAACTGATCGTTTCCAATTGTACAAGCCTACCATGCTGATCACTGTGACTCCAGTTCCATAGGATGACCAGCTATTTTCCTAGTATTAATCAGCTTTGTTACATAGAATATTTTACTGAGCTTATTGAAATTAGTAAGATGACTGAAATGCTTAGTGCTGATCAGAGATGAGGGTTTTTTTTGTGGTTTTAGAATGCTTTTCATTGGGATAGGGATAAAGTTGTCTCTCTTTAATGAGTACTTAATTAATATGAAACCATCTTCATTGTTGCTGAGATTATCTTTAAACACTGTGGAATAACAACAGAAACATAAATAGGAAATAATAAGTCAAGTCTTGTTTCTTGCTTAAAGGGATTTTTGCCTTATATTGAAAAGAGAATTATGTTCTTTATATGAAAGGTTTTACTAAACATCTTCATCTCATATTGCTTGTTGATGTTTTTCCTTTTTAAGGATTTAGACTGTCTTACTAGGAATTTTAATGTAGGAGGATAGGCTCTGGCAAGTGTGTAAAGCCATGATTCTTCTTTGTATCCCAGTAACTTTATTGCTGTGTTTTCTTGCCATATGCAAATTAAGTTTTAATCAGTTAATATAGCTTTTCATGCACAATCCAACAATATTTTTATGGTGTTCTGCTTTTATGAAAAGCAAAACTTTTTATCTTAGACAACTGTTTCTCTTTAAAGATAATATCCTTTAACATAAACAAAACTAATAGATTGCATTTCATCTCCAACATTTTGTGGGTTTCACACTTGTGCTAGTAGCTGAAGTCAGTCTCCCATTCCCCCATGGTTCCCCTTCTGATGTATATCACTTACATTGGGTCACTTACATCTAATGGATTGCTTACCTCACAACCCATTGCTTTGAAATATACCCACGTAAAGTATTTATTTTGTGTGGGTATGCACACTATAAATATTGTATGCCAATTTTTATAAATGATATTTTATTATGGAATAATTTATTTTGAAAAGGTAATTGCCCTATGAGGTAGTCCCTGACTGTTGTGTTTGTGGCCCCAAGTAGAGGACAAAAAAGGAGATCTTTAATAATGAAAAGCTGTAATGAGAACTGCTCTGTTAACCCCTGCATGAATCTGGACCAACAAGGCACAATGTTTCCACCTTAGAACAAAAACAGTGGGTGATGAGTGGAAGGGAGTGCCCAGGAACAGTGAAACAAGTCTTTCTTGTGTTGTAAACAATTGTGCGTGTGCTAAGGTTTGTTTTTTTTTTTTTTTTAAGGCATCAGCAAATTAGCGTAGGGAGTGATAGGAGAATGGTAAAGGGTTTTGCAGATACTAACATGCAGCTTTTCTTAAGAGGGATTGAGTGGGAGGAAAGCCTGATGATAAATTAGTAGCAGTGGCTGGTTGCAGAGGCAGGTTGGAGGTAAAACTGGCAGTTGGCTTTGGGAAGAAGAGAAAGTAGGCCATGTAGGGGGCTTGAAAGTTTTTGTTTGGTTTGGTTTTAATTTTTATCTTTTAAAGCACAGCTAAAAGTTTCCAAAAGGGGTGGAAATGGTGTCATAGTGAAAAAGATGTTCTAGGAAAATGCTTATCTTAAGAGCAGGCCACAACTGTGGCCTGTTGGTGAGGGATGTCACAGCAATTACGCATCCCTTGTGTTTCACCTCTCAAACACGTTTCGCATAGATGGATATGAAGGAGCAGGCTTTAGAAAACGTGTGTGGGAAGATAATTTGTACATTAGATAAAAGGTCTGGACTTTCAGCTGCTTTGTGTATTTTGGCATGAGAGACTTGCCTGCACATGGTGTTCTTCACTCTGATGTCTGTCCATGGCCTTAATCTGCAAAAGCCTCCAGCCCACTAATACTGAGTGACTTTGACAACTACCTTGTTAGTGGAAAGTCTATGTTGCACGGTATTCTCACCTGTTGTGGAAAGGTAGTGGAGATGGCAGGGGAAAGGGTGCCTTAGAAAAGTGGCTGCTGAGGTAGAAAGTTACTCACAGCTACATTCTGAAAGAGAAACATCCTTATCCCTTAAGAAAACCCAACCCAAACCCAAAACCTACAAAAGATTTTTAAAATATAAAGAATTCCAGTGCTTTTAGACAATTATGCCTCTGGGAATTACAGCTCTCTAGGAAGTTGTTTCATTTCTCAGGGAATTTTCCAAAGAGGTGAAAGGCTAATTATTTTACAAAGCATCTCTGGGTAAACTTTCCGATGTTTTCAATGTGGATTGAACTATGGGCCTTTGTAATTTAGTAGTATTCATGTTTATACATCTTTTTCACATTTCTTTTTGCTTTTAAAAACCTTTCCTATTGTATGTAAAACAAAAAATAAATTTGAAAGCAAGAAATTATGTTGATATAATCTGCATGAAGAAAAAGGTAAACCTTTTAAAACTGGTGTTTTCTTTAGAATGAAAATTTATTGTGGTATAAGCTTGTGTGCCTTTGTTATTACAGCTGGGTCAGTTTAAACTTGTTTCTGGCCTTGGGTTCCCTTCTTCCCTTTAACCTTTCTGTGCCTCAGAGCTTGCTCGGCCCATGGGAAGTCTGGTACAGAGGAGGGAGGACACTGGCAGTGTTTGGACATGGTTCTGAGCGTTTCTAGATGTCTCAGCTGGCCCCAGTTGTTCTTCATATACTTAGGAGGAGGAGATGAGCTTCAATATGATTTGCTAAATGTTAATGTTTTGCCTTTTTGTTTTTGCTTTTTTTTTTCCTGTTTTACTTTTCAAAAGGAAGGAAATTTTGTTTTGTTTCAAGTACCCTTCTGTTGGTGCTCCTTCACCTGAAGTGCTCAACTATTGATGACTGTGAGCAGTGCTTAGAAAAGTTTTAAACTACTAAGCAGTTGCTATGTCTAGTCATTTGGCTGGTGAGTTTAGCTTTTTCAAAATCCAAAATGAAAAGCTTGTCTTGATGTCTGGAAAAGAGCATCTTCTACAGCTTCTAACTAATATGCTGAAAGCTGCAACAGACTTAAAATGAAGGTTCATAAAGTACAACAAGGTTTATTGTTAATAATGGCGGAGTGTAAGCAATGTATTTCAGGCATATTACAGGTGAAGAAGCTGTCCCGTCATAACATACCTAGTAGCTGAGAGAGGTGCAACTAGTGCTCAGGTCTTCTGTAAGAGTACAAAAGAGTCATTGCTAGTATTTTTCCCCTGTGCTAAGGAAGGTGTTTTTGCGCTGCATTTACAGTCTGAGGACTACTAGCTGGGGAAATAATGTAGATCAAACACAGAGCTTGCAGTCATCCTTGTCCTTAGGCCGTTGGTTTGTCATGGTTTTGGTGAACAGCTGCTTTTTGTAATCAGATCTCAGCAAATTGTAATTTGTGACTGGCACACTGAGAATGGATTAGCTTAAATGTCTTGATGGTGATGTGGTTAATCCCATGAGCTGATTTCTAGTACTTTATCATTCCTGCAGGCTTAATTTTGTTTTTTGGAGGATGGAAGAGGATTTTTTTTGGTGCTTGGCACAGAGATTGTGGCCTTTCCTGTGTCTCTTTTTGCAATATTTGCTTCTTGCAATTAACTGGAAGTGTTATCTGTTTTGCTTAACACCTTGAACGCTGCCCTATTTTTGGTTATTGCTGTTTCTGTTGTCCCTCCATTCTTATCTTCAGTTTCCAGATTGTTCTGAGTCATGGCTGCTGCTTTCATATTTTTCCACTTTTCTTTGAAGATGTGCTGTTTATCAACGTCAGTATTAATAGTAGGATCCATACTATTCAGTTCTGCACAAGGAAGAGACTTTGATTTGCCCAGTCCTGTGGGGCAACTTGACTTGAAATGCTTCTGAGACACTGAACTTCAGTATCCTGATTATATCCCAGGCCAGGATGAAGCAGTGTCTCTGGAGACACCTTCTATGGTAGAAGCCAAAATCACAATGCAGTGAGTGTGTAGATGCCTGGATTTTAGAATACTAAGGTTCTCTAAAATCTTGCTTTGGGACTCTTGCTGCTGTTTGTTATTTTAATGTATACTATTATATTTTATTCTTAAAAGAAACACATTTGTGAGTATAAATGCTAACTAATTATATGAGATGCTTGTAACTAGGGATGAAAGAGTTATTGCAATTTTCTAGTGACTGATTTTTCCTCACCATTTTATGATAAAACATTTTAAGACTTTATATAATGCTTTGGATTTTTATGATAATTGATTCTACCATGGCTCTATATTTTATGTACATACGTGTGTGTATATATGTATATGAATGTTGAATTTTAAGGGTGATGGGAGATGACATTAGAAATAATACCTACACATTCCTTTCTCTGTTTCAGTGCAATTTACCTATTCAAGTACACATCATAAAATAAAATTAAATGGTTGGGTTTTGTGTTTAGAATTGGTTGTGGTGGTTTTACTTCTGCTTTCTTTTGCTTGCCTGCTCCTTAGTGTTAAACTTGATGTTCTAGAAAATGGGAAAACAGTGCAACAAAAAGGGATGCTGGCGTCCATAGAAATAACTATATATATAGACTCTTTTTGTAGCTGGGAATGACTGAGTTTTCTTAGGACTTTTAGCAAAAGTTTAGGACAGTTTAGCAAAAATAAATGCTGGCTGAGCTTAAGGGATGATGTTCACTGAATTGCAGCTTTCTCTTATCTTTTAAACATATTCCTCCTTTTGGTTCAGTTTGATAATCCATGACAAGGAAGTGGTTCTTGGAGGTGTTTTGCAGGACCAGGTTAGGGGTTAGGGTTTTTTTTTTAATGAAAAATCAGCAGGGAACTCAAAGCTTACCATCTGCAGTATGAGGTACTAGCATTTTAAATTAGTTTTTGGTTTGAACATCTGCTGGAGAAAACTTTGCCTTGTGGCAGATGATATATTTTAAAAGAATTTTAGAAGAGTTGCCATGATATTTGAAGTTTAATTTGACCAACCTTGCTATTCAGAAAAAATTTTGAGAACTCCAGGCGACAACTTACCTTTGTTTTTGTTGTTCTTTAAAATGAGAGCTTAAGGTGATGATCCAAGATAAGTCATGAAGAATTATGTTGTAAAATTAGATCATTAAAAGAGTGCAATAAAACACTGAAAAACCTTTTAAGAGTCAGCCATGAATTGAGTTTTTACTAGAATAATTTTGTTTGGGAGGTGATTTATTGGGAGTGATGTTGCATTAGGCTTCAGAGATGCTAATTTGCTACTTTTATCACGTCTGAAGTTCAAGAAGTCCAATACCTACAATACTATGCATTTCAAACCAGATTCATTCCTGATCTGGGTCTTCGAGCATAAGTATTAGATCTTCTGTGGAAGGGGAAGAATATTCAGTATTTTAGTAAATATAAAGGATTTTGCATCTTGTTTGGTTTTCTTAAAGATCAAGCCTAATTTTTGCCTTGTGAACAAGATTTTACCTACATCATATAAGTCTGCCTTGTCTAAGTCTGGAACCCCATTCTGATCAGTAGGGAAGGAATGATGTAACTTGTCTGAACAGAGCAAATTGTAAAAATCCATCCAGAGCTGTTCTTACGTGACAGATAGTTCTTCCCAATTCTTTGTCTCGTGTCCCTTTTGTTTCAGAGGGCCTTACTGTGTTTTGTAATATATAAATAGACCCATTTTATGAAACAGATGGTTTAAAAATAGGACTGTCTGAGAAGAAAGACAGAGCAGATGAATGCTTTTCTGCTGTAGGAGAAAATTATTGGAAATGTTGGATTCTTTAAAAATCCACTTCCCTCACTACCTCTTCCCAGTATTTTAAGGGAGAGCTTTGTCTCCTGCACCATACCAAGCGTCTTGCTTTCTGATTGTCTGTCAGCATTTCTTATGAGGTGGAGAACTGCCTTCCTCATTAGCCCTGTGGGAGTAATTATAGGTATTGAAAGATTGAAGCTGGAGTTGACTGGATTCCAGTCTTGTTTGTTTGGTGTTTTGTGGAGACCAGTGGGAATGCTGATGGTGACCTGAATGGAATTCTTACCATAGTTGCTACTCTCCATCTCTCCTTGTTCCTTTGCCATCAAGGGGACAGCTCTGGCATCCTTAACTAATTTGTTTAGTTATTTGTTTCTAAGGAGGTGGACCACAAATTGGAAGTAGTGTGTCTGTAAAAATAAATAGAAAGAAAACAAAAACTACTCCTCTTGGTTATGCTGGTGTGAATTAAGATGATATTCCTTCTGAGGCAATTTCTGTACAGTACCTTCTAAAAAAGGGGTTCTTTTTTAATAATAAATATTTAATTTTATTAATTCATTAATAAAAATTATTTAATAACAAATAATAAACATTATTGTTCTGCCTTTTCCCATCTTTTCTTTTCTTTGAATCACAGACGCACAGAGGCAAGTAAAAGATCGTTAATAAAACTGGCATAATCTGTTTAATGGAAAACAAGCTAATGCAGAATGGGAGAAGATGCCTGAAGAAATAGACTGTGTCCCTGTGCAGTACACAACAGTACTAGGTGGGCAACTAACTTGGGTTTTTATACGTTTCCCCACAAGATTTCCACTATGCACTTTTGGGAGTTAAAAGAGAGGTGCTGTTGAGCAGAATAATTGCTTTTATTAACATTACATTCTGTTGTACAGATGAGATGACTGGAAAATGAGCTTATTAATTTTGCCATAGTGCTGTCAAAAGACTTGGACATTTCTAAAGGTGTCACTCAATAGGCTGTATTTTGGTGACCATAACTTTTCTTCTTTAGCTTTAACTTACTAACTTCAGCTTTTCTTGAGAAAGCTGTTTTTAATTTACAAACTTCAGGCAATTCTCTGAACCTGAAAAAACAATAAATGTATTGGATCCCAGTAATATATCCTCTGTTAGAAACTGTAGTAAATTCTAGCGTATTAAAAAAAAATAAAAATGGGGGGATACTATAGTGCATGTGACCTACCCATCAATTTTTTAAGTAACCAGTTGTCTGTAATGACTCTTCTGATTTACAGATGTTTCAAGAGATACAGAAATGAAACATGATTTGGGACATTGTCAGGGAACAGCAAATAACACTCCCTTGTTGCAGTTTTAAGCATGTAAGAATGTGTAAACAAGATACTCGGTGCTGAGTTTATTAATCTTCCACTTGATGATTTGCCTTATCCTTTCCATTTCAATATTAGTTTTGATTTCCTTCAGTTATTGAATCAGGATTTTCTCTTCTCCTCTTTGCCTTAATGCATGCCTCTCAAATGGGATCTGCTTTTGCATGTACAGGCTATGAAGTACTTTCCCATTAATGTTATATATAAAAATGAGGTGTTTTTTGATGACCCAATAAAAAAGATGATGATCCTTATGCTCTGTAAAAAAGGAAGGCAGCCTGTATACCTAAAACCAGTGTGTCAAGAAGTGTTTATCGCTTCTTGTATTTTTCTGTATTCTAGTATTTTTTTGAGCAGCCATTTAAGGGGATAAGGAAACACAGATCCACAGGAGTATAGCTTCTGCTTTGTGTTTTGTGCCTATAAGCTCCATTCTAACTGCTCTGAGATATATCACCAGCTTGCCATAAGAAGATGTACATAAAAATAGAGTGCTCGTATTTATTTTCCCAGCTCTGTTTGGTCTTTGCCCCCAGAACTGGCCAACTCTGTGTCCCCAACCATGCTGACTGCCTGATTGTCTCTTTGCTTTACCTACTTTGTATGAGGCCCATAGGTCTCCCATGGGGAAGAGCATGTTCCAATAAGGGCATAGAGAAACTTTCTCCTTCCCCTCTGGTATTTACCAGTAGTAGTATATAAAAGAGCATGAAAGGTCTCTATGGAAGTTGGTGGGGAAGATTTTCATCCAAATATTGTTGAATCTGAACCATGTCCTTAAGAGGATTTTGGGGGGAATAAGGAGGGAATGTGACATAAGTTAAAGTTGTATGAAGAAAATTTTTATGTATTCGGAACCTGATTTTTAGTAACTGGGATGGGGTGTATTTAGTTTCTCAAAGACCAAGTTCTCCAGATCCAACAAAGTTAAGTCTGTGACTTGAATATTGACTATTAGAGGAACTCATTACTCACTAGAGGAACCATCTTGAAGGTATCTGCATATAAATGTGTGGGTACAAAAAAAAGCAAAAGGCATCTTTTGATTTTTGTCATCTTTTGACTTTATTTTGACTGGCAATGGAAGCTAACAGTAGCAGATAAACTGGTTTTAGTTTATTTTCCACAACTGAGAAGGGAGTGGGGGGGATAAGAAAATAAACAAAAATTGGGGAGGGGGGAGAAGAAAAGCCAACACAAATACTGAAATATTATTATTTTTAATAGATTGATTTTGGAGAAGAAAAGATTTTTCTATTAACATTAAAGTATAGCCCTAAGACTAATTCATACAGTTGCATCATTTTAAGTTGGTTACGACAGAGCAGAGCCAGGAGGCTTTTACCGTATCTGGTAAAAATGTTGCTGAGTGCCCTGCTAGGATGCTAAGGATTCCAGTAAGTCAGGGTTGCATATTTACAAGTATGTTTTTCCTTTTGGTTAAGTCCTTCTTCCTGTTGTTTAAAGGAAGGAGAAGTTTGAGTTAGAATTCTGTTTAATCAGTGTTCACCATTGCTCAGAAATTCCCAAGGGAGAGAACTAGGAGGACCTGCTGGATTTGCAAAGTGACAGGCACTTCTGGACAGCACTGATTGCATGGTGTCATGATAACAGAATCCGTAGGTCCTAACCCTGAGGAGGCAGAGGTACCATGCACAAAAAGGCACAGAAATAGTCCTGCATCGTGGCAAGAGGAATTAGACATTTCTGTTAATCGGTTAATGAGTAATTCAAAAGCATCTTTGTAGAGAAGGTTGGAAGCGAGCTATGAAATGTATCCCTGCAGATTATTAAAAAACCCAACACCAAACAAAACTTCAGATACCTGACAGCCCCCCAAAAGTAAATTCCTCATCTTTGTTAAAACAGTAGCTTCACCATGACATTTTTTTCTTGAGAGAATCAAAGTAAAAAAAAAAACCCAACAATTGAGTGGGGGTGGGGGGTGGGGGCGGCGGTGGCAGGGGGAGAAACCTGAAATGTTCTGAAAATGCAGCTGCATCTGATTTGGAGCTATAGCCAATATTTATATGCACATTTAAGGAACAGCATCAGTGAAGCAGACATTTGAAGTGGTCTGGGAGTTTAAATATGCTTTTGCATTTCCTGATTTTTCACATTTTTGTCCTGTTTCATCTCATCTGCAATAATAATAATAATATACTACTACAATTATTTGCAAAATTATATGTATTTTTTACCCTATTACTTTAATGTTATTATGTTTAAATCCCATTTTAATATTGTTTTTATCTAGGATAATTTAGTATACCCTTCTGTGTGGGCTAATTTTCATTTAGTGTCTATGTATCAATACTGCCTCCAGCATAATGTAATGTGAGAGCCAAATTAATTTGTTTTGAAAAAATTCAGACCTTGGGATAGAAAGTTAGAAAATAAGTTAAGAAGTGGGATGGTTAAAAGCACTGGCAAAGGCAGCAAGGGCATCAAGTGTTTATATTTAGTCAGTGGTAGAGTTTGAACCTTATCTTAGACAGAGTGTGGTTATCTCATACATTTATCTCCGTGCATGTTTCTCTTCGCTTTGTTGCATTGTTCCAAGTTCTCTTACATTTGAAGGAGAATGAGAACTTTGGAACATAGCAACTTTTCCAGCAGCCTTGTTTGTACTTCTGAAGGGAGTTCCAGTCCTAAGTCAGGATTTCCATATCAAGTCTGGGTGTGTCTTAGTTCTTTCTTTTCCTTGTTTGTGCTATTTATTTCCTGCACTTGTTCTAGGAAAATTTTAGGGATTTTCTTTGGTGCAGATGTTCTAAATCAAATGCCTTTTTCTTATATAATTACAAATTATCAGAAACAGCAGAGTCGTAGAAGTGCTTGCAGACAGGACATAGCATCCTCCCATCCTGTCCTAGCAAGCAAAATCTTCTGTGTCACAATTCAGGTTGTTGAATGTTTTTAAAGGCATTTTCTAATAGGAGTTTCCTGTTTATTGGGCAGTTTGCTGCAGTTAGTTCTGCATGTATTACTGATTCATGCTATTAAGTTGTGAATTAACATCTAAATTGTAAGTGTTGCTTGGTGAATTGTCAAAGAAAATGAGAACCAATACCAGATACTGAATTTAGTATTGTGTTTTAATAAAGGCCCCTCAGGGTAACAGGCTTGATGTCTCTGCACATTTTCTGGGTAAATTCTCCCAACTGCCTGAGTGCAAAACTTCCAGATCTTCCCCAGCACCAGCTACCAAAACTATTTGCTCTCTTTTATATTATGTTTTCACATGAAATAGGTATCTCAAGCATATTTGAAATACAGAAGCAAAATCAAATCCACGTATTCTTTTTCTCTGCTGCCTGAGGTGAACATGTAGGATGTTAGTGTGGCAAGTGCAGAATCATGTACTTCATGCTCTATTTAGCGGTTTACCCTTAAAAAAAAAAAAAAAAAAGTGAACATAAAACATAATATGCCACTTGAAATTAAGTATACACTCCGTGATGATCGAAGATACTGGAGGAGGGCAAGGAGGGCTGTGACAGGTAGTTAGCAGTGGGCATAATGCAGAGCAATTCTGGAATCTGGTGCCTGCTTTGTTATTTAAAGTCTAGTGCACAGCAGGTTATCGTAGATATTTGCTTTTAATAACAGTTTTTGATGAACGAAGCGTTGTAATGAAATTCTTGACAGGGATCCTACTTGTACATTAAATTCTTCTGTTTCCTTGTTAGTACTGAACACAAGAAAAAAAAACCAGCCTGTTGAGGAGCAGCTTGGAAATTATTATGTGTGTCCTTTCTGGGATGATGTCCAGGACTAAAGTGTTTACTTCTGTATCTATGCTTTGCCTGAGGCATCCATGATTGTTTCAGGACTGGGAGCAGCCAGGGAGATGGGAGTGTGCATGCATGTTGGGTGGCAAAGGGAGGGATAAGATGCTAGAAGAATGCCAAAGCACTGAATGCTTTGACTGCTATTGGGATAATCATTTGGCCCTGGGTAAGGATATTTCAGACTTGTCTTGGAATATGTCCAGATCACAACCACTATATTATTGCTATCTCTACGGCCACCTAGAAAAAAAAAACCTTCACAGCTGGATGTTTTTCTCCTTCATGCAGAAGAGAGTAGAATAGCTAAGAAACTTGCTGGGGAGCATCTATCTGTTTGCAATTTACAGTACCAGATAGACTGTGCTATGTGTTCTGGCTCTGGTGATGGGTATGTTAAGATTTGTCTTTCTCTCATGCATGCTGAGATGGAAGAAGGGAAAGCATCCATTACTGAAAGGGAACAATCTAAGCCAAAATAAAACCGAGGCAGACTATGAAAGCGCTGTAATTAAAAATGTCTTGTTAATTCTCTCTCTTATTCTTGTAGCATAAATGATTTCAGTACATTTGGCCTGGGAACCTAAATTGTCTGAAGCCTGTCGATGTTGCACCACCTGCAACCCCACCCCCCCCACCCCACCCCCAGCTGAAGAACGCTCCCCCATTTGGAAAATTGGACCTATTTTTTTCCCTGATACATCACAATTGAAATTAATAGACTTATCCAGGATTTAATATTGTCTCCTAGCTTTAAAATGCAGTGGATATGATTTCTTTAAATTTTGGACCATTTACACTAACAAAGTGGGTAAGCCAGCTTGTGGAATAAACTGACATGAGTGAAAACTGGCACAGTTGTTAAACACTGTACATTGTAATGACATTTTGTAAGGTATTATTACTTCAGCTGCACAGTTATGGGAGCCTGCTGCATATTAGCAGACACTTTCTTCATAACCTCAAGCTATATGCACTGAGTTATTTTCCTCTTCAGACTATCTTCTTGGATTCTCCCAGACTACATATCACTACTTTTTTTTTTTTTTTTTTTTCTCTGTAGCAGTGCACGCTGTAGGCAATAGTGAGTGTAATACTTTCTGCATTGTTAGGCAACAAGCATTATCAGCAGCTGCAATATTCAGAATTAGTCTTTTCATTATTATTTGGCATCTGCAGTACCTACATGAATCTGTTCAGTCCTGTTTCTCCAGAAGGCAGCTGGGCGCCCTGACTGAGAGAATGCGACCATAAAGGTTTCCTGAAATTGTCACTGTACTCAGGAGTTCCACTCTTCATTGGAACTGCAGTTTTCACAGTGCAGTTCACTGAGCTATATAAATAAATGTGTTCTGCTTAAAGAAACTGGTATATGTTATAAGACATCTTCACATTTTATAATGGTGAAATGGGCACAGAGCAAGGTTCTTAAGGCTACACCACAGATAAATTGCTGAGCGAGAAATATAATCCAGGTCTCATAACCCCAAGCTTCATCCTTGGTCTGCTAGCAAGCAGATGTCTCTGAATTAAGTATGCTACAGAAAATATATCAGCTGGTGTCCTGCAGTACAGAAGATGTCTTTTACAGTGGTAAATAAAACCCAGGGTTTTCCTGAGGGTTGTGGACTGGGTTTTTTTGGTTGTTTGTTTTTTTGTTTTTTTTTTTTTTTCCCCCTATAAAAGGTATCTGTCATTTAAGCTTCACTTGATTTTTTAAAAATAGGTATGTCAGATAAACCATAATATTTTATGATTATATATCTAAAGATGCTTTTGCTCAGGATTTCTCTTCTGTGATACCCATAGTTTTGGTTTTATCTTTCTTAGCTTACTTGCCTTCTTTGGAAAATAAAGTAGCCGTATACTGGCTAATGAAAGAAAGGAAGCAACTGTGTGGTTTCATGCGGACTAAATGCGTAGATTACAGGGTATATACTGTTTTGTTAGTTTTTCCTATGCTGGCATAGATATTGAATAACTTATATGGTGGTAATCAATGAGATTTGAGATTTACATGCTAACATCAGTTTTAAGTGTGTGGCTTAAATTTGAGAATCAGATGGGACATGAAATTATCAGAATTCTAGAAGAGTAATAACATTTTATTTTATGGGCTGTTGCTCTTATCAGGGTGGGTGGAGTGATGCTAAGGCTACTTTTCTTACAGGTCAGAATTGTAGAAGAGGTAGAAGCAGTATGGTGTTGCATTTTTGAGAAGAAAGGAGATTTCTCAAGAAGATTGTTGCATGGTACACTTCCTGCAATGCTAGTGCCTTCCCTCATTTCTCCCCCTCCCCCTGCCAAGAAACAAATAGTAAAAGGCAAGTACCTGTCAGCTGTCTTGAAAGTGAGTTTTTTTTGTGGATGCTTAGCATGTCTGTGAGAGACTTTTTGATTCAAGACGTTGACATAAATGAGACAGATCAATACGTTCCCGTTCTCATTCCCCCCAATACACGGCAAAGGGATATACCTCCATAACTTCAAAAAACTGGATATAGGAATCCTATACTTGGGGCTAACAGAGATATATTATTTTCATCTCTAGGCTTTATGATGCTGATTTTAAAAATCTGAATGATGAGGGCTTCTGAATCAAATTAGGATTAATAGTTTCTGGAGCAGGGCAAATGACAAAAGACAACCAGGAGCTGAATTCAGACAGTGGCAGAAAGATGATGAGATACTGCAGCAGTGTAGCATCTTTCATTTGTAAATCTGAAAGCAGTCAACAAACTGTGAATGAAAGACTGCATGTAACTTTGGTAGATGAGGGAAGCATCAGTACAGATGAGACGGTTCAGGAAGGTAATCCTGGGAATAGATAAAACCTTTTCTTTCCATTTTCAGTTTAATAGGAAAATAAGAGATATGTTGGGAGGCAAAATATTTTCTTTCATCTTGAACTGTAAGTAAATACCTAGAGTAGTGCTTTTGAGACAACAATACTGCTGCTGCCTTTGAGTGCTTCAGAAGGTTGTTTTTTTTTTTCAACTAGAAGGTGATTTCAAGTGAAGTTACTTAATTTTAAAATTTGTATGATTAAGTGGTGAGACTAGCAGGATAGTTTAGGCTTTTGATACCATGTTTCTTAACTACTTTATGAACGGACTAATGTATAGAGATATGATGTTAATCCTTTTATTTTTTCCTTGTTAAGCTTGAGTTTTTCTGTATCTACTTATGTTTGATTTTTGAGACTTAGTCATAAACAGTATTTCTGGTTATAAGGTGCCAGTTGTTTTGTATGTACCATTCCTACACCACCACCGCCACCTCCCTTATAAACCCATGCCAAGAGGCAAAGATACACTCTTGTGCATCAATGTGTAGCCTAGGTTTATATTTTATGTGTATTGTAACTATTAAAAAGATAGTACTTTATTGATACTGTTTAACAAATGTTCCAAGCAGCATTTTCTGTATGCTGATTAAACCCTTTTTATTGATGCAATCAGAGGTTAGCTTTAATACACAAATTGGCACAGCAGATGATTCAGTTATTCCTAAACTTCATTTTGACCCAGAGAGTGGAGGAGGCAAAGACCCTTTCTGCCTTCACAATTTCCTTTCTTTATAGGTTCTCAGCTCTCTACAAAGTCTTAACCAGACTATATTCAAATAGAATAAAAAAATACTCTGGCTTTTTGTACAACCCTGCTGAGATTTTCTAAGTCACAGTTAAGTGCTTATTTTCCAGTAAAGTCAGTTTGAACCAGATACAAAAATCCTTAGTGTGGCTTTGCCCTAATTGTTTAACAATGAAACATCCACATGTTCTTCTTAGAGGGAACTCGGGATCTTCACATTAGGAATGTGATTAAGTATTGCAAGCCAAAGTCAGCAACTTATTGTTTCAGTGTTTTCCTTGTATTAAAGATACTTACAAGCCTGTATATATCTCTCTACTGAAACAGAAATTTACCTCTTTCTTAAAACAAATTTACCCCAAAATATCTGCTTTACTTTTGTTCTCAGGCTCTGAAGAAAGCAGCTTTGCTCTGTAACTTTGATTTTTATCCATTCTCAGGATAATTGCCCATAAAGAAGAACATGTTTGTCTTTCTCCAAAAGAGAATAATTTCTTTTTCAGAAGCAACTACTATTAAGTACAGTATCTATAGAAAGACATAAACCCAGGTAGAGTTACTGGCTTGCAAATCTCTTGTTCTGTTCCCTGCTTTGTTGTTTACTAGCTCAGAGGTCCTCTAAGGTATTCCATTACCTGCAACTTCAGTTTCTCTGTGCATCTGTAAAGGGATAACTGATCTCTCTCTGTGTATTCCTTGAGATCTGCACATTAAAGAAACAAAAGTTACTACAAGTTTGTATTAAGCTATTTGTTATGATATGTACCTTTGCGGTTTCTTGCATCTCTTTTCTAACCTGGAAAAGATGTGATGTGCTGAAATTGCATTCTGAAGGGTGGTGGCAAGTTTTACTGTAAAGTTTCAGTGAGCATAAGATTGAGCCTGAAAAGTGCATATGACTTGAGGAGCTCTGAACTTAGGAAGGCAGTACCTTGTGCTTTCTCTGCACTGACACCTCTAGCTAAGCAAAGAGAAGGTGTTGACGTTGGAAGGAGCTGCAGCTGTGCTCCTTCACCAAATATGAGGTAAAGCCCTGAAGGAAAGGAATAGCAGTGATATGTGACCCGGCAAAGAGTATTCAGGACTACTCCCTCAAAGTAGCTGGACTGTCCAAGGCACCTGAAAACTCACAAACTGCCAGCTGGGCTCTCTTATTAGAGGCTTAAAGCATATAGGTTTTACAGGCCTGTTAAAGCAGGACTGTGCAAGGGCATTGCTATGTTAATTTTTTGTAATGCAGCAGAATTTCTGACTCTCCTTTTTCTTATCACATTTCCCGTTATCTAGTAATTGTAGCATCTATGAGGTTATGCTTTCGTTTACACAAAATAGTACAAATATGTTTACAGTTAAACATGCTACGTAAGTGCCTTATTTTACTGCTGTATTAAATGTGTAAAGGATCTGGGAGCCACCTGATAGGAGATGGTGTACAGATCTCATACATTTACTGGGCTCTGAAGTTCTCCTGTTCAGGTGAAATTGGGTTTTAGATAATACCTTCTCTGAAAAACCTTTCAAATAACCCTATTTCTTTCTCAGTCCCTTGGTTTCTGTAGGAACTCTGTCAGTTTTCTTTTTATACATGATGCCTGTTTGAATTGCTAGAGTGACTTGAGTCCCCTTGCTGCAACTTTTCCAAAACACATTTTTGTACAGTGTAAATGGATTGCACTTAGTTAATTTTTTTTTTAAAGATATGTGGGTATAATAAAGGGGAGAATAAGCAGGTAACAGGAGCCTTATTTACATCTTCAACCATGCTTTGGTTTCTGCAGTGTCTTTTTACTCACACTTGGTACTGCAGCTGTAAGTTTTCCTCCTGTTCCCTCTCTTGTGTAGGGGATGCAGGCTGGCTAAGTGAGCTGCTCTCTTTTCCTCCCCTGGTAATTAATTTTTCTGATCTTTTTCTACATTCATGTAGACATATCCACAGAACTTGGGTCACAAGCTGAGTGGGCTGTTCTTTCATGACAGCACTTTATTGTATTTACCAAAAGTTTCTTTCTCTACCATACTGGACATGTTACTAGTCTGGAAACTCTCTGCTTGTAAGCTGATGGTGGGAGATGGTTTAAATGAGACCAGCCTGGGTGGCAATTTCTGGCTCAAATGGGGGCAAGGAATGCTAAAAGGACAGAAAGTAGTTTCAACTCCTTGTGAGACTGAGTGGAGGTGATTTTAGTATACTTGCTGCTTGTTTGCCTGAGAGCTGTTCTCTGGCCTGAGGGACTTGCTCCTGCAAAGTCTCCTTGGTTTAGGCAGTTTGTGACCTGCTCCCTGGCCCCACAGCTGCTCTGTACTCGAAGTGGTTTGGGCATATCTTTACACTGGGCCAAATGCCAATTGCATATTTGGGACTGAAACCCCATCTTTTTTTTTGAGCCAGAAAAAAAATCCTGAAAATGTGTCTGTCTCTTTATATTTTGTGAAGGATGTTGTTCAAAGTAGGGGAAATAGAAGTTTAAACCTTGAGCTATATAAAATGCTTGAGTTATCTTAGCAAAATGCAAGTGCATTAATGTGCATGCAAACAGCATGATACTGAGTTTCTTAGAAGAGGATAGTGAAGTAATGGAAAAAAACCTCTCCCAACAAGCTGAAAATGGAGTTAGATCTTCCCAGTTTTCCCATTTGGAAACCTGATCCATTGATTGTTTTCTGTACTGTGCGTAGTAGCAACAGCAAGTGAATTGAAAAACAGGGACAAATATATGTTTTTCTGTGGCTGATACTTATCAAGGAGTTACATATCTTTCTTTAAGGCTGAGTGGTGGCCAGTTGTTGTCCACCTGGGAGTACAATTGTTAAGAAATCCAGTGCCTTTAATACATCGGTTTTCTATTCTATTTGTTTAGAAAGCAGCTCCTGAGGGATCGCTGAACTGTGAGGAGCATGCTCCTGGTTGGAATTTGTGATGACCACCTACAGTGTTCTTCCTTACTGTCAGGCTGAATCTCAGTCTTTTCTGCAATGGTGTTTGAAAGACTGATTAAGAAAAGTAGCCTGCATCCACTACCCTGCTTCTCAAAGTATTTCTTACTCCACTTAATGTAAAAGAGTGGGAAAAAAAGCCCAGTATGATAGTGTTTTACCCTTGCTTAATGAAGAATGTAAATTTTTCAGCAGGATTTGAAGCAGCATGAAATCTGCCTTTGAATTAGGACTAGTGGGTTTGGCAAAGCAAGGAGTGTGATGTGAAAACTAGTTTTTGCAAGGTCCTCTAAGACTTTCTGACTAAACAGTTTCTCATGAGCTAAACAGTACTGGGAATGGCTCTCTATGCGGGTAGGAGACCTCCCAAGAGCGTGTTTGGTTTGGTGATTCAGTGTGTGGCATCTGTCCCCTGAACAGAGAAGATGTTTCTGCGGTACAGCAAGAAGTTGAGGGCACAGTCCTGTTGGAGACTGTGGCTTTCAAATGAGATGTGGATCAGGTGCTGGGAAAGTGGCTTAACACTTGTGCCTGTCTGCCCGAGGAGTTACTACATCTCTTAGATTTAAGCAATCATTCTAGACACTCTGAACTCACAAGAATGTAATAGTGATTGCCCCACAACATTGAAGTGTCATCTAAACATAACGCAAGGTCAGCCCACCAACTCTATTAAACAATCATAAACAGTACAGCTTAAGTTAGCCAGTAAATCAAACAAGGAACCCCCCTCCCCTCCCTTCTACCCTTACCAATCCCTACAGAGACTCATTGCTTTTGGCTCCTTCTTGGAATATTACCCAATTTGGAAACAAGGGATATTTCTAACCAATTTGGTATCAAGCGCAGGGTCCTATTTAAATTCTGGTTTGGTTAACTGCTCTTTTGCCTCCACAAACTTTCCCTCTTTCTCTAAATGGATACAATAATATATTTTCCTTTGTGCCCTCTATACTTCTGTGGCTTTGTACTGTTAAATGAGTATTGTGCTTTGCTCCAGAGACAGCTGTATTTCAGCATAAAGCAATTTGTGTGAGTGCCTGCTTTTCACTATTTATTTTTCAAAGGTGTTGCAAGGATTTTCATTGTTAAACACTTTGAAATTCTTCCTTGAGGAATATTGTATGACTCAGAGCAGTGTTCGAGTTAGTGAAGGCATAAAGATGTTTCTTATATGTATTTTGAAGTCTCTGGGTCACATTTATGCAAGTGATAATATCTAGCTCTGATACAGCGGTTTTCATTGCAATTCTCCAAAGTGCTTGGCAAAGCTGATCGGAGCCATTACTAGAAGTAATTGAAAGTTTTTGATTAAATGAAGCATGATTAAAATATGCTATTTTGATGGTGCTGAACACTTCATGGAATTAAGCTGATGCTAGGAGAGCTTCCTAAGGAGCCAGAGTAGGCTACAGGACTAACTGAAAAAGAAATGAGCTCATTAACTGCTTTTTATGGGAAAATGGATGTATCTGCACAACTGGCTTATTGTGCAATGTGAGGTTTTTTGGTCTCATTCAAACATTAGATAAAAGCAAAGAATGAAACTGTGAATATTGTAATATCCTTGAATGACATTAGCCAGTATTTCCATTTTGTAGATTAAGAAATCAGAGCAGAGGGAAATAAAATTACTTGCATGGCCGGAGTTGTCTAATATGCCAAAGATGGAGCTGAGGTTGGTTTTGAGTCCTGTGGCCGGCCGCTGAGCTACCTCTCTGATATTTCACTGTAGTTTAACAAGGTACTTGCTTTACCACTTTTGCGTAAACACTATTATTTTCTTTCAGAAACTAAACTCTCAGTTCCAAGCAAAGTGAAGTGTGGGAATAAATAACAACAGTGAATTTCTCCTATTTAGAGAAAAGGGAAGATAGGTCTACCTTTAGCTTTAAATGCTTACCCTGTGAACGAGAACAAAATATTAACTGTTTCATTGCTGATATATTGCAACAGTTCTCAGATTATAATAGGATTTTGGGAGCAGAGGTGGAAGTGGAATTAATTTCCTCAGATTATAAAAAATAAAATGGATTCCTGCTATTTCTCAGTATCTCTAACAATGTACCTGTTATGACAGATGGCAGGAAAACACTAAGATATACCTGTGGCAGGATGGAATTCCTGTTGAAGTTTTTCAAAGTAACTGATCCAGCCAAGTAATGCTGTGCTGCCCCACTCTATCTTCTTTTAGGTCATTCTAAAAGACAATGCTTACTCTGCATCACTTTGCTGCGTATGAAGTGAAAACAAGGTACTGCCTTCAAGTCAGAAAACGCCTTTCTCTAACAAATGGCAGAGATTCAATGCCCCATTTGTTGTCTTGACATTTTGTTTTATTGTTTCAGTTTGCAGAGCGATCTCTGGAGGTTTCTAAACTATGCATGAATAAGAGAGAGAAATGCACTCTTAGTTTCTTTTGGGAGCGTTGGGGATTTTAGCTTGGACACAGGCCTAGCTGTCTACCTAAACCCTTCTCTTTCATTCCTGTTGGCATTGGCAGGAATCTGGGTGGCATAGTACCTTCCTACGTCATCTTCTACTTCTCTGTGCATTTTGTCTCTATACAGAATCACAGAACGGTCAGGGTTGGAAGGGGACCTCTGGAGCTCATCTAGCCCAGCCCCCCTGTTAAAGCAGGTTCACCTAGAGCAGGCTGCACAGTCATGTCCAGGTGGGTTTTGAATGTTTCCGAGAAGGAGACTCCACAGTGTCTTGGGGTAGCCTGTGCCAGTGTTCTGTCACCCTCAAGGTGAAGAAGTTTTTCCTCATATTCTGAAGGAACTTCTTATGTTTCAGTTCGTACCTGTTGCTGGACACCACTGAAAAGAGCCTGGCCCCATCCTCTTGACACTCATCCTTAAGATATTTGTAGGCATTGATGAGATCCCCTCTCAGTCTTCTCCAGGCTGAACAGGCCTAGTCTTCAGCCCTTCCTCATTAGGGAGATGCTCCAGTCCCCTCATCATCTTTGTAGACCTCTGCTGGACCCTCTCCAGCAGTTCCCTGTCTCTCCTGAACTGGGGAGCCCAGCACTGGACATGGCACTCCAGGTGCGGCCTCAGCAGGGCAGAGGAGAGGGGGGGATCACCTCCCTTGACCTGCCGGCCACGCACCTCCTCGTGCACTCCGGGGTCATGCTGGCCCTCCTGCGTACACTGCTGGCTTGGGGCAACTTGCTGCCCACCAGGACTCCCAGGGCCTTCTCCGCAGAGCTGCCTCCAGCAGGTCAAGCCCCCGGCCTGTACTGGTGCCTGGGGTTGTCCCTCCCTCGGTGCAGGACCTTACCCTGCCTTTGCTGAACCTCATGAGGTCCCTCTCCGCCCGGCTCTCCAGCCTGTCCCGGTCCCGCTGAATGGCAGCGCAGCCTCTGGGGAACCGGCCGCTCCTCCCAGTTATGTATCATCAGCAAACTTGCTGATATCTACCTTCATCTTCCATGCCATACTGTTTGCTAATGACTCTGTGATCTCCTCCAATGTTTTTTTCTATTGGCTGGCTCTTATTACCTTTATTCATATTCAAGTGTTGTGTACAAGCACCAGTTAGTGATTGAAGCCAGATTTCTTGGTCTTTCTACATGCATAAGCTGTGTGTGTGTAAGCAATGACAAAGGGCCCTTTTTGATTGGAAAAAGGCAGATATAAGAAGTAGACAAAAGGAGGAGAAATACATGATAACCTTCATCTGTTTATTGGCTAAAAAGTAGTCAAATATGTCACCTTCTAAAAATTCTCAAAGGATGTCAGGTGACTGGGCTCTAAGCAGGTTTATGCAGCATTGGTCTTTGAAAATTATGTATGGGAATCTGAATTGCGTATGGGAGAGAGGTTATGTTTATATCCCAGAATACAAATGAGATGCTAACTTGAATAGCTTTGTAGCATGGAATGTTTCTCTTTCCTTCATAGCTTTACATAGTTCAGTGTTTCCCCTTCTTTATGTCTTCATGCTTGAAGAATGCAGACGAATAGCTGAAAAAGGTTTGTCTCTAGTGCTGTTAGGTCATTAAGGTTCTTGGCCAAAAAATACCCCTGACCTCCCTGGTCAGAGGAAACCGCAGCAACAGTTTTAAGGAGACTATAGCTAGTGTGTCTCAACTGTTGTGTGTGAGGCCTAAGGGGATAGAGCAAAACCTGTTGTAGCTTTTGTTCTCATCCTTAAGCATGTATCTAGTGAAAACCTTTATGCTTCATTTCATGCAAGGATAATGCCTGCAAAAGAGACAGAGAGGCATTCTTCTTGTGTCCATGTTTTTGTAAAACTTGAGGACGCTGCCCATCAAAATCTTGAGAACAGGGGGTTTGTTGGCCTCTCCAGCTGAAGAAATTCAGCTCTTTGAAGGAGCTGAGCATCAGTTCTCGAAGTGTGTAATTAATACTGAACTGAAATACTACAGGGTTTTGCCTTTCAAATTTCAGTGCAAACTTCTTCCAACAAATCCATGTGTATGAACATGAAGCATTTTCATTTATCTGTTGGGGAGCAATCAGCATAGCTTTCTGCTATACAGCTAATGTCTCCAGCAAGTTTTCTTTGGACTGGAGCTGCCCTGTGGCCTTGCAGCACAAATGAACCTTGGACAGGTTAATTTGAGAGAGACTGTTTATGACAAACATTGGAAATATTGTCAGGCTGGCATCAGGGGAGCACCTGAAAAGCTAATACTTGGTGAAGGAGAAGCATCAAGAGCCAAATCCCGGGATCTTGAGTTCCAGTTAGCAAATCGGAATTCTGCAGGAAGCAAAAGAAAAATCTTGTGGAATATTCTGTATTCTGCCTGCATTACAGTAGGCTCTTTCTGTATTTCTGAATATAATCAAATACCCTAAATAGAGTCATAGAACTATTTACGTTGAAAAAGACCTTTAAGATCTTTGA
>JAVJGJ010000037.1:81704100-81724417 GCA_035590215.1 Microhierax caerulescens | reverse complement strand
CCTGCAATGCTAGTGCCTTCCCTCATTTCTCCCCCTCCCCCTGCCAAGAAACAAAACCAAAACCCAACACAACAACCAGTGCAACACATCTGTTGAGTTTCATCTTAAGGTCACCAAAAAATGCTAAAAAATTGATTTTTTTTTTCTAAGTCTTGTAGACATGCACATGTGCACACAAATCTTGTGTATATTATGCTACAGTGTTTAAGAATTCTCTTTCTTGACTTTCATTATGAAGTTGATTTCTATGATGATGAAACTCTCAGCCTCTTGTGTTGTCAGCGCTAACACAACTTGGCTGAAAGGTGCTACTCGTGTCAGTATCCTAGAGCTAGAAAGGTTTGTCTGGATTATCAATCCCATGAACTTTGGGTTCAGGAAACCATATAAGAGGTTGGAGGCATAGAGACAGCAAACACTAGTGGCAACAGGGCACTTGAAATGTCTATAGACTTCAGTCAAAGACTAGAAAAACATAAAGATGAATGGTGTCATGCTCAAGAATAATTATTTTCAGAAGTTTTGTTGTCAAACTCGAGATCAGAGTTGTATCAGACAGAACTGATTTATTTTACATAAAAATACTCATTTGTGTAACTTGCAGAAAGTTAGATAAAGGCCGTGTTTTCCTTGCTTTTTGAAGTCTTCACGAAAAATGTGACTTCAGTGGGAGCAAGACCACAATAATTTCTCCTTTATTACTGTTTTTCTCCATCTCTACCATTTTAAGCTAAGTAATACTGTTTGTTCTGTCAGCAGTCATAATAATGTATTATACTTTAAAAATTACTATTTTGGGAGTCATGGTGGTTTTTGGCAAGAACTAAGTGCTGCTCTTGGACTGTAAATCTGTGGTGGTTAGTTAAAAGGTTAAATTTACACTAACATGTCTTGTCACTCTGACCTAGATGGAGTTAAAACAAGTAAGGCAGGTAAATTCAGTGGCTTTAAATGAGCTATTATTAGTCAAATCCCTGTGAAACCAAATAAACGTTATGTCATTCTGTTTTATAATTTTCAACCAGAGAACTTTGGCTGACTGGTGACTTCACATGCTCTGATCTATGCTTTCCTGTCAGCAGTATGTTTCCCATCCTGGCACTCCAGTCTCTACATTTGTTCTTATTTTGGCCTAGTGGAGAATAAAGTGATACTGTAAAGAGTATTTTGCTATTTAAGTGGCTGTGAGCGTGTTGTGTTCTGATTATGTTGGATTTACCATGGCTATGAAGTAAGCCTGACAAACTCTGGATGAGTCAGATCTATTGCTTACGTGATTTGCGCGTTGGAGTGTGTGTACGTGTGTGTACGTCCATTGCTCTGCATGACGTGGAGCTTCTGTTCAGCAGGGCAAGAACAATGCTGGAGCTCCAGGGAGTACTGGTACTGCTCCTGTTTTGTCAGCATGTGATTTCTGAGTTGAACCAGTAGCTGCATCTGTGAAGACCTGGATATTTCTAGCCCAGCACATGAAGGACTATGGGAGTGGGTGTAGTGCTCCACACATAGAGCTTCTGCTCTGCAGTGTGTCTGCGGGTGTCTGCCTGTTTGGGATGCATTTGTGTGGGCTGGTTCCATGGTCTCAGACAGTGACGGCTGTGACAAGCTCAAGGACATTGTCGATCTTTTGTTTGTTCTGCTTTTTTCCCTAAAACCTCCTACGTTTATTTTGTTTTGGTTTTACTTTACTCAATATTATGATTTGAAAAGCGTATAAACAAAATGCAGCTTTATAAGAAGGGTATTCCTATTTCTATCATGTTCCTTATGTCTAGATTTTGCTGAATAATTTCCATCTTTCCACATCCATTCTTTAGCCCAGCAAATAAGCTGGATTTAGTAAGATCTCTTTCCTCACGTGAGGACCTCTTCAGCGTGAAAAGAGGAGGGTAAGTAATAATATTAGCTAGCATACTTTATAAGGAGAAATGTTAAGTTTTGTAGGAGCACAAGGTTGTATATAGCAGCTGTTCTAACCATTCATCCTTGATTCATCCCTGAAAGTGGGATATATTTGCATAATGCAGGCATTTTTTTAAAGAAATTTTTTTAAAGAAAATTTGTATCTTTTTTTTTTTTTAATTATTATTTTTTCTCTCTCCCTTTCAATTTTGGTACACTTTCAGTTTTGACATGATTTTCTCTCCTGCTGCCAGAAAGCAACAAAAGCTAAAAAAAAACCCCACTGAAGTTGGGGGGAAAAAATCCATCTCCCTGGTGCTTCTGAGGCTTCTACTTCAGCTCCACCGACACCAGCAGAAGTCACTTGGAGCAGCTTTCTTAACTCTGGTTGTGACGATCTCTGTGGAGCAGAAGCTAAGGCTGGCTGGGGGAGAGATGTGGAGCAGGTGTGGTCCTATCCCTCTCAGCGTCCTTTTTTTAGCCTTGCAAGGTGAGCAGTGGTTGCCATTAGGTATTGTATAAAAATCCCAGGTGCCTGGGCGAGCTCTCAGCTGACTGGGTGAGGTGAGGCTGCTGCTGTGGCATGCTGCCTGAACAGTGCCATACAGCTACAACAGAAGCGGGAAGTCTCAGCATGCAGACACGCCATGGTGTCTAGACAGGCTATGATTATTTCTTTGCTCAATTCAGTGTATAGCCAAATATCTTTCCAAATACACTAGACAGATGTGAAAGCAGCACCCGTATCTGTCTGACAGCGAAGGCTGTTAACTGCATGTGCATTCTTCACGCCCCCACCAGACTTAATCATACTGTTTGGTTGTACCAATGACTTCAGTACCATATTCTGACAGCAGTGGGAAATACCACTCCAAGAGTTTATTGTTAAATCTAGTGAAGATTTCTGGAAAACTTGCCCTGGTATACATCTGTGTATATTTTTATCCATTTGCAGAAGGTTCTTTTTCCCTGCTCATTTAAATTAATATGCTTCTGGGCAAATAAAATATGCCATGACTGAATTCCCCTCTAGCATGCCTGTGTTTGTCACTGAGTTGGGAAAAGCAGCTATTTGGAAAGTGGGTTTGTGTCTTGGTTTGCCTGGCCGTTTTCATGAAAGTTTTTGGTTTAGATTGAAACTGATCATCAGTTTCAGAAGTCGTTTTGAAAGGAAAGGATAGGAGACAGAGGAAGAAAGCACATCCACTGTAGCCTTTTTGCTTCAGCAAATGATGCTAAACCAAAGCAAAAGCAAACTAAAGCATGTACCCCCCCAAAAAAAAAAAAAAAAAGAAAAAAGAAAAAAAGAAAGTGTTTTTTGCAGTCAGTCTGCTGATTTTGGTGGCTTAATTTACAATTTCCGTAAGATTGGTTTGGTGTGGGCTGTGTAGGCTGAGTTAGCCTAGCTTTAGCTTAACTAAATGAATACTCAGACTAATTTCTGGTGTTATCCTAAGTCCAGCATATACTGTGTTGTGCCCGATGAGAGTGCTGCCACAGTCACAGGAACAGCAGGGTTGCCATGTCAAAAGGTATAAGGGAAGCAAGACATGAATCTGTAGAAATCCAAGATTTATGGGTTTGTTTCTCTGTGTGCGCATATTTTCCCTAAATCATTAAGGTGGGTTCAGACTTTGCTTTCTGGTTTCTCTTCAGATTAGAGTAAAAATAAACTTGGTAAAGCTTTTATGTTGCTAAAATAGAATCGAAGATGTTTATGTAGAAATACAAATTGTGGAATAAGTGGCTAAGAGGACAGTGGGTGTGTTGTAGTGCATAGAGAAAGCAGTAGTACTGTAAGGTTTGTTTAGAAGAATGGAGGTTACAGCTTTCTTTGTAATGTTTCAAAGGGTAATCAGTTGCTCATTCTGGTATAGTGAGCGCACACATACATCACTAGCACACTGCATCTTAGAGATGGGTTGCTTGTAGTTGTCTGTAGAACTTACTGCATAACAGCTGTAATTAATTACTTGACAGACTGAATGTCTCAGAGTACTTTGTCATCAACATGCATGGGTGGCGGGTAGTTGCACTGAGGTATTCTCTGGTACATAGCAATATAAAAAGCAGAACTTGATCCTTCTCCAAGATTTAAATTTGTTCTTGCCTTTCTGAAAAGTGGGAGGCAAAGAAAAGGTGATGTAATGTCTTATTGATAATATAAGCTTCACCTTCCACCTTGGAGTATGAAATTCGTAGTGACCTTCCATCCTTTAGCTTCGATTGATCCTTATACCGTGAAGAGTGCTATTTAAACCTCTTGGCAACTTCTACAGCAGAGTTTGACATCGCTGAATTTCGTGGAGGGTGTCTGTATGTGAGCATATGATATAAATTCTTAATTTAGAAGAAAATATGTAAATGATAAAAGTCTGAAGTATTTGGTGACAGGGAGCAGGGGGTTTATGAGAAATTTTGACATGGTGAACATAAATCTAGATCTTCATTGTCTAACCTGGAAAGTTCTTTTTGCTCATACGATGTTTCCTTGCCATAAAATGTTTTTATACAGTAGTGCTTATGCCTTTGGAAAACTTCCTGAGACTTTCATAGGTCAGAAAAACACTGGAAAAAAATCACAAGCACTTCCAGTCATCTAGTACAGTCACGTTATGGAAGTGAGTATACAGAATGGAACAACGTCTCCTTTTCGCCTCGTGTCTGATTAGGTTCAAGGGTGAACTGTTGATTGCTAGTGTATTTGTTCTGTGCCATAGACATTCTCAATCAAAGAAATGAATACTTAAATTAGATGGAGTAGTATTTATTTATTTTTTTAACTTCTGAAGTGAAGCACCTTTTTGTTGAAGTGTTGAGAGCAGGAAACTGCTGTGTGATTCCTGTCTTGCTGTTTCCGGTAAAGACAGCACTCATTTGATTAGCAGTATCTTCTTTGATTCAAGAAAGAAAAAGCAAGATAATATTTTGAATGTTTGTCTTTGTTGTCCCTACAAAATAAGATAATATCTTGAAGTGTTCATAATGATGCACCTCTTTTTCTTGAAAATGTCTTTTGTATTGTTTTGAGACGTTAGATGGTGACTGTTTTTCTCTTGAACTTTGTTTTATGGAAACATGAAAGAACGCTGAAGTTTTGCACACCTGAATTTTGTCATGGATTTCACTTGGGGACAGACTTCAGCTCATTTTTTAGGCATGTTTGATTTTAGTGGTGGTTAGGGCACCAAGGGAGATTTTACAGTGAGGATTTTTCTCAAACTTCTATATCCCATGGATTTTTGTAAGTCTGTGACAAATACACTTCTGTTTTCTGATTCTCATCCTAAGCTGCCAATCATTTTAAGGAATGATTTTTTTTCTGTCTCTTTCTGTTTGATTCTTGTTCACACTGTGTGGTTCAGTGCCTTACATTTCTAATTTATTGTCTTGAGAGACAGATGTTTTATAACTGCTGTAAATGTCTGAGAACTGCTGATGAGCTGTCTCTTCAATACCTGTTATTTGTTTTTTATGTTTCCTTATCTCCTAGGAGCCTACAAGGTAGACCCAGGACCCTGCTGTGCTAGGCTCCGCACAAGTACTGAACTGAGACATTAGATGATCACAGAGGGATGGTGGCTAAAAGGTAGGTAAAAGACTGTATTTTGTTCAGTGGGTAGATGGTGACGTCATGGAGAGATTCTAAGATGCTCTCTGGAAAAGGACTTGGGAGATGGCTTTGCAGACCATTACAGGTATTCTGCCTTTCTCTCCTCCCTAAACTAAGGAAATGCAAGAAATGGAAATGGGAGGGATGCAAGAAAAACAAGGTGTAATTCTTCTTTATTCATCCCTCTCTTAAATTATGCTCAACTTCAAAACCGGAAACTATGTAAAAAATAAGGATGTTTTTTTAAAGAAAAACTGAAAAGGCAACTGTAAGTGTAACATGTTTGTAGGTGGCAGGGACACTATTTCAGGATGCTTTTTTGGAGGCTCCACACAAATGCTTACCATCAGTCTAAAAATGACTTGGGAAAAGGAAGCCTGTATAGCAAAATGACAAGGTAGAGGAAACTATTAAAAGCAAGAGGACATCTTAAAAAAAGCTGTGGCAATGTTCAAAGAAAGAAATAGGACCAAAATATCCCCCTGTCAGGCTAAACATAAAATTAATACATGTCTTTTTCAACCACGCCAGTAGCAGGAAGCCAGTTGAAGGGTCTGTGTGGCCTGTATATGATGTCATTGTGAAATGAATGATCTGAGATAGTGTCATGGCATAAATCTGAATAATTCTGGTGTGTGTGTGCACTCACCACTGAAAAGCATAGGGTGGTTCCTGTTTTGGAATCCTTCTTATGGGAGGCTTATGAGATTCCCTTTCTCAGCTGGGTACATCCGTAAGAGAGTTTGTGGAACAAATTGCACGTTGCCAATTTCACAGGTCCAGATGTAGCATACCCTAGTTTTCAAGGAATGGAAGAGTGAAACAGACCAGCTACAGACTGTGGCATGCAGCCTCATGCTTTTAAGTCTTTCAGCAGTTCAGAACTTGATGTCTAATTTGATGCCATGTTTTAGAAAACATTCATGTGGAATTGGGGAGCCTAGAAACCAATAGGCCTCTGAGTGAATTAATTAAAAAAATAGATTAGTAGTTGTTTCATTGTATAAATATGATGGAGATACTGAGGAAGATTTGATTTCTGTGAAGGAGAGCCTGATGAAAAGAAGATTTAGAAATATGTTAATATTAGCTTTCAACTACTGGAAGGGTGCTTACAAAGATGAAAGAGCCAATGTTCTTGGTAGTGACAAACCACGTAACAGGGTTAACATCCACAGATGGCAGATTGAAATGTTCTGATTGGGCACTGCATGAAAATCTTTTTCACAAGGAGGGTGGTGCAGCACTGGAAAAAGCTACCCAGGAACGTGGGGGGTGGCATCTCTCTTGATGGAGGCTTTCAGGTCTTACTTAGTCGGACAACTCTACAGCTGACCTGACCTACTGTGACTTTTATTGGTTGTGCAGACTGGGTGATTCCCAGAGATCATCCCTTCCAGCCAGCATTTTTGTGATTTGAAGTAAAGTCATGCTAGATTGCTGTGGTCATTTGAAGCAGGTAACCAGCATACAGATGAGAGGGTTTTTACCATGTATTGTTCTGCTTAAATTTTATTTTTTATTCAAAGTCCTCTTAAAAAACTTTTAAAGGAACTAAACAGTCACAGGTTAGCGGGGAGGACTGCCAACTATGTAAATATTTGGTTAAATTTGGTAAGAAACAAACCACCAGGTTTAAAAAGTGTTGGAAATCACCAGCAGATTTCCACAGAGATCTCTGCGAGTGCTCGGGGGATCTTCACCAAGTGGCTTGGAACAGAAGTATGGTGACGAGGTTTTTTTTCTGATACTGTTATTCTGGGCAAAAGAAGGTAAAGGAAAAGGGGGGAGGTAAAAGAAAAGGGGGCAGACTGAAAAACTGCAAAATAACCTTATAGAGCTAAGCAACCATTAAAATGGTGGGTGAAGTTCAGGGTCAGTAGTGCTAAAATATTTTGAGCTGGCCTGAGATCTTGGAACTGGAAGCAGTAATTTAATGAAGAAAAAAAAAATCAGCTCTATACTTTAGTAGCAGTCAAAAAGCAAATTTATATCAGTTGTTTTGAAAAGAGAGAGATCAAAATATCATTAGGACATTGTGAATCTGTGGTGTGTTTTCATCTTCAATATAGTGTGCTGCTCTGGGCTCTTTATCCCAGAACAAGTACAGTAGAACTGGAAAAGGGTCAGAAGGGCAACAAGAATAAAGAAAGGCAGCAGGATGCAGGAGGTGTCTGTGGAACAGCTTCCATGCAAGAACAACTAGCACAGGTGAGTCTCCAGACTGGAAAAGAGATAGTGGCCAGACACTAATGGTACAGGTCTGTAAAATCGTAAGAGCTGTGAGGTGTGTGGGCAGGAAATGAATACTCAGTGCCACCTGATTTTTGTATTAGAGGAGATACCAGGTGAAACAGGCAGGAGCATTTTTAAAGCTAGGAAAACAAATTTTTCTTTGCATAGTGTGTAAGTCAGTTCTGAAATTCTGTGTCATAGGATGCTGTGCATGCTGCCTGAGTATAAAGAGCTGCTGAGTAAAGTTGGAAAAGGAGGTGGAAAAGTAAAAAGGAGGAAGAAAATAAGTGACAAGAAAAGGTACCGCCTCTAGTCAAGGAAGTTACTGAGCTGCAAATTGCAGAAAGCTGTGTGATAAGTGATTTGCAGGGATTGGAAGAGACTATTTCTATGTGACTGCTCTGGTTTTCACTGTTCCCTTAGCTACTCTTGGTTGCTCCTGGATGCAGGGTAGTAGGTCAGGCTGGATATTTAGTCTGAGCCAGTTTGTCATTCTGCTTGAGCTAGACATCCATCCTGGCCCACTGTGGCAGTTCTTATGTGCTATTCTATAAATAGTAAGGTTGCAAGGTCCCAGAAGAGAACTCTGTTGATAAAAATATTTGTAAAAATATTAAGCTATCATGTAATTTGAGGTCTCATACTGAGCTCAGAGACTTTTCCCTCATTGTAAGGTAAATGCTTTTTAGCTTATTTTGGCACTTGATAAATTACAATTGAATTCATCTTAATATGTTCAAACTGTTGCATTGGGACTTCAGTTCTTAGTCCAAAAATCTCACTTTTTTTTCTTACTGTGTTCCCTGCACAGTCTGTACTGCCTGTGAGAGAGCAAAGAATTACCAAAGCGCCTTTTCTCACTATGTAAGTCCCAGTGACACCTATTTCGGTGCAGAGACAGTAGTCTTTGTGGGGAGAGACAAGCAAGATGAAATGGCAAAGCCTTCAGAGAGTACAAAGAGAATGAGAAAAAAGTGCTGAGCTTGGAGATACTTTTCTGTTTGCAAGTTAGCTAGAGAGGCAAAACGTTGGAGTTAAATTATGACAATCAGGGGGGCAAGGCTAAAAGTGACAGTGTTGCGTAATGATAGCAGCTGAAATGACCAAAATGGATAAGGCTGCTGGAAGAGAGAGGGTTATAGGAGAAGATTAGTGGAAAATAAGTAGATTGAACTGAGGGAATTGAATGGGAAAAGGCAAGCAAGGATGAGAAACTACAGACTAAAGTTCTTGAAAATTAACAGGATTTTAAGAGTTTAAAGAGGAGCAGACAGTGGGAATGAAAGAAACAGTGTCTTTGGTTTTCAGTCGGGGTTTATGGACCTGAGATGTACATATCCATGGAAGTATTAAAAAGTGTTTAAATTTTCTGTACTGCTATCTGTACTTCCTCTGGGAAATTTTCTGAGGGGACTTGAAATCAGAAAATATAGTGGAGAGAACAATGTTTCTTCATTAGAGAGCGTAGTTGCTCTTGGTAAAAACTAATTTTGCTAAAACAGTAGCAAAAGCAAGACTAAAGCAGTTGGAAAATGGAGACACAAAAGTATTTCTAACTAGCATGTCCAAAACTTACAAAGACAAAGATGACATGAATATTTTAAATAGTGATGTGCAGAGTCCGGAGGAGAGTATTTTTCTTGCAGGAAGAGGGGATACAAGGGTGTGGTTTTAGTTAAGTGGAGGGGAATTGCAGAATAAGAGCATTTACAAGGGAAAGAAGGGAGAAGATTATAACATAGGTCATTACCAATTAAAAGAGTTGCTTAGGTGAGCCATTTCCCTACCTACCTAATTCTTTCAGCTGTCCATCAGTGAAGAAGAGTCCTTCCTTATGGCCCTTCTACCTCTCCCTTGTGGCACTGTGTGTGTGTGATTCACGTCCTGCTACACTTCGGGGATTTTAACAAATGAACGATAACAATGCAGGTTTGTCAGTAGTAGCTGTTGCTTGTTAAAAGGAACCCACATTGCTTTGAAGCAGCCATAGCTTTTACAGAGTGGAATGAAGGAGCTTCATTCTCTTTCAAAAACTCCGTGCTTGGTATGTAATATAACTGTGGACCACTGAGCTGCAAACAGCTTTGTAATGAAGTGATGAATTGTGCTGTACTTGACTCTGCATATGAGGTGAGGGAGGATCAGAGAGGGATAGATGAGGTCATTGTGTCTAATGGAAAGACCTTTTGTTTCTTGCTACAGAGAATGAGATTCTTCCCATTAAAGCCTGTTGTTAAATCTCTGAGATTAATGGTATCTAGAAGCAGGGTTTTAACACCTGGTGTGAAACTAAATGGTCTTTGATTTATATATATTTTTTTTTTCTTTCTTAAAAATCTAGTTAGGAATAAGGTTCAGCTTCCCCCCACTGGCGAAACTGCCCTCCCCCGAGTCACACTTCTTGCAATAGAAATGCTGCCTTTATTCCAGATATCTTTCAACTGCCTGAAGTCTCATGGGTTGCTTTCTTTTGTCTTGATTATTGAAAATATCATAAGAATTTGTAGGAAAGGGCACTGTTTTGAGACCCTTTGAGTTGTGTCTGTTCATCCAGGTTTGGTGTATTTTTTTTTCCCCACATGATACAGAATTTTGTACTAGCAGTGTGTGCATGAACATAGTGTGTATTTGATCTGGAAGCCCTTTCTGCAACAACACAGTTTGAATTATTTTTCACTCAGCTTCATATTTCATCTTTATAAAATATGGTGGAATCCAGTGCTGGCAAACATGAAAGCTTGACAGCCCTGGAAATTGAAATCCCTGTTTATCCATGTACTAGGTAGCACAGCCTAGCTGGAACAAACTATATTTTGGAAGTACAACTCATGATTAACCTGATGAGATGACCTCTGCTTCAGTTTATTATTTACAGAGCACTGGAGGTTTGCAAAGACTTTGCACAGTGAGAGTGTCATGTTTCAATTTGTATTTTCAACATATTTCTATATGATGTATTTATTACAGTATAAATACAGGTTTGTCTCTTAAAAAAGCAAGAACTATGAACTCTGTACTGGATTGCCCATGTAAAAGAGATGTACTTTTCCGTAGTTATATTATTAGTTGTAGAAATTGACGGGGCTGTAGTGATTGAACTAATACGTGATAAGATGTGATCTTTTATATTCAAAAAGTTAACAATTTAAAAACCAGAATGCATCATGGTGCATTTAGCAATATAGATTCTCTGTTAGATCACTCTGCAGCTGCCCCATCAACATCAAAGTGAAGTGATACGTAACAGAGGAGTTGGCCAGGTATGAAAGGATGGACAGTACCTCTTTGCTGTATCCAAACTGTGCTTTTGGGACTCTTTAGTAGGATGCAGGTCCAGTCCTCTCTCTTTGGTAAAGTGTTCTGAGGTAGAGCATAGCAAGCATACTAGTTCGTTATTACTCTTGGATGAGTTGAGTATCATTCACATTTTATATCTGTCTTCTTGAGTTATGCATTTTCTAGTGCTGCTATAAATTGCCAATATTAACAAGTTTCTTGGTTTGTTTGGTGTTTTTTGTGTCCAGTCTCTTTTTCTTTTTGCCTCTTTCTAGGTGCATTTCTAGGCTGCATTTCATTATTACACAAAGTTCCCAGTGGAAAAGCCTTGCATCCTCATCAGTTTCCTTCTGGGCTCCTTTATTTTGAATTCCAATAATTGCATTCCATAGACCCTTCTCATACCTATGATGGTTGTATTGTTGCACTACTGCTACATAAACTGACACATTTCTTCTCTGACTTAATCAACACCACACCTGCAGCCAAAGGGCAGGTTTTAGTTGGACTTGTAAGACATTTTATTGTACTTATGTTTTTCCTTGTTTACAAGGAAAGAGGCTGTTTACAAGGGTTTCATGTGGTTGTTTTGTTTTGGGGGTTTTTTTGGCTCTTTTTTTTTAATGGCCATTTTCCTTGGTATTCCTTCTAGAGCTTATTCAAACTGTTTGTTCTGGAAGTAGATTTGACATGTCTTTCTTTAGTAATATGCAAACGACATCAAAGCAGAGAGCTGGTAAATGAAGGAGAAGACATTTAACTGCAAAGGGATTACAGAAAAGCAGAAGAGATGGAGATTGTAGGAAATAAGTATATACTTAATACCACTGACAGGCTAAGAAAAGAAGTAAAAACAGTACAAAAAGGAAGGTAATGTTTTAGCACTTTCTTTGTTTTTAAATCAATACCATTTCCTACTGATCAAAAAAGGTTTTGGTTGCCTCAGAAAAGAGGCACTGAGGTCTACAGTGACTGGGAAGCTGAGAGCTTTGATTTGTAAGGGGGGTTAATGCATTCCCTTACTCTGGAATCCACCATTCCTTAGGGCACAATGGAGGGTGGCATCACGCAGTGGGATAGCTGGTCACCTGTCTTAGGACACATCAAGAAGGAATGGGCCACTCCACAACCACTCACAGCATCCTGGATATGACTTTCATAGCTTTCTTTCTTACGTGTGGTATGTGCCATGACTCTGCAACATAACCTCCATGACAGGCACTGAGTGGTCCTGTCATTGTCTACCAAGGTTTTGTGATTAAAAGGAGATGAGAAACCTGTACTAGTCTCAGTGGAAGCCTCAGTTGCCAGTGTGAAAATGCTTTTAGCAGATCCCATGAAGACCACTTTGGGATCTTTTGTCTTTTAAAATTAAACTGGCCTCTTTGCTTCTTCTAAAAATGTTGCTGGAGTGGTGGGTAGGGCAGGGCTGTGCATAGTCATGCAGAGACCTTTCTTTCTTGTCTCTTAACCCCCCCTTCTCAGATGTCACTGCATCCAGTGTAGTGCACCAAATTTTTGTATCCCTAAGCAAATGGGCAAAAGGGTTAGTCTGCCTTGTCATGAGTGCATTGGTTGGCTGGTCTGCAGCTTGGGATGAACTAAGGGAGTGGGCTTATATATGTGCCACCCTCCTTGCTGCTGAGGAGTGAGTGGGATCCTGGGATACCTTTTACCAAATTACGTTGCTGGTGCATGTTCATAGCCCTGGGTTAGCCAGCGCCCAGCTTATGACTGGGATGGCTCTGCATCACTCAGCAGAAGCAGGTTGTTCCATGGCTTTTCTGCAGGATATTGAGGAAAGGGGAGAAGGAAGCTGGACTCCAGTGGATAGAGAGTGGAAAGGGCAAGATCTGTGTGTGCAGGAGATGCAGTGTTTTCTAATAAGCATAGCTTCCCTCAGGTTTTACCCTTTGTGTACAGCAGCTATGGTGGTCTTAAAAATGCAGCTGGTGGCTGGTTTCCATTTGGGATAGGGGATGACTCAAGGGAGAAAATGGTACCAGTCATGAGTGAGCGCATGGATCAGGGTGTTGAGGCATGCTGTGGTCAGCTCAGCTCATATTGGACTAAGCTTTGACACAGCTGACTGCTAGGAAGATCTAGATTGCTTGGGACCTAGGGGCTTTGCTCTGGCTGGTGTTGGAGCAGGGACATAGACTTGGTGTGGCGAAAGGGGCAGGGCAGCAAAGTGAACTGGAGGCGGTTCTAGTCTACCTGGGGGAATGCCTTTCCTTATTGTTATGGGCTGTTGTCTAAGTGGGCATGTGGTCCTCCCAGCAAAGTGTATGACATCCAACTGTCATACGTGTTGGTGTTGTGGTTATTTGTTCATCCCAGGAAAGGACTTGTAGAATGCTTTGCCATGTGTGCATTTGTTCTTTTGAGGAATGCAGTGTGTGAGGATGTGATGGTGTACAGAAGGAGTGCAAAAAGGGGTGCAGACCATACTATATGGCTTTTGGGTGTAGAACTTGGTAGTCTTAGGCAACACTAGCTAAGGATGTTCTGACCGCAGGTCATCCAGCTTTGCCTGGTACAGTGGGGAGGGAGTTTTCCATGGGCTGTTGCTTTGACACCAGTGAATATACTGTGTAGCATAAAATATAGAATAGTCAGAAACTTTCCTTTTAAGCACCTGTGGGGGTACTAGAAAATTTGGATGCAAGCAAAATAGACTAAGAAAGCTAAACCAGTGCTTTTATTTTTAGAAAAATGTAAGGGAAGACGTAATCATCCTATGTTTCTATTTATGAGCTCAAGGTGACTTTGACACATTTGGTCTCTGGAACTTAGACTCCTCAAAAGGAGGAGTCTGACATATGTTTCAGTGTATGCAATCTGTGCATACAGACTGTATGCTTATAAGATTCCAAAGTGATAAATAAAAAGTGACGGCCACAAAGCTATAGAAGTCTAAAGTGATTTTGGATATGATGGAGACATCAGTGACACTTATGTAATTTAGTCTTTGACTGATGGAAACCATCAGCCAGAGAAGCCATTGGGAAAGATGTCACCAAACAAATTGGATTTTCACAGCATTGTTAGTTTGTGAAATCAAATGGAATAGATTTTTTTATTGAAAGCTGTTAAATGAAAATCATTAAAAGAGCATAATCATTACCAATTAGATGAAACGTGGAAACATAAGTAAGTTAAAATAACTTTTTAAGAAGATATTTCAGACTTGGGGAAAAAAGGAATGTATTTATTTTATTTTTTTGAGACACAAATACACACAGCAGTATGTGTGCTGTAAAGAATACCCACAAGAGGCTTCTGTGTATTGAAAGAAATAAGTCAAAAGGCATTCTGCATTCAACCTTAAGTTATTTGACATCTTATTTGTTGTTTGACAGCTTTATTGAGTGCGTTCCACCAAACAGTAATACAATTTCTGTTGTGTCAAATTTTACTACTTTTAAACATTAAAAATAGAACTTAAATTTTTAACAATAATGTTAGAGGACAAAAATGCAACTATGATTTTTTTTCTCTTTGGAAGGATTTTTTTTTGCTTTTTTCTTTTTGCTGTCATGCCATGTCTTAGGATCTAGCAAAAAGAAGCAAGTTTGTATTGATGGGAAGTTCAGGCATGTACAGGGATGTTCCTCATACATGTGTAACCGTTGTATGTGAATACATGGGGATTTAAGTGTAAGCATTGTATTAATTTTAAACTTGGCCTTTGGTTTTTTGAAGACTCTGGATTGGATTTTTAGTTGTGGAATGGTCTTTGAAGAATCTTTGTGCCTTCCGTTTATTTTTTTTATTATTATTATTTCACCTGGTTTATTTTAGGAAAGGATTTATTAACTTGATCCTTCACAAAAGGTGTAAAATGGCTGTACCTGAATTCAAGATTTAATGAAAAACTAACAAAAGGTAGAAGAACTTTCAGAAAGATCTAACAGAAGCCATGATTTTCCCTTCAGATTTCTTATTCCAGGATTCTGATAGCTTTGTCATGGTTTCCTATGCTTCTGATGGACAACTTTAACATTACAGCATGGTTAGCCACACAGTTAATATTCTTAATTAAAAAGAGGCATGTTTGTGTGATGTCTCTGAGTTACCTGAATATTAACACAACTGAATGTGGCACAGAAAGGAGTGGTGTGATTTTTGTGTTGCAGTTCTCAATTGAACTGGAGATCTAAATGCAAAATCTAGTATGGAAGAGTGTCATGTGAATTGGTGGGTCCCCTTTTGAGCACTATTGTCCATAATCGCAGGAGATTAATTATGAGGTTAGGAGGAACATTAAACAGTGTTTTCATTTGTGTACTAAATCTTTGTAAGTGTATGGGAAAACTTTTGCAGATGTGAAAAAGAAAAAAAAATATCTAAGTTGCCATCTTTGCAGTGGTAATGTTAAAGAGCAAGGAAAGTGAGATAGTAGCCTGCTTACCCTGGGCATTTTGTATAATCAGAGCACAGGCGTTGGATGGTTCAGTCCACCTAAACATTCTCTGCAGGATACTCTTTCTGTTGTCAGTTATCCAAGAACTGGAGGAGGAATCCAGAAGCTTGGTGAGATGAGTGGGTGTTTTGAGTGCTTACCCTGATAGAAAAGCTACATATAAATAAATAGGTGGGGAGCAGAGGTGTTCCATAGCGGTAATGTGGGATGGGAGCTCAGAGCTGCCTCACCCTCTCCCTTTCCTTCGTATCAGTCTGCTAAACTTTTGTATCACTTAAGCTGTTGCTGTAAATAAAGACTATGTTGGTTATTGATGGGGGAAACAAATCAAAAAGCTGGTAATCGGCTCGAGCTGGGAGGAGGTCAGAGTCTGAAATGCATTTGCAAATGGGGCACAGGAGTGAGTGGCTTTGACATAGAAAGTGTATTTTCCTCCACTGTATTTTGGCTGTCAAAGCTGTGACCACCATGTGTTTCCTGAAATGTGTTTAATAACCACTGCCCTTTAAAACTGTGCCAAAGAACTGCAGGACTGAGCCCATCACGAGAAGGATAAATTTGCCTGTATTAACCGAAGCAGGCTGTCACACTAGTAATTTCATGACACTTTGGAGCTTATCCAGCAGTTCTTTTAAGTAGTAACTACTTAAATATAATCTTTATTTTGGAAGTTTGCCTAGTATTAATGTGCAGAATATCCAGTAATAGTTTTGTTTTAGCAGTATGATTTTGTCTTTTAGTTTAGGAATTCACATTTAAAAATGTACTATATTAAGTCCTTATAAAAGCCAAATCCCAAGTACTATCAAGTACTTTTTTATACAGTGACATACAAAATGGTAGAGAACTATTTTCAGTTAAATATAAATTCTTTTAAAAGCCAGTTGCTGTATTATTACTGTCTTCCCTCCAGTTTCTCTACACCTCTGAACAAACTTTGGTATGTTTTCCTGTACAGTTTACAAATATAAAAACATATGTCTGGATGCCTACAGCAGTAATCTGTGATTTGATGATCTTCTCTTTTAATTATACAACATGTATGACTCTAATCTCTGTATTGCCTCTTCCCAATTTATATGGAATGCAACAGGTAAACTTGTGTTATTTTCATATTACCTCTTTTTTACGTGCTTCCATTAACCTTGCCTTCACTCAAAACTACTTTTCATACAACTTCAAGATATATATAAATTTTTCATCCAGCTCTAACCTTCATCTTCTCCATTCTGTCCTCTGCTGATAACTTCTCTCTTCCCAGCTAAATTTTTTCCTATGGTTATTTCAGTGTATTGTCTGCTGCTCTGTTTCATGGATCACCTCCCAGTCCTGAACTACTGCCTTTTGTTCAATCAAAGAGTGTTTTTAAATCTGTGTGTGTTTGTTTGGTTTTTATATAGTTCCTAGTAGAAGACAGTTTATAATAATGTTAAGGGGAAAGAAAAAGATCACAAAGCATCCTAAGCTAGAGCATTTCCTTTTTCTCTCATCCTGCATTGTACCTGAATTTGGGTATAGATCACACTGGAAGACAAGACATATGGACAGCTTTCAAGGCATGAGCTTTTGTCATTTAGAATTACTTTTTTGTTTCATATATAGTGATGTTTCAGCATGTTGTTAATGCAAATTATTAGTCACAGCTTTACTTGTAGTTGTGACTCTGGTCCCACATAGATACCTAATTCCCAGTGGTGAAATTTCAAAATTCACTTTTTCTGTGAGACCCTTATACAGGGAACACAGATGCTTTTTAGCAGATTACAAGAAGTAGCTTAACAGTACAGCTAGGGAAGAATAGAGTTTGAAGGCTGTTCAGGAAATGTCATCATTGCAGCAGTAGTTTTCTTCTAGACTGAAACACTGGGTTTTTTTTTGTGTCTTCTAAAAAATGTGTAATTAGTTATGTGAAATCAACATAATTATGTAGCTTAAAACAAAGGAAAAAAATAGTGCCATAAACTGAGACTGCATTTGCTAATTAAATATGATGAAAATAATTGTTTAAAATACTTTAATTATCTGGTCATTGGCTTTTTATTAATTCCTGTTCAATGAGGTGGACTAGCATATTTTTATTATATTCAGTTTTAACGGGTTAATAAGATTTCTCACAACTAATTTTCATTTACTGAGGTGTAATGATACATAGTATAGCATCTTCTTTCAGGGGCAGCATTGCCAGGCCTCTAAAAATATGTTTTGCTTTAAAAATTGTTGTCCATAGCTTTATATGTTATATTTTATCTCTCAAGAACGTGCCAGGGGTATTTGGAAAGCATATTTGTAAGGACCACTAACAGCATTGCTGGATAAATTGAAAGAAACTTCTGAAATATAATTTACATCATGCTTTCTGACAGTTTGTAAGGAAGTCCAGCTAATGAATAAATGATTCTGTTGAAACTGATGTCTTTACTGACTCAACTATAACCAGGATGCAGATACCTCTCCAAACCGTAGGGCATCCTACTGCATGGGTGAAGGAAAATTAAAGAAAAAATGCCATGGACTGGCTATTCTAAATCCTGTTTCTCTTTGCAGTAGCAACTCATGTACTGTACTACATGCTTTGTAAAAACCTGTGCAATGGATTTTCCTTGTCTTGGAGTCAGGAACATATGTTCACTTTTCACTAGGCTTTATGAAGAACTTGTAAATACAGACTTGTATGTACTGTATGGCCATACAAGTGAATAAAATGCCATGCAGTGCAGATCTTTGCAGAACATGGGAATGAATGTCTGTGCTTGGTCAGAGGCGCATCCAGCCCGGCATCTGGTCCCTGTCATGAGCAAACAGCACATGTCTCAGGGAGGGGGAGAAGACCCCAACAAGCAGCTAGTGGGAGTTTTCCTGAATACAAGTTGCTGTATCAGGCTCAGGAAGTTCCTGAATTTCACATTGCAAGGTGGGAGTGTCTAGGTATTTCATAATCATTGGTGGGTCATTTTTTTGAGGATCTGCCCAATCCTATTTTGAAGATATGTAGTTTTTTAAAATCAACAGCATCCTGTGCTAAGGACTGTCTACTGAACTGCTATTACTCACACCACCTGTGAGTATATTTTTACTACAGAACAGCTTGTGTTTTATGCCATGTTGATGGTGTTTGCCATCTTGTGGAGCCCAAGAAAACGTGTTTGGTTTGCCAATAATAGTACCAACTGGAAAAGGAGCAGGCAAGTGTGGTATAGAGAGCAACAAGAAGATGAAATGCAGGGAAAAGAGTCTGCAGATTAGTTCTCCCCCGTTTCCTTTCTCTGCACGAGCTGACACTTCTGCCCTCTTCTGGCTCATTTCCTCTCACTCCGTGCCTTTCCTTTGGCAGTTAAACTTCCTCTAGTTTTCTTTCCAACTTCACTTTGCAGGCATTTATTTATAAACAGCGGTTACCATTTTGTTTTTCCATTAACACTATTTGGAAAGGAAAAACTGTGCTGGCTTTGTAGTCTGTCTGGGGAGGAGAATCCCTCCCTTTGTCACCTCAGACTGACTTCTGACAACCAGACTGAGGATTGCAGTTCAGTGGAGGTCCCAAGCGATGCATGGGGTAAGATGATCTGGATGGCTGGACCAGGAGACTAGCTGTGAGGGGAGGGAAACCAGAGGTGGGAATCTGCGGCTTGGGAGGATATCGAAGAGGCCAAGGAGCTAAGGGATCATTAAGAGGAAAAGGGGTTTGAAAAAAAGCTGAGATTTGGTGGAACTTGGACTTAGGCTGCACTGATTTGACTACTTTTATTCGTACCTCTCAGCTGCTTGTGGTGCTGTTCTGTGTGGACCTGCTGGCTTGGCTGGTGCTTGCTCAAGGGAGCTGTGGTCCACTGGTGCTATGCCCCCACCGATCAGGCAGACGTGCCCATGATGTGATAAACGAGATTGGAGGCATTATTACAGACTTCTTGCTTCACTCAGGCCGGTGTCCTTGAAGCAGTGCTTCCTTAGTGGAAATGACAAATATCGCAGCTCTTTGGGTAGCTTTGGTGACAGATTCTTCTTTTATGAGTTGTCACCATCAGCTACAGATATTAGCGGACTTTTCACAGAATGTCACTATGAATTCAAGGATTGATTTTTAACTGCATTTAGTCAATGATAGCTGATGGGTGACTGCCTCTTGCAGATCTTAATGTTCATGCCACTGCAGAAATGAATGGCAATATTAAGGAAAAAAAAAAAAAAGAAGAGCTCGGTAATCAGTTTATTAATTGAAACTGACTCTCACTTTATGAGAATACAAATTAGAATGTGCCACTCTGCCGCATAGCAAGCAGTCTGCATTGCTGGGTCCAGCAGTGAAACATGATGGTGTATGGCTGGATTGTTTCACTGAAGAAGCTCTATAGCCTCCAGTCTCATCTTGATGTTTAATGAGGTGGTGTTTGAGTTACTGCTCTAATCTAATTGTGTATCTGAGTGATATACAAATAGTTTTTCTAAAACTATACTAAGGGATGCATTTCAAAGTAACTTTATTATAGAACAAGTACACCTTTTATTTATGCATTTGACAGGGGAAGAGGATTAATCACTTTAGTAAAAACAATGGTTTATTTCGTTTTTTTGGAAACAGGATTTAAATGAGTTTTGATATTTGTTCACATTGTGTCTATATATTATATGCATAGGGAGGGAAAGGATGCCATCCAGAGGGACCTTGACAGGCTTGAGAGGTGGGCCCATGCAAACCTCATGAGGTTCAACAAGGCCAAGTGCAAGGTCCTGCATGTGACTTGGGGCAGTCCCAAGCACCAATACAGGCTGGGCAGAGAATGGATTGAGACCAGTCCTGCTGAGTAGGACTTGGAGGTGTTGGACAAGAAACTCAGCATGGCCCAGCAATGTGCGCTTGCAGCCCAGAA
>JAVJGJ010000037.1:81691731-81703711 GCA_035590215.1 Microhierax caerulescens | reverse complement strand
TATAGAAAGAAATTCTTTACTGTGAGGGTGGCAAGACACAGGAACAGGGTGCCCAGAGAAGTTGTGGATGCCCCATCCCTGGAAGTGTTCAGGCCAGGTTGGATGGGGCTTTGAGTGACCTGGTCTAGTGAGAGGTGTCCCTGCCCATGGCAGGGCGTTTGGAACTAGATGATCTTTAAGGTCCTTTCTGACCCAAACCATTCTATGATTCTCTGATTATTAGGAGAAGGGTGATTAAAAAGATTCACAGTTCATTTGTGAAAAACTGAAATGTGCATGTCTTTGACACTCAATATTCATGTTTTTCACTGGAAGAGAGGGGAACACTTATTTTAGACTAATGCAGCCCTCTTGATGCCTTCCCCCATCCCCTTTTCCTTCAGGGATCCCTGGCTTGTCACTAGCCGTGTTGAAAGGACTGAGAATTGAGAGTGTACACATTGCCTGAGAATTTAGTTAGATTTTTTGGTAGATGTGATGACAGTGTCTTTTTTAAATATTTCTTTCTGTAACAATCTTCCTCTAATTATGTCTATGAATTTGAGGAGCTTGGCTTTTAAAAAAGAGTCATTACAGAAAAAGACACTGAGCTACATCATAGGGGTGTTCATGTATTCCCATTTTATGACCATATGGCTGCTAGTACCCTCTTTCCCAATTTGTCCATATGCTTACTAGCAATACACAACAGTGTGGGGTATTTTTTTTTGCTGAGGGGGAAACAACGGTTCTCCTTGTCTGCTCATCACTTGCAGCAGCAAGCAAGTGTTCTGTTCTTTTAATAAATTGTAAAAAGGTGCCAACAGCAGTACAATAGACAAACTAGGTATTATTAATAAAATTGACATGAGCAAAGATGAAATAATTATTACTATTTGAAGTATGTACAATAGCAATATGAGACAAAATCTTTCTTTGGACTCATAATTTTCTTCTAATGAACTCATACAATGTACAGTCTGTTTCATTAGACAAGTACTTTTTTTCAGGTTCATGCTTGTGCACAAAGGTGCATGTTATCTGAAGTAGTTAGCATGAGTAAATTTTTATCAAACTCTTACTGTTTTGCAAATCAAGAAGTGGAGCGAAGTGCCTGTGGAAGTGAGTCTCACACAGCAAATTACATGAGCTTTGTCTGTGAGAGTAGACACTGGTGTGCATGTAAGGAAACCCCAGACCTGCTTGTGGATGCACGTATCCAGAATCAGTACTGGAACTGGCATCTTTTACCCATGCCAAATTCTGCTGTTTCTATACTCACACTGACAGAAGTTCACTTAATCATTCACTGGAAGTGCAGTTAAACTGACACTTAGAGAATCAGCAAAGATAATTATTTAAAAGCATCTTTGCTGATGGACAGCTGCAGTTAGTATGGCAACTCTCTTTTTATACAGCAGCTTATTTTAGTCAAAGTATTTTAATCAAAGGAAATGTAGTTTATAATTCAGAGGTAAATTGTACTTCGAGCATGATGTGTTTTAACTGATCTAGAAATATTGACATCCTGGTTATTTCATTTTAAATACATGACTTCAGTGCCTGGAGGGAATAGTCTCTAAATGAATCTGCTTGGACCTGGCAGTAGCAGATACATGCCTTGCATGCTTAGCTGTTCACTCTTTTCCCCTTTAGCTGTAGGTATCTTTTTGTTGGCTCAGCTAAAATAGAAAACTTTGAATTGCTTCTTTTTTTTTTTTTTTCCTGTCTCATCAAATACTGTTGATGGAGAAATGTTTGTAAAAAATAATACGTTTACCTAGTGGGCCTCTATCATCTTTATATTTCTTCTAGGCAAACTAGATTAAAAAAAAGTGAAGGAGGGAAAGAATAAGTGAACAGGACCCTTTACATATACAAATAAAATAATGTAATGATATATATTACATTTTATAATTCTGCTTTTTTTCTGTTTGCATCCTCATATTCTTTTACAGACTTGTAAAATGCAATTTGTCAGAAGTCTGATTAAAGATCTGTGATAGAAAAACCATATGTGCTGGTTCCTAAATGTATAGCAATAGTTAAAAAGACAGTCAGTGTCAGTATTATGGATATATTTTGAAGAATTTTGACTTGACCATTATATTTCATTTCTCATTTCATTGAGAGAGATTTTCACATGGGAATTGTACAGAAATCAAGGAAATTAGCCTAACCTTTTATTTTTAGTATTCTCTTGGCTTTTGTGTCTTATACTCCAGGCTAACTATCACATCTTGGCACAATAGTTGCACTTTCAGTAGGGAAAAGGGCCTAATTCAGGAAAGACTCCTTTGCCTGCTTTGAGACTTCTGACTCTCAGTTGCAGTGTTTCAGAGCTGCGTGGGTATGGAGTTCAGGTGCTGCTTCCACAGGCTCACTCTTACCGCTGGTATCTCAGCCAGAGGTGGAACTTGTATGGCAGTCCCTGCTCGAGGATGCACAGGAGAGAGCAAACTAACACCTGCAAATTCTGTGGAAAGGGATTTGTTATTGAAGGCTTTTCTAAGGTGCTTGTTCATCTGTTCATGCGCTGTGGGTACATGTGGGTACATTTGTGTCGTTCATCTCTCCTTCAAAGTCTAACCTTGTCTTTGGATATATTGACTGAGAGAGAGGAGTGTTTCTGCCTCCATTTTTACCATGTGAGGTGCATGCAGTGAGAGGAAGAGTTCAGCTAGACAGGAAAAAAATATTTGGCCCCAAAATTCTCCCACAGCATGACTAGACATGTAAACAACTATGCCAGAGACCAGCTATGGCATGTAAAGTAGCCTGTCTTTCTAAAGGATGCTATTTAGAGGCTGAGGAAAGGTATTGTTGTGAAGGAATCGTTGCTTCTGATACTGAGTTCTGCACACAGAGGATAGGTGGGGAGAAATCCTCTCGATACCTGCAGGATACAGGACATCAAACCTGTTAATATTTACATCTTATTTATATCTTACTACTTATTTATACCAGGATTAGTCCCATGAAAGTCAGTGTTCTTTCTGTAATGGAAATCATGTCATCATCCATCAATATGTACGGTTTTAGTATCTGTATGAAGAGCACTGGTCCTTTTCTTTCTTTCTGGATAAAGAGGATTTTTTTTTTTGTTGTGTCCTGGGTAGAACTGTTTTTTGAAACTTGGCTGGATTATAGCAGCCTAGTTACATAAAGACCATGGGGCTTCATTTATAGCCAGGAGAGAGAGAAGGCTGAGCTTCCAGTACAAATGTTTAATTTTATTCTTGTTTAATATCTGTCCATTATATTCTTACCTTTATGTGTATTTCTGAGACTTTGCAAAGTAAAAGAAATAAAGTTTGTGTTTCTTTAATGTGAAGTACCATATTCCTAGGTGTTGGAATACTTGCTTCTGTACTGTGCACAAGAAAAGCAGCTATTGAGACTCTGTGATGTGGTGGTATCTGTCCTTCATTTTGCTTACTAAATAGGTATAGATAATCTTACAGAAACCTGAATTAGAACTAGCTGTTATTAATGTGTAAATTAGTAATATCCATTAGCTATGATATCACCCACGAGAACTTGTTGAATTTGTATAAGAATAGTGCATAATGCTCAAAATTTCACCCTTGCAGAGAACGAACTATCAAAACACTGGAACAGGCGCTTTACACCCCATATATGTGAGTGCACAGATTTTCTATGAGTAGATACTGTTTGCTGTGATCCGCAAGCTATTTATAGGGACAGATTCCTATTGGTTTATGATATCATGAGGTATACTACTTAGACAGGTAGGAATATGAATTTAACTGCCTAGAAGCTTCTTCCACTCTGCCCTTCTTTTTTCTGAAACATAAATGAATTTAGTGGAGAGGCTAAATTAACTATTAAATGTATATACCACTCAGATGTATTATGTCTTTGATCCATTTATTTTAGTTTAGATTAATGAGGATAAGATGTGTCCAGCTCTTAGTTGGAAGCTGATAAAGGCAGCAAAATAAACTGGTAAGAGAAAGGCAGTTCACCTTATGATGGCTGGTGCTGCAGTTATGTTATGGAGCGGTGTTTTCTACCCGTTCTGCTTTCTGAGTCTAGCTTTTAAAACAAACTGGTCTTACTGTGAAGTATCTTTTAATTAACGGGCCTTTATTTCATGTGTTTAGGTTATTTATTTTACATGAATAGGAAGTTTCCACCATATTAAACAGCACACTGCAGTTCAGTGATATCAAATGTATTAGAAGTCAATATTGCTGATTATTTTTTCCTGAATTGCTCCATTATTAATCAGAATGACATTTCTGCCATTATGGAGTTGTCTCAAATCTCCCGTCTCCCCTGCCCCCTCAAAAGGCAGTGATGTCTTATAACTGTGTGCTATCAGCAAGCCAGCTTGTGGGAGTCAGTAAAGCTGCTAGTGGCGAAAGTGTTGTGGGTCACCACGTTAGGTTGTTACTGATTGGAATGTTTGTTAAAATAAAGCTAAAGGAATTGGGTTGGATCTAAAATAACACTGTGAATAATCTGTTACTTTTAAAGTAAGTGTCTAGTTATTGGATGTTTCAAAAAATCAGGGGTTTGAAACTTGAACTTTAGTCTGATACTGAATGAAAAACATTAAATCATTGCTTAGTGCCTAGATTTTAGTAAGAAGGGGTCTTCAGCATTAGAATCTGCAACACACAACCTTGTCATCAGTCTTGGAAAACGGATTTGGATTAAGCCTGTGTCAGAACCAGTAAGACTCCCTCCTGTAAATCAAAAGTTTGTTGTCAGAGCATTGAATCATAGGATCATTTATGTTGGAAAAGACCTTTTAGATCAAGTCCAATCATTAACCCAGGACTGCCAAGTTCATCACTAAACCTCGAGGTGAAACTTGTCCTACTGCTTTCTGTGCTGTGCTACACAGATTCTACGGAGAGGCAAAAAATACATGTTCTAGGGCTGTTGTCTGTCAAAACAGTCAGTAATGTGAAAGAGAAATTCCTTTCCTACCTTTTGTTTGAGAGGAATCAAAGCACTCTTTCCTTTGTGAGGAAGGCAGAGCAAAGGATAGTGGATCCAAGTGAACATGGAAGGCAGATTTACCTACATTTGCTCTATCTAAAAATAAAAATAATGTTTCAGAACATTATTTCACACACACCCCCCCATGACAAAAATGAAACGTAAAAGTAGAAGTGGGGCAGGGTGACTTTGGATCTTGCTGGGTGATAAAGGAAATTAGTATTCCTAAATTGTATAACTGATGATTTTGCATATTAGAGAAGCAGCTGAAGACGTACTTTTGAGGATTCAAATACTACACAGTCAGAAAGCAATGTTGTTTTGTTTAAACATCAAGAATTATCTAACTTTTTCTGTGGCTCCCTCTTGTGCTTGAGTAAATTTCTTTGAATTCTTTGAATTCTCCAGGTGCTCTTCCCACATGAATTCAAGAAGAGTAGCCAGTTAAAAGAAGTGACTGCTGTGGGAGACAGCATGACCGCCATGAAAGGAAGCTGCCTCCTTGCACTGTTGTTGGCAGGACTTGGGGTATTAGGAATACTGGAGCCAAGAACAACAGAAGATATCCACTGCCACAAAGCTGAGCACCCAGTTATTGCATACAAAGGTAAGGGGTAAGCAAAAATTTTTTTTTCCAGAAGTAGGCTAAGGTAATCTCAAAATGGAAATCTCTGGTTGTAAAGTATAATGGTATGGGGGTGGGGGGCGGGGAGGCATTCAGTGCTGTTATATAATAACCTGGACTGTATTCCATACAAATTAAATATGATTAGGCTTGCAGTTTGTTCACAATTTGGTGCTGAATGTGTCATTTAAAGGTGGATGCTTCATTTTCCTCTGTGGTTAAAACCAGCCTGTACTGTTACATGGGATTGTTCCTTTCCAGGTGCAGAACTATTCATGTGTGCACTTAATTTCATGAGGTTGCTCTTGCCCCATTTCTCCAGCCCATCTAGATTCTTCTGGATGGTAGCCCTGCCCTCAAGTTTATCAAGTGTTTCTCTGCTTTTGGTGTTATCTGCAAACTTTACAGGCTGTACTCAGTTGCCTCCCCTTGGTTGCAGATTAAGATGTTAAACAGGATGGGCCTCAGGGTTTATCCTGGGATAATTCCACTTGTTACTGGCTTCATGGTGGAGTAAAGTCTGTGAAACATTTACTTTCTGGGCTTAATCATCCAACCAGCTTTTTACCCATCTGGTTGTCCACATGAGGAGATACAGACCATAACATCCTAATTTACAGTGAGATGGTGTTGAAAGCCTTGAGATAAATGACACCCCCTGCTCTCGCCTCATCATTAAAACTAGTCATTTTATTACAGAAGGCAATTGGGTGGGTCAGGAAAGATTTACCTTTGGCAAATTCATGCTGACTGTTCTCAGTCACCTTCTTTTCCTCTCTATGTCCAGAAAAATGCATTCCAGGAGGACAACTCCGTACCTTTCCCAGGAACTTAAGTGAGATTGGCCAGTCTGTAGTTGCTTCATTTGTTTTCCTGCAGTTACTGAGGACTTTCCTTTATCTCTGTGACTTCTCAGAGATGAAGAGTGGCCAGTTATCTTGGTGTCTGTGGATGTAACTTCTCTGATCCCATGGATTTGTATAGGTTAAGATCTTGCAAGTCATCCCTGACTCAGGATGCATCTACTGCTGGTGGTTCTTGAAACTGTTCACTAAACACCAGATGCCTTTGAGACCTTATTGGTGAAGACTGAAACTAAGGAGGTATGGAGTCCTTCAGTGTCATCTGTGTCTGCTGGCACTAGATCACCTGCCCAATCCAGCAACAGGCTTGTGTTTTCCCGGTTAAAGTTTCATTACTATTGTAGCAGTAGAAGCTACTTCTGTTACCTTTGACATTCCATGCAAGTCTTAACTCCCATTGAACTTTGTTTAACCTAACACAATCCTTACACCGCATGTGGTGTTTCTAAATTCCTCCTTGGTCACCTTGTCCCTGCTTACACCTCAAAAAACCTTTTTGCATTGGAGCTCCACCATGAGTTCCTTGCTTCACCAAGCCAGTGTCTTCATACACGTGGCTGTCATCTTGAATATTGGGGTGGACCGCTGAGGAACAGTTGCAACAAAGTGAAGAACACTTGGATGACATTATCTGTAAAAATCTGAGGCATTAAATAACTTATCTAATTCTTTTCTTTCTTTGAATTGAGATTTTTCTATTAGTGTCGCAACTTAGAATGAGTTCCAAATAGTTTTTAGCTATGAGGACGCAGAGATTAAGATGTATTATGTTACATATTGCCATTCTTCCCGTGTTTCTAAGAAAGCACATGTGCAATTTTTTTTTTTTGTTCCAGTGAATTAGGATTTATTGAATTTTAATTGAATAAAGAATTGGGTTTTTTAACTTTTCATAAAGTTAGAGAAAATAATGTTGCGGGTTTCTACAGGAACTGGCATTTTAATGGATTAGTAAGAGTAATAGTACCAGCTGTCCCTTTCTCCAATACATTGGAGAGTGAACTAAAGTGGTTACATTCTGTACCTGGGAACAGCAAACCATCAGTCTGTTGTGAAGGAGGGACCTTTATTTCTCATTTATTGATGGACTAAAAAAGATTTATTCTGATGAAATATCTGGTTTTCTTAGCATTCATGTTGCATTTATAATTTAGTTAAAAATGTTATTTTTATCATAACACATATGTACAATGTTGTAAATTAAAGTAACACAGTTAATCCTGGCACTTAACTGCTTAATTTCACAAACTAAGGGATCACTGCATGTACTTTTTTTTTTTTTACATACGCAACCATAAAAGCAAACCGTTGACACTCATTACCAGACCCACGTGCTAAAACTTAAAAATCTGTTGGTTTGTGAATCTGATTTAGCCAACCTTTAGGGGGGTGATTTGAATTTAGCTTGATCCTGTCTTTTGGACTGTTATTGTTCTCTGTCATATTTAATTTCTAGTGCTAAGTTACTATGCTAAGGCTTTTTGGGGACAGAGACCTCCTCTGTCATCTTGTTTCAGCTGCATCTTTTGATGTAGTCGAAGATAGTGTCACAGTTAGTTTACTGAACGAAACAGATTCTTTTTTGCTGTAAACATATGTGGGAAATGCAATTATATAGAATGTTTACTGTCAGATTGTTAATATGAGATTTAGTAAGATTTTCAATGCCACACTCCCTCTTGACCTTTGTGGTAAAAATACCATTGATCAGTACATATCTGTGACATACCTTAGCTTTTACGAACTGACATAATTAAAAAAAAAAAATTCCTTCACTTGGCAAGCTGTAGTTGATACTTACCACAATAATCTGTCAGGAATCATCAGTAAATCTTATAAAGTACATGCAGAAACATTGAGAACATATTTACAGTGCAGTATACTGTGTGTGATAGCTAGGTAACGTAACTGGTGTGGGCACACACTGGTTGACTTCTGTGTAGAACAAGGGAAAACAGAAGATATGAGATCAAAGGAAAAGATGACTGAGAGGTTTGTCTTCGAACCTGTATGTTAGAAATGGGCTACTTGGGGGTATCAAAGTATAAAAAAAGAGATGCTTGTGAGAAGAGTTACTCTGTCAATGAATCCTGCAATAGGAGTTGGCACGATTCAACCAGCCCTCTTTGCAATTTCTGTATTCTTCCTGTGGCATGTACTGACTTCACGAATGCTTATAGGAAAATGCCTTCTTGTATCTATTGACATTATTAGTGCTGTTAGACCAACACTGAGTCCTGGAGTGAACTGAATTCTTAACAGCTATGAAACCTTTAGCTTCAATGCTGCATTAATACCCACTCCGTAAAGTCATCTTATAATAGTAATAGATCCACCAGAGCTAAATGCTGTGTGGGATGCTGAACATAAACCAAGGCCAAGTGGCATTGAGTAGTAGGTACTTTAAAGCTTGTAAACTAACTTTACAGAGACATCAACTCTTTTGTTTTATTTATAACTGACTAAAGCCTTTTTTTGTAGTTTCTGGTGTGCCAAAATAGCAATGTACTTACTTGATTTGTCTTCCATTGAGAGGCATGGTAGATGGAGTATAAACTATTAAATAAAACAAATGGAGTGAGAGTTTGGTGTAGCGTATGGATGAACATCTGCAAAAAACCTAATAAAAAGTAAAAGTAGTCCCCAGGAGTTGTCATGGTGAAATATGGAAAGGGAGTGTATCTCCTGAAAGAGCTCGCTTACTTTCCCACTGCCCATCAGAAACTGCTCACTTAGGTGATGATCCTGTCAAGCTACCTTTTGTAGAGAGGGATATACTATTTCTATAACTGATTTTCTGAGCTAAATAGCTTTATCTGAAAGACCATGATGTATCTCCTGATATCAAACAACAAGAATTTTACCCGCTAGTTGAGAACTTTTACTCAAGTACTTTGCCAGTGGAAGAGGAAAGAGAAGTTGCGGAAGCAGGGAAGATGCATGTACTTTCAAAGGATCTTTGACATGATCTAAATTTTTTTTTTTTGTTTTAGATCTCTCATATACAGTAATAATCACATTGTAAATTGTTTATCTGCATAATTAATGTAGATATGCATAATGCACTTTTTCCGAAAAAGAGATCTGAAAATGTTTCAGCTCTAAATCTCTTGTCATAGGTCTTCCTTAGACTGGCATAAGGTACTTTGTGTCTTCTTTGGAAGCTGGAAATGTCCTTTTCTCATTATTTAAAGTTGGTAGGAACTATCACAGAGATCAGATTTATATAAAAGTAGACCTCTTGGTATGGGATCAATTGACAGGATCAGCTGGGTAGCATGCAGTTCAGTGTTCTGTGTGGTGGGACTAGCTGTGATGATGTATAGTCCCTCTTCTAAGTTCCTTTCTCTTCAAGGAGACTGCCTCCAGATGTGCAAAGATGTGCTAGCCTGTTGAAATTCAGGCTTTAAAAAAAGTTAAAAAAATTAAACAAATTTGTCTGCACATTTGAAGTCTGGTAGAGGTGTTAGAATCAAAAGGTTATAAATCATGTGTAACTTATAGAATTGGCTGCAAGGAAACAAGGTGCAGGTTATGGAATGGACGCACAGAGACTCATAGTGTGAGATTATTGGTCTTTGCATATGTTTTTATACGTTTACAATGTGTAAATAAGTATATTTATGCTGGAAATAAGAAATAAAAAGGGCTGAAACAAGCTGGTCATTAAAGACACAGCCTTACAGTTTTCATTTTTATTAAATTTTATTTTATCTAGATATGCTTTCATGTGTATGTAGATATGAAATGTTAGCATGTTAGCTCTGTAAAAAGTATTAGGGTTTACTGATGGTCAGCTTCTTTGAATGTGCTCTCCCTTAATATAGTAAAGCATTGTGTTTAACCTAAACAATTAGAAAGGTCTGTGGAAACCAGATTTCCTTTGGGTAGGAACAGTGAATCATAGGCAAAGAGTGTTTAGAAAAATAAGATGCCTATGAGAAATAATAACTGTTTATAAAAGTTGAACTATTCTTACACAAAAACCAAAGCAAACCAGTTGAGTAGTGTACTGTTTTCTTAAAATATTTCCATAAGTTTCAAAGCAGTTAGCCACCTGCTTTATAGAACCTCTGTGGTAGCTCTCTGCAGAGCTGATATTTTATTAGATTTAAGAAAAAAAAAAAAAAGTGTGAAGGTAGTTACAGTGGCACCTTGTTTCCCCCCCCACATTTGCTGAACTTTGAAACTGTCAGATCTCTCAAAACTTGCACATTCAGCTGAAGACCCATGCTGCAGGCAGACCCCATCCATGAGGTAGAACTGAGGGGGCCATCCTAACTGTTTAGTGGCGTGTGAATAAGCTGGAAAAAAATTGACCCAACTCCAATTTCAAGTGTGAAGTTGTAAGTATTGACTGTCCTGCAGTTTACCTTATAAAGTCAATTTTTTTAGGCTTTTCTATCAGAAATAAAGTGCAGTTGTGAATGTGACTTAATTGATGTTGATGGTACAGCAGAGATCATCTGGTCTGGGGCAAATCTTAGTCTTTTATGCTTCCGTAATCAAAATTTAAGGTTGTGCTGTCCCAACAAAAAAGTACCAGTTGACATAATTTTAGAAGCTGTATTTAGTGATGTTTTAAATACATGCTGTGCTGTAAAGAAGTTAGCTGTTGAATAAACACGCTCAAAAATAACATGCCTCAATCCATAGAAGAAATGAACATAAACCCTTCATTTCTGCTTGAGGTTAACCAGAAAAGAAAAAAGGCACAGTTATTTTTTGATTCCTTGGTTTGGGGATCCTAAGAAATACATTTTCTTAACCTTGTTGTCTAACCACCACAGAATTCCCTCACTTGATGTTTGTCTAAGTAATACAGACTCAGTACATAGCTCTGCTCTTTTTGTCATGTGGTTTGTATGTGGAGTGCGTGCATGTAACATCTGCCAAGAGGAAATAACCTGTGGGCTGAATGGAGAAGGAGATGTAGTGCGTAAACTTGTTTTTGTTTGGACTCTCTTCTCTTTCCCCTAATCTCGTTACAAGCTACTGTTTAAACTAGTGGTCTGCTAAGTTGCTTCGTTTTTATTGCTTTGTCGTTTTCTTCCCACTGGTTTTCAAAAATACAATTTAAAGACCTCCTGCCAGCTTCAGCAGTGGGATTGAGGTGTACTGCTTTCCATCCCCTATCCTCTTTTGGTTTTTTCTTTAAATAAAGATGATTTATCAGTGAAGAAAAGTTGATTGCTAGAAATTGCAGCTTTGTTTTGTGTAGATGATAGGACTATGAGATTGCTTGCACTACACTGCCAAGAACCAGCCCCTTGTAAAGAGGAGAAGAATTCCTCCACCAGTTGCATGATTTTTTTGTACCAAATCAGATTTGCTTTTACTTTTGTACAGGAGACTTAAGCACCTGCTGGGAAATGGCAACTTTCAACTACTTACTGTTAATTGTAGAAATTCTCACTTTGAAGACTGAAGGATACTATCCCCTTAGTGTTTCCGTGAGTCACCCAGTATCTTTGGAGTGCATTCCCATGAAAAACAGGGTATGGGAGAGACTGAAATCTCTAAGCAAAGGACCTGCATG
>JAVJGJ010000037.1:81656044-81691631 GCA_035590215.1 Microhierax caerulescens | reverse complement strand
TGAAAAAAAGGGTCTGGGAGGGACTGAAATCTCTAAGCAAAGGACCTGGATGGTGGCTACCTTTTTTTTTTTTTTTTTTTTTTTGTTTGTTTGTTTTGGCAGAACTGATCATGTTTTAAAGCAAGCATGAATTTACAGTTCTTTTGGCATTCCAACCAAGTGCTGGACCATCATAGAATGTTAATAATTATAATAATTTTCTGGTAACTGAAAATCAGCAGTGGCTGCAATGGCTAGTAAGCTGCACAGGCATGTCCTATGAGCCTTTCCATACTCATTTTCCATGGCTGATTTCTTCCCTGTTGCTCTAATGTGGAAGTCTGGAGCATGTGAAATTTCCTGGTTGTTAACGAAGCAGTAGAATGAGAGAGGCTCCTGCCACATTCCAAGAGTTGTACAAAGCAAGCAGATGGAATTAATATCTGGGGTTTTTTTGTTCGTATTTGTTTTCTTCTTCTTCAAAGGAGATGTATTTTTAATGGAGATGGGCATTTTTACTGAAAGTTTGCAAAACGTCTGAACTGGAATATGTTGAAGAAACATATTGGCAATCAAGTAATAGAGATCCTAAGCAGCTGAAATTTTATCATCTTATAGAAGGTTTGGTGTATTTAAAGACAAAAGGAAGCACAATATTGCTTTTATTTCCCTCCCACACCTCCAACAGTATTTTATTTTTTTTCCTAAGATGTTTAAGGTATACTCTGTCTCTTCTTTTGATGGCTGTCAGTGTGACTATTCTGCTGAGTGGCCCCTTGGAAAGAGCATTAGTAAGTGAAGCATATCCATTGTTTCTAAATCATCTGGCACCATGTAAATTGGGTGTTGCTGAAGCTTGTAAGTTCTCTGTGCATAATCTCCATGCTGATTCATGTGAATTCGGTTGTTCTCCTTTTTGAAGGACTGCATTGTAACATGTCTAAAGCTAACAAGTATTGACTGAAGAGGAAAAGTGTGTTCATGGCTAGTTAGCATTGTGTGGCTAAAGAGCTGAGAGTTGGCCCTTTTTAACTTGCTTTGGTGTAACCCATATGTGCCCAGCAATTCATAGAGCCCATGGCTGCAGTCATCACAGCCCAGCAGAATACACTGTGCTCTGTGGAGTGGGGTGGCCTTGCTGGCTCCATCCATGGCGAGGGTGCCACACCGCCTGCCTGGCCTCTCGCAGCAGCAGCATGGCTCAGTGTTTCACAAGAAACATTCTTAATTCAGTTCTTGTTGCTTAGTTTTCCTGAAGTAACCTAGACTGCTAGATAACGAAAGATGGTGACAATTGCAATTACTGATCCTGGGTAGCTCTGTTTTCATACTTGGTAGCGACAAAATTTCTAGAAAGACTCATTCCAGTGGTCTTCCCTTCGAGGTTCTGTGCAGCATTTACTTGCACTCACTCGATGGCACCTGCTGCCCTTACTGCCTGTCAGTAAATGTCACCTTCTGCTGAGAAGAACAGGCTGATGCCTACTGCATTAGCTGAGAGATCTGACTCACCCTTAGGCCTTGCCTGGATCTCTGTGATTTCCTGGAATCTTAAAGGTGTGGAGAAAAAACATTTTCAAATTTTCCTTTTTCCCCCTTGATTTCTTGAATAAAGTTCCAGAGATACTCGTGTTTATTTGACAGAATGGGCAGAAGGAGAGACGTGCAGTAAGTGCTTCTTCAAAGTGGTTTATTTCACAGGCTTTCTTTCCTGCCTCACTTCTGTGGTACTGCTGGTTTGCTGTTGATAAGGCTATAGGATGATGAATAGCAGCTGATTTCGTTTGTGTGGCTGACATGGTAGATACTTGTTACAAGGCAGTTTGTCACATTCAGGTGAGACCATGCTTTGACTTGTCATAAACTTGTCTTTCCATTTACAGGGCTCACTTCAGGTTTTGTTTTGAAGGTTTCATGGACAAAGAAATGTGGTTCTTCTCTACCATTTCTGAGAATTAAGAGCTCACCATTTTACAACTGCTCTACAGTAAATCGACTAAAGTAGTTGTTAATAACAAGTACCTGGAGTTTGACAGTGCCCTTTAGAACAAAAATAATTTCTACAAAGAGGAGTGCTACTCTGTGTTTGTGGTTTTTCCTTTTATTTTTCTTGCTTGTCAACGTTCTTTTTTTGGCTTGGGGGCATCTTTTTGTTTTTTTGCAGTGCAAGAGTGTAAAGGGTGGGGAGCATGTTCCACTTTGAAGTTCTGGCTCCAAGCTCTTACCCAAGATTAGTGTCAGGCTTTACCCTGTATGCCCTTTGTGTTACAGTATGACTTGTTTTGTTGGTCATTGTGTTTTATGCAAGAAGTCTCTTCAGTCAAGAAGAATATTTTATGAGCTTTAGTTTTGGGCAGAATTGATAGAATCAAGAAACTGTATTATGCTAAATTATTTAAATAAAGAAGTTTAGTATGTTCATATGGCAACATAAATAAGAATATGTCATTGCACAATGGTCAGCTCTAGAAACAAGGTCTTGCTAACTGAAACATAGATATTTCCCACAAAAAAAAGCATGGCATCATTATAACTGTCTATAGGCATTTGGCTTTATGCTTCTGTTGCTTACTCTCTCTCTATATATATATATCTATATATCTATTTATATATATATCAGATTTCTTTACAAAACTCTATGTTGAGACCAAATACAGTTTTCCCATAACCATACAAACACGATTTCCTTCAAAATTAATTCTGTGTCCTATTGCCAAAGCCAGCATGTAACTGTTTAAATGTGAAAGGTTAAGTCCTCTAAAGAGAGGGCATGACTAAGGATGTCGAGTGTGTTACGCAGTCGGTCCGTCCCTCTGCATCATGTTTGGGAAGACAGGCAGTAGCAGCACAAGGGCCAGAGCTGGTAACTGGAAGGGGGAGCTGTGCTCACTGGGAAGAGCATGTGGGCTCTGTGCTGGTTGAGGTGTGAAGTTTACTGGTTTTTGATTGGCAGAACTTCCCCAGGGCAAAATAAATCTTTCACCATTGTGGGGAAAGGCACATGCAGCAAGTAGTATTTCTCACACATCAAAACACAGCTGAGCTTCATGACCTAGTGTTATTAGAGTGCTCATCTCTGCCTATCCTGCTGAATGAGTCCTTACACTGAAGTGGGGATCAGCTAACCTACAAGGTGATTTGCAGTGTAAAATGAGTGAAAGTCTTGGTTCATCCTCCTTCGTTCACTGGTGGGTTTTTTTTCTCCTCAGAATTTTCCCACCCTTCTTCCAATTTTATTTTGGATGTCTCATGTTGATTAGCTTTCTGTACTCTTTCCTCCCTCTTTTCTGCTTTTAAATTATATGTTTCAAGTGTAGACCATTCCACATTTCTAGAGATTGGATTGAGACTTAATATTAAGACTTGATCAATAGCACCACTGTTGTCTACAGTGGGCTCCTTATACCTTTTTTTCTGGGCTGTCTTGAACTAGCAACTGCCACAAGAAGGATATTAAAACAGAAGGAACATAAGTCTGGTGCAGGATAATAATTCTTGTCTTTCCTTGAGGTTTTCTCTCCCATTTTGTCTTCTCCCCAGTGTGTTCCCATCATTCTTCTGGTCTTTCCCTCTATGCCCTCTAAATCTTACATAACATAGTCTTGCCATACATATGCTGTCCTCCAGGCTTCCCTCTCTCTTAAAGTGTGTGAACATTTGTTTTTGAGAACAATAAGAAACTTACAGTTTTCTCATTATGGTACTGTAGGTCCAGAACAATCCCTGATATTTTTTTTAAAAAAAAAACCCAAACTCCCTGGGTCTTTGCTTCAGCACTTTTCATTAGTACTGCACTATGTTTTCATGTTGTATACCTTCTTGTGCCTCCTTAGCTGAACATTATCCGGTCTCTAGAGGGTTGGACTAGATGACCTTTAAATGTCCCTTCCAACCCAAACTATTCTTTGATTCTACTTCAATCTGTTTCTAATCTGATGACAGGCTTCTGGTTGCCTTTAATCTTAAAACCAATGGATTTGATTTGTGTGCTTTTGGTTTTGTTGTTGTTTCTTTTTTAACTCTGCAGTTTCTATGTGTTTATTGTTTCTGGCCTGGGTGCCTCCTCCTTTGCCTGAATATGTGTCTATGTTTATATGTAAGAATCTTAAGCTGAAGTGATACAACCTGTAAACCATTCCATCCCATGTAGCCTGCTAGAATAAATCGGAATAAATACAGTGATCCCTCAATTCTCCTTGCTTTCTGTCTAAGCTCCTTAATCTAATGCATGGTAAGCTATTTACTGATATACAGAAGACTCATCCTAGCTGTGAAATGCAGCGGAGGTGATTCCTTGGTTGCCCTTACAAGCATGACACCTGAAATTTGTCTTGTCATTCTCCAGGTGCTCCCCTCTGGAAATTCTTTGTAACGTTTGTTTTCTCCTCTAAACATCTGTTGTCCCTGAGCTCTTAGGTGTTGTACAGCGAGGTGTACACACAATTCAACAGGAGCAGGGTTGCTAAATCTGCTTCTGACAGCTTCAAGAAAACAAAGTTTAACGATTACTAGGAGGACAGCAGTCTCCCACAGCTGAGATGGCAGAGAATCTAAACAGCGAGAGGGCAGATTCTAATCCTTACTGTGTGTTTCTACAGCAGTGGGTTTTAGTTTATGTCAAGGTGATGTAGTTCAGGCTGATCCTTAGGAGTATTCCATTACAAAACCCCAGAACTGAGTCTCCAGAACTCAGGTGCTTCAGTTTTAGCTCTACTTTTCTCTTTTTTTTCTTAATTCTTATTTGTTTCTTCATGGTAGTCTGCTGACATGATATTTTCATGGTTCCTCATCTGAACAATTAGTGAAGATTTGCAGGCCTTTTGCTTTAAAGCAGAATAGGGTTTGGAAGTCTAGTTTCAACTCTTGGATTACTTGACAGTCATTTTATGTCTGCGGTTCAAAATATGGAGCTCAAGATCAGGCAACTGAAAATTTTTAAGCACAGTTTTTGGCAACGTAACTGTTAAGCATATTTAGGTGTTGTGGGTTTTTTTCTTTTTCTTTTTTTTTTTTTTTATACAATGCTATCCTCAAATGACTGATACTGTAAAATTTAAAATTATTGTAATATCAGGTACACCATGTTTGAGTCAAGGTTTTGTTTCCTTACAAGTGTGAAGAATATGGTTAATGAGATCTCTTGCAGCTGGCTAGTGAAACTTTGTGAAGTAGGTTTTATTTTTTTTTTTTTTTTTAATCCTTCCCCATTCCCCCCCCCCCCCCAATGGTCCAAGGCTCTGGTTTCATGCTGTTTCTGTGTATGAGAGAAAGAAAATTCAAAGGGGCTGTAATTGTATATCATGGCTGATACCTTGTCACTGCATAATTTCTGTAGAACTCGCAAGTGGTTCTGAGTGTATAAAAACTGTGCTCATAGTGCTGAAACTGCTTTCATCTAGGCGGGGGTTCAATCTTTTTTCCCTTACGCCTTCTTGTATTTGTATGCAATGTGTGTGTTTGAACAATGAAGCATAAACAATTCAAAAGTCTTGTTCAGAAAAGTAAGAAATAAGTAGTCATTGCAGCAGATGTTACTGTCTCTTCCCTGAGGGCACAGACAGTCAGAACCCAAATTCCCCTTAATTATCCCAGTAATAGACATATGCACACACATAAGAATGCAGAAATACGTACTTCTAGCTGGGGAAGCTCTGGCAGGACAATGAAAACAGGAATGCAGGCTGGATTTTAGACCCTAAGACTGGAGGTTAGAGCGGATCGTAGAAGCAGGTCAGGGAACCAGGGCAGGGTGATTGCTGTGACTGCAGGGCCTGGAGGGCGGGAGGCACGTGGCAGAGGCAGTGACTTTGTGCCTAATGTGAGAATCAATGGAAGGTGTGAGGAGTCAGGTAGAAATAAGTAAATTTACAGTCAGCCTAAGAAAGAAGTTCAAGTTCACTCATTTTAAATCAAGAAGCACATACTTCAAGTATGCTTTTTTTTTTTTGTTATTCCCATTAATAATAAATGAATTACTTTTAGCCCTGCCTCATTACCTCCAAAATTGTTCTGAAGCTGTAAAAGTTGTTTAAAAAATGAAGGCCCAAAAAGCAAGTGGTGAACTTTTTGGAAAATGTCAAGAGGTTTATGGTCTTGGTATCTGTTTTATTATGAATGATTTAAAGTGGAGGGGAGCTCAGGGAGCTGGCAGAGCTTCTAGATAAGGCTAGGGCTACATACTTATTCCTTGGCCTCTGCAGTTCTCTTTGTAAGGAAAGGCAAGCTTCGGAACTGTGTTGTGTTGGATAGTAGAAGGCAGCCAGCTACCTTGGTTGTGATCTAGAAACCTCCAAAACACTAGATCTTGAAAGGGAGCTGTAGTTTTGAGATAGGTTTTGTCTTTTTGTTGTGTTTGGTGTTTCCTGCCCCCACCCTCCCTATAAGCAAAGATGATCTCTGAGCCGCAGATGGAAATCTGACACGTTTTTATGTTTGCAAAGGGGAACCAAATGTAGTGCAGCAAAACTTAAGAGAGAAATCTTTTACTTTGTGGTTGCTGATTTAATCATGCTGTGCAAAGTTTTGTAACTCCATCTTTTCTTTCATAGAGGATTACTTTGTATTAGCTAACCCTGCCTAAACAACTGTGTTTATTTTTTTCCTTGGTGGGAAGAAATTATTTTTTATTTTCTTGTAACTTTCTGAATCCTGATTTTAGAAACTGTACAGTTCTTTGTCCAGTTAACAGAATGCCTATATTTTTCAATGTATTATCTGGATGAAAAAAAATTCTTAATTTTTATAAGAAATATTTTTATTTTTCAATTTTATTAAAAAATTAGGGATTAGCTACTATAAATAGAATTTTTTTTGTCTCCCAGTTATGATGTCCACATGGTCTTAAGTCTGGATTACTAAAAGCATCAGTATAAGCAGCCACGGAATAAATATGTTCTGTATAGTAAGGACTACCTGCAGTGTCTTTTTTTGTTAAAATGCAATACTGTGTAATGTAACAGACCTATGTGTCCTAATCCTTTCATTTTACAGAGAAGCATGAAATGTTGACATCTGATGCCATCTTTTCGTTGTTGGACTATTACTTTTCTCTGCATATGTTGTGTCCAGTCTGCTTCTGGTGTACCCCATTTGGATTATTAGAGCCTTCTGGTAGCAAAGACTGTTAGATCTGTTACATCCGTGACCCTCCTTATCCCTGACATCTGGATGATTGTACCATATATTTGAAAAAGTGGACATGCCAACTACGTTCTAATCTCAGGAACAGGTGGATGAGGAATTTCACTGGGGCATTGGGCTGGGATTGACATGGCTTTTTGATTGTGGTTTTTCTTTTGGTTTTGTTTTGTTGGGTCTTTTTTAGAACAGATTTGTCTCTTTCTGTAAAGTTTAAATGTTAGGGAGTTGCTTTTTTCTTCTTTGACCATTTGACTAAGGTTCTTAATGCAGTAGCTTGTCCTTCTGGTATAATAAAAATTGCGGAAAAGGCACTTCCTGGCTTCTTAATTCATCCTGGTGAAGTATATATGTGCTTGGCATCTAAGGGTCAGATTACTTGGGTATGTTCTTGCTTCTTGTACATAACTTAACTCTGGAGCTAAGATGCAATGCCAGTTTTACCTTTAAGCTCTACTGTTGTAAGTATCACTAATAATTATTTTCTCTGCCTCTGAAACACATGCTAAAGAAGGACAGCATTAGGAGCCAAGTAGAAAGGGTTAATGAATGCCCAGAGTGTTGACCTAAAGCTGTAATTACATTGAGTGCTCCCGGCTTTTCATCCTATAGGGAGTCTGCCTGCACAGCCTAGGCAACAGGCACTCTGTGGCATTTCCTTGTGGACTTTTCCCCAAACCTCCTGTGGAAGAAAGCTCTGCAGCACAGGCAAGACACAGTCACACCTTAGTGATACAGTTCTGCAAGACAACCTGCCTAAGCAGGCAGGATGATAAAGTTAAGGAGGTATATATGGTCTTGGAAGCAGATCTTCCGACATACCATTGCATATAGAAAACATATGCCTGGAATTACAGGTTTTGGAAAAGCAGCCTGTAACAGACAGGCCTTCTCTGCTTTGCGCTGAGCTGCTGTCTTTAAAGTGTTCAGCTTCTACCGTGGGCCTTATGGAAGAATAGCAAGTAGCAGGGAAGGTGTTCATGCTCAGATTCCGAGAGGAGTATAATTTAAATACTGTTTTAGCTGGGGTACTGCTAATTCGTAGAGTGAGTCTTTTCTCTAAGAGAAATGGAAAAATATTTGCTGTGCTTACTAAGAGTGTTTTGGTTTATGATTTGCTTGTCTTGTCTTGTCTTTGCTTGTCTTTCTCAAAAGAAATGGCACTTTTTGCTTCATGGTTAAGGCATCCAACAGGAATATACCTATTGGGAAAAGCCCATTTTGGTCTGTTTTGCAGCAGTGCTAGACTAGGGTGGAGGAAGAATTTGGTCCAAAGTACAAATATGTAAAGAATGACTTTGCGAATATGTAAAGAATAACTTGCGTTTCTATGGGTTTGAACACTATGTAGCGGAAATAGTACCACCATGGCTGTGGTGGAGCTTCACAGCACAACAATCTACGGAGTACAAGAGGCAGCTTGTTCAGGTGTAGCCTAAGTTTCTCTCCACTGCAATGACAACTGGGCAAGCCCTGATGCCTGAACTAGAAATCTGTTTGCAGCTGTTTTCAGATGCTCATCTGAGGAAAATGACACCTATGATATTTTATATTATGATATTTTATATTATCACTTACATGTTTGTAACTATAGCTGCTTTCTTCCTGTTATTTACTTGTTTTTTTTTTAAAACCTGATCGATGAATGTTATTTAAAACATGGTTATACATGAATGCTGAGCAAGACATGCCTTCACTAAGTCCTAGAAAAATAAGTTATGTTGTTGATAAACTAAACCTTAGCTCCTTTTGGATAAGCAGGGGTGAATTGTGATTGGTTTCAGGAGTACAGCTGGTTTTTGGCTGAACTGTCATGATAGTCCTCTTTTTTTTTTTTTTTTTTTTTTTGTTGGAACCTTTGGAATAGTATTTGCACGTATTTCTTTTATTCACATGAACTGTGGTACCTTTTTTCCTTTCATCTGCAGAGAGTCAATGACTTTCAGCAAAGGTACACTTAATGCATATCTGTAAGAAGAGAATACAGTGAAAGAGCTAGAAAAGATTGGTGATTGTAAACTTGAACAAAAATGTGTCGACAAAAGTGAATCGTAAAAGATGCAGCATGCCAATTTTCTTCTCTTTTTTTCCATACAAAGAAATGCTTATTTTCCTGAAGTTGTTCTGAGTGAATTTATTGTTCATGGAGATATATATATATATATATATTATATATTAGAGTGGGAATTTTAAAATCAGGACTTAACAGTCACGCTGAATTGACACTGACAGTACATAGAAATTACTGAGGAAATTCTTGGTTTTCCCAGTCCTAGTTTTATAATAGTTAGGGACAATGGAGTCCTCAAGTGTCACAGCAGCGTGTTACAAGTGCACCTAGCTGTGTCCTTAAAAAGTGAATGTTGGAAATAAATCCCGAAACAGAGAGCGCTGAATGAGTGAACAGGTGGATTGCCTCTTGCCAGTCATGGCACCTCGGTTAATAGATTCCCCTGGGGTTAATGGGGCTGGCCCCAGGGCAGCAGGGGTGATGTAGCAGAGTCAGCGTGGCACATCACTGTGGAGACTTGTGACTTGTCTCACTGCCTTTGAAGAAGATAGTAATGTAACTTGGGTATCACAGGAAGAGAAGATCTAAGTTAGGCTAAAATCATTACACAGCTTCAGGAAGATGGGGATTACTGTATCATCTTTACATTAGATACATTTAATTATAAAATAACTGTAGCATGCAGTAGTATATTCTAATTTTCTTATTATAAGATTAGTGAATTTGTTGTACCGATGCCACTCAGAGACTTCTGTTAATATTATAAATCTGCTAGTTTTCAACTGTGGTGGTATTATCATTATTATTATTATTATTATTATTATTATTTTGGTAACAGAGTTTCTTCAAGAAGGTGGTACTGCACATATGTTTAAATTTGTGCTCACTGTTTTCAAAAAGGGCACCATGGCATGAAGTGTCACATACATATACCATAAAAACTACTGAAATTTTTATTATCTGTGTTATTTTTTAAATGAAATCAGGAGGTTTGTATTGTCTTTTAACTTTTTTATTTACTATTAAAGATCACTTCTGAATTCGGTTATAAACATATCACTCTTCCTTATTAGTAATTTCACAATTTATTTTACTGTTTACTGTAGCTCTACTTTGAAGGGCTGAATAATCAAATTTGGGTTAGAGGGAACTTCACTGCTTCATTTGGGAAAAACTGTAGAGCTGAGCCCTTGGCAAATCCTTGGACAATGTAAACCAAACAATCTATGGCCTGTTGGGCAGACACAAAATATAAAGTAATAATGAGACAGATTTCTGGACTTCCATTATTTGTGTGAGTATCCAGTGTCCTCCTGCCCAGCTTTGATTGCTAACTACCTTTGTCTTTAAAGCTGTTTAGGAGATTCCCTTGAACTTTCCTAGGAGCTGAGAGGGCTTTGGTGCGTTTACCCTCCCATAGGTTTATGAGCCATGGCAAACTTTGTTTCCTATTAAAAATAAGATATTAAAAAAAAAAACACCAAAGCGCCCCTCCTCCCCCCAAAAAAAACACCCAAAACCCCAAACCTGAAGCCCACCAGGAAACTCACAGCCTGTGATTCACAGCATTCACAGCATGTGAAAGGGAGCTATAGTTTTCTCAGAATCCAGCTCTTTCAATATCCAGCTTAGAGTTCCATGGGAAAATGGAAAATGTGTGCTGTCTTTCCAGAATGTTTTTGAGTTTGCAGTTTTCAGTCCTGTAATAACAATAATAAAAATATTTTTTTGGTAAGGGGAAGTATGTCTTCAATGTACTGAAAGGACCTAATGTGTTGGAGACCAGCTGTTGTCATGACTGTGTGTATACTAATATACAGTTTTCCATGGGCAACTTTAAGTCTGAGACCAATTCTGCAGAATGGTAAACATGCATACTTAGTTTTAAAGGGAAAAAAAAAAAAAATCCAGGTTGAAGGTGTGTCTGAATAGGTGTTTTCAGTATCAGGCCTAAGAAGAGAGGTCAGTAAAGGGCTAGGAATTTTACAGTGCTACCCATGAACTGAGGGCAGGGTGGGGAATGCCAGGAAGGGGAGGGTTAGAACTGGAAAGGGGAGATGTTGCTGGCTGTCACCTGTGATCAGCAGGCAGTCTGATTAAGTTATATGTCAGCAGGCCAGCTTAATTAACTTGCATATTTATTTATGGCACTGTTGTAGTGTACAAAATCTATGTGTTGTTTTGTAAAGCTTGGCATGTTGCATCTACGTGAAGACCATCAATAAAGTGAAGTTGTTATTGCTTACTCCTTTACCATGAGTTTTCAATTTGAAAAAAAAAATAAAAATCTTGACCTTTAACAGCTTGTTAAGCATTTTTGACTCAAAGGAGATAACTTGTAACAGAACTGAAAGGTCTTGTTGCACCTAAGGCTTTTCAGCTAGGTTTTCTGTTTAGATGGAACTCCATCTAATTATTCTGTTGATTTAGTTACATAAATTTGCTGTAGTGTAACTCAAAGCAGAATTTCACCAATAAGCTTTTACTGTTACAGTTTACGTGGATTTTGTTAGATTGCCTTCTTTGTTGGGTTTTTTTTTTTTTTTTGGTGTTGATGATGGGGTTTTGTTTGTTTTCCATTAAAGAAGTGTCACAAAGTTGTACCTTTATGCCATAAAGGCTTATTCCTGCATGACATGTGATGCCACCGTGACACACAAGAGATAGTTTCAGAGTGTTTGCTGAAAAAAACCAGCTCTAGCTGCCATATGCTCTTCCTGACCTTATTCCCTCAAGCAAGAACACTGCTGAATGCAAAAGAGACAGAATTAAATAATTTAGATTTTGGAGGGACAGAGGGGAATTTGATTTCAGAGAGGTTTTTTAGCAAGTCCTCATTTTCTTGTTTTCTAGACTGGGCTTGCCTTGCCCTGCCTGGCCCCTACCCCCTTGCTCCAAACCTGGAAATTGTCTCAATCACCTGCTGTACCTGGAAGCTTTATTGTACCTTGCTGAGACAGCAGGACAAGTGGAAGAGGATTGTGTCTTTGAATTGTGTCTTCCCTGCAGTTTTCTGGCACCACAATACCTCTGTGTACTGAAATGTCCCTGGCCCATCCATGCTGTGGGGAGCTACTGCTTTCCTTCTTTTACAGGAGACCAAAGGTCTCATCTGTCCTATCAATACGGAGCTGAAGTAATCCTGTTCTCAGCTGCTTGCCTTGTGTGTCTTTCAGAGACTGCTGTTTCCACAATGACTCTGACTTTACCTGTGTGCAGATCTGCTGCTGAGCCAGTGGCGTTCTCAGCTCTGCGTATTTACACGTAGTAATACAAATTTGAATGTTAATACACTGATGGCCTGAGTTATACTTCGGCAGTGTAGGAGTAGACTTGGGTGTGATTCTGCAAGATTGTACCTCAGAGGCAGAGAGAGCCCAGGGAGCCATGGGTGCTATCTTAAAGAGTGCTAATGCTCTGTATGTGTGGGGCAGCACTTCCCATAGCTTGTGCAACCACATGGAAGGGGAACGTATCAGCCAAAGGACTAAACCCATGTTCTGACTTGTCCTTTCAGGCCGTCTTGCAACCTCTGCCCACTGGCTTGTTTGCACTCCCTGCCTGGGTACCCTATTCTGTCTTTAAAGCCATGATTTTTTCCACAGGGTATTAGTTCTGTGGTTTTATTAGTTATTCATCAGTATTATGATTTTGTCTGAATTTCTGCTACTCTATAAAATGGCTTTACATCCATTTATGTCCTAGTCACAGTGTGTAATACAAGGAGAAGCAGCCTCTGCATTTTTCAGAACCGAGAGCTGTTGCTGGCTGGGAACGCATGTGTTTATATGTGTGTATTTTTTCTGTGAGTACAATGTGCGTGTTCTGTGTCCATGTGGGAAATGTCTGAGGGAATTTATGGTGATTTTAGATACATTGGCTGTTAAACATAATTTTATTTATCTTTCTTTTTCTCTAGTAAGTGAAATTCTTCAAGACTTAATCTGGATTTCCTTATCTTCATATCCTATCTGATTTCTCAAAATTTTAGAACTTTGCAATTGATTGTTTCTTACAAAATGAATGACTGAGAAGTTAAGGTTGCAAAATCGAGTACAAAAAGGTTAAGAAATGCGTATTTTGGCCTTGCCTGTTTAGCCTTATATATGTAAATATTTAATGGACAACTAAGTGTGTATAAGGCTACACAGACCTATAACATATATATTCCTCTGTGTGTGTATTTTTTTCTTTCCTCCTAGGGAGTCCTGCTAGGTTCTATGCACAGTATCTGCACTAGTAGCTGCTGGCAGCCCTGATCATAGTTATCTAACATGCAGCCCCGTCCACTTACCTACACGGGTTTCAGACCCTGATTTGAGAACCTATGTAGTGCAGATGGAATCAACAGTGAATTTAGCTACAGGTTCTGCAGAACATGTACAAACTGGCATTACAGGCTGGAAATTGCCCAAATGTGTATAGGCTGTCATTAAAAATGAAGAAGTTAGTTTTCTGACACCCAAGTGATTCTATTGCACGGTTCCATCTGTTTTTCCAAAGTGTATGATGCTACAGCTTCTGCACAGTGCGTTTAATGGTTCTCTGCAATGGCTGAACATGTTTTGACACAAAATAACATTTTTCTCCTGGGTCCTTTCCTTAGGAACGGACGACCTACTTGTGCTAAAACTTTAATATTTAAATTGGGAACAAATCATTCTGAAACAGGCATTGGACATGGATTATTTCAACCCAGATATTTGCAAAAGGAAAAATATGATCATGAGTACAGAAAGGAGCTTAGAATGGCTGTTGGCAACCTAAGCTGTAACTGGTGACACCAGTATCAAAATTTACACTGTCGTGGCACTCTCAGGGGAATTGATTGGTGTTGACTTTGTACCCTAAATGGTCATGACCACTTGTTCACCTTTGGTCATTTAATTAACTTTTTCACATCTATAGTCTTCAACTAGACAGTTCCACAGCCTGTTATGCCATATGTACGTAGCCCTCTTCACCTTTCACACACATTCTGGGCCACTGCTTTGTGACTACATTAAAAAAAAAAAAAAAAAAAAAGCTTCATTATCCTGAGAATTGGGAGAGAAACTCTAGAGGATGAGGCTCTTGTGCAACTGCACTTTTTTGAAATAACCATTGATATCTTTATAGCAATTTTAGGTATTTTATGTGAAAATTAAAATAAAAATAATTAAATCATCTGTGTTCCCAGAACATTATATTCATACAGCTGCACAGTTGTGTATCCAGCTAGTGGTATGAATGCAAAAATAACTACTAATGATGCAAATATTTAAGGATTTTAAATGCCATTATTTGTGTGTTATTCACACACAAATAATTGTTTTGAAAAGTTTGAAAGTAGAAATAGATTCATATTCTGAATACAAGTAGTGGTCCTTCCTGATTTTCAACTACTCGCCCACTTGTCTGCCCTGTTTTATGTAGTACTAAATCAGTCCTAGAAAGACAGGTGAAAAAAAAATGTTCACTTGAATGTCAAGCATTTTCCTTTTTTATCTCTCATGCCTCAACTTTTTTTATTGCAAAAATGATGAAAATTCAAATTGTCTTGTTTTTTCTTTTTCTTCATTGTTTTCCACTTGATTGGATCCTTTTTTCAAGAACAGAGTAAACAAACCAAGCCCCTAGTCCTCAATGGCTTCTAATGCATGTGAAATTATTCTGACTTCACTGGAATTTGTACCAGTGAATTGCAGTTGTACTGTGGTGTTTTCTGTTTTACCCAAGGAAGAAAAAGACATCTGGCTTATAAATCAGACCAAAAATTGAATGCTTCCAGTGTGTATTGGGTGACTACTCTATGTATCCTACAGGCCTGTGGTGTAAATTGTATGGTATGATGGTAAAAGCCTCCTATGTTTCCTTAGAGGACCATATTGAGAAAACTTGCAGCCCCACAATATCTGCAAATGTAATGTTGGCTACCTGATGCACTACAGTTATGAGATTTACAGTAACAGTTGTATTTCTTGATTGTTTTTAGAAATTGCCCCTTGGTTACATATGTTCAGAGCAGAAGATGCTGTGGACTTCTCACAGTTAACGTTTGACCCAGGACAAAAAGAGCTTATTGCTGGAGCAAGGTGAGAAATCTGTTTTCTTTTCATGTTGCTTCAGATTGGATTTTGTTCTTTGTTGATAAGTAATAATGAGTCAAATTCTATCATCAGCTTGCTCTCTTATGATTCCCCTGCCTTCCAGACCCACCAAACTGGGCATTATGTATATTTATTTCTCTTATTCCTGACCAAAGTTAAAAGGTGGGCTGCCTGGTATCAAGGATCCTAATAGCTTATGTGATTCTCATTTTTAAGAAGACTGTCCTGGAGTACTCTCAAACTTTGGATGATACAATAGAACAGGCAGATGTTGTATGACAATGTGACAAAAGTTACCATAGCATAAAACTCATGATGATCCCAAATTTGGCTACACAATATGGCTCATTGTGATAGTCATAATTTTTGCACAGTAGGACAGTACTTTGCAAGCTGTGATCTAGTGACACTGTCTTAGGTGTCAACACTGAAGCACTGACAGTCCTTGAACATAATTTTTTCTTCTTTTAGAACATGAAGTACAGTAAAACATTTCAGTTGGCAAAAAAATTTAACCATCTACAGTTGTTATTTAAACCCGCCTTCTGATATATTTTACCCTTGAATTAACAAAGTTCTAGTTACTTCATTTTTCTGTTACATTTATCATTGGAATAGATTTCCATTTCCCAGTTTGTTTCTTGGTTGAAAATGAGGTTCAGAATACAGTCATAAAGTGTGCTGAGAGTTCTCCCCTCAGTAGAAGTTGTTTATCTACGGGGCAAAGTGCAAAGCTTTTTGAGTGTGTAGACACCTATATGTTTCTGGCCCACCTGAAGTAGGATATCCTGCGCGCTCATGTGGATTTTTCTATTCTGTAAGCTGCCAAATGAAATGAGGCATGAGGCTGTCAGCTGGCACTGTTCTGTATAACTCAGAGCTGTCTGAGCTTCTCCTCCATCCCATGAAACTGTGGGTTGGTTGATGCACACTGTACAGATCCCAATAACTGATAAAAAAAAAAATAAATTCCCCTTTCTTTCTGTTTTTTTTTTTTTTTCCTCTGTATGGTTCATCTGGGCTCCAAATCTCAGTAATGAATATGCTCATTTAAATTTGTGCTTTTGATTAAGCCTTTTGAATCTCACTATGGGATGAGCTTTGGATGATTTTGTTAGATAGTCAGTGACTACAAAAAAATGCCAGCTGCTAGTTCTGCCTTTTGTAAAAGAACCAATACAGTAAAAGCGATAGGATTAATTTGCATTTTCTGTAAGTTGATGGTGCTTCAGAGCTTCTTGTCTCTTATTCTGGCTAAAATTGCGAGATTAAGAATATTTAGTATTTTTAAAATCGCAACAGAAATCTTTGTTTTCCATAGTTCAGTATACCTGGCTGTTGTTGTTCATAGAATTTATTGGATTTTTCCTTTCCTTATTCTGCATTTCCATCCTAAATGCCAAGCTTTTCCACAGTGCTGTTGTGTTTGGTCATGGACACCTTACTTTAGAATGACTGCGGTTGCCAATGGGTTTCTCTGATTGCACGTATTATTGTCATTAGTATGTCCTTTTCACTACACATTTTTCTCTTCAAGCGTTGTGCCAAACTACATGGTGTAAGTTATTGTCTGTCATGGAGTCATAGAATCAGAGACTAGCAACCAGTTGTCAGGGTGCTATAGTCCCAAATCTTACTGATCATGCACCTTTTGCAGGTAGTCCCTGCACCATGTAGAATGTATCTGTTCACTGTGAATATGATGTCAAGTTTTCTGCTCATTTGCAGTAGTGTTTGCAGCCTTTCTCAGCTGCTTGCACTGATTTTTTTTTTTCTTTTTTTTTCCCCCTTCTTAATACACTGTTTGTAGTTCCCGTTCACCCAGGGCCATCTGAGCAGAGCAGATTAATATTACCATACTTATGCTGTGGCCTGTGGATAAAATTTTAGTACATGTTTCTTGCACATCTGTCTCACAGGATTCACATATCTAAAGAGAGAAGAACTCATATTCTGTCTTAAGCCACAAATATGCTCTAATAAAGACAGTGAAAAGAATGCACTGTTAATTTCTCCTCCCTGGTGAAATATCTGTTGATATACAGTTATTTCTCTTAGAATATTCCAAAATTTTTCTTTTTTATTATCTTGTACTAACAGTTCAGTACTGAAAACCTAATAACTACGTGCCATGTGATTTCAGTAAGATCTGAACAGCTAAAAAATCCTGTTTAGTTGTGAAAATGGTAATTTGTAGTCCTCTAACATGATTTTCCGTTCTCTATGCAATCAATGGTAGAGAAAGGAAATATATCATGTGGCATGTAGCAAAGCTGCAGATAAACTTAGATTATTCCATTTACACTGCCAAGAAGGGTACTCCCATTATGGCTTACTTGTCCAGCATCCAAACAGGGGGTGATGCCTGCATCTCTAAGTTTCTACTTTATTAAGGTGGTGTTCTTCTAAACCAGAGGAATGATTTCCACATCCAGGAGCTGTGTCCTGGCTCAGCTTAAGTTTATTTTTTTCACCCTAGTGGAGTTTAGTGAACTCTTCCACCAAAATTTATCTTAGAAACCAAACAGAAATAGTGTTGTGAAAATTTCACACTGTTGGAAATTTTTAAATCCTTTTTCAATCACTGATAATCACTGTGGTTGATTGCCTTCCATTTTTTAAGTTCTACAGCCTCTAAAGAGATTCATGACTTGTTTGTCATAATCAGTAAGGTAGCGAAGACCCCAGCTGGGATCCAGACTGGATTCCCATTGGGAGCTGCCAATGTCACGCAGCTACGTAAAAAGATAGATTTGATCCTATGATGTCTCAAAAGGTGTCTTCCATAGTGACCACTGTACAAGGTCCCTGGGAGACTTTAAACTGTAGTAGTGTGTATTATTCTGTTTATATATGCTTAAACAGGGTTAACTGAAATAGAAAGAGATGTGGGGAAGGGCTGCTAAAAGGCAAATGGAGAGGGTTGGAATTGTAGTGCAGGAAAACAAAAGCTGAGCGTGTTTTTAGCACCTGCCCATAAATCCATCAGCAGGTACATCTAGGGAAGGAAACAGCTACAGAAACTACACGATAGTGTTGGCAGAAAAGCAAATCACTTTGTTGGCTGTGGGTAATTTAGTCAAGAAACAATGAGTTTTGTCGCATTTCATCCATGCGAACAAAACAAGAACAGGAATAATTTTGAGACAGAGATCTCTACATGTGTGAAAGCCTATTATTCTATAGTATTTGCCATAGCAGGTAATGACTGGGAAGGTAATTACTAGTCTTGCATTGCTGAGATTAGTCTTACCTGTCCAATTTGGGAAATCAAGGAGGTCTTCTGATGTCATGGGCATTCTGTAGTTTCTGTTGAAAACCAGGTATTTTTTACAATTTTATGTGCCCTTTGCCCCTACCTCTGCAGGTTGTCTTTCTTCCAGTCCTCGTGAGAAGTCTCTTGTTGATATTTTTTGTTCTGCAAAATGTCTAGTTCTACAGGTCTTGAGTTGATTAATTCAGTCTCCTAGCCTTATTTCAGTTTCCTTACACCATCTGCAGTGATCTGCAATTGATATTACTCCAATACTGGTACACATCTTCACTTTTACTGTCTGATCTATCCTGGCACTGGTATTTTCCTTCTGCTGAGGCATTGCTTAAGATTTGGAGCCACCCTTCCCTTTTCCTCTCCCACCACCACCATTAGGGAGAGAGGCTGCAGATCCAAGTCGAGTTTGGTTTTGGTTCAGTCTGGCTTATTTCTAGAGTGTGCAGTCACGTTTCTCTGAACACAATAGAAACAAGTAACTGCAGTCCATTTTGTTGTTAGCCTTTCAAATTCTTCACAAATCCTGTACATCAGCTGTGAGGAGTGTCTTTATTTCTTAGGTCACACTCATACTGTTTCCTACCATGAAGTTCCATGCCTGTTAGTAGTTAGTAGTGACTGCTTTGGTTTCTGAATATTGCTGTGCGGTACAGGTTCAATTATACCTCCTGTTTTAATTGTGAAAGGAGCTAGCACAACTTTCAAGTTTAATGAAGCTTGCACTTGTCTTTGTGTCAGTGTCACATGACAATCATTAACGCCTTCCAGTGTGACAGGTCTGCTTAATAACATATACTAGATCTGAATGGTATATGGGTTGTGGTACTTCCGTTTGACAACAGTGTCACTTGGGCTTCTGTCAGCCTGCTCTGCAAAAGGAGATGCGCACCATTGGCGAGGGCTTCAGAGGGTGATGAGTGTCTTCTAAACCAACCGATAGTTAGACTGGATCTCAGTAACAACCCACAGTTGCCCTGTTTACCTGGGACGTTTTTGCACAAGTTGTCCATGTAGAAAAAAATAATTTTGGTAGCTTTGAGAAATGTGGGAGAAGGGTGGAGGGGTGGGGACAGACAGGAGAAAAGGCAGGTGGAGAAATTTATCTTTCCCAACTTTGATCAAAGACCCCAAAGTGTATAAGTGAAGACAAGTGAAGATTACAGTTCAGTTTATGAAGGTGAATTAAGGGAAGAAAAATGGTTTTTATTGTGGTTGCTGGCTTTTAAAGTTTGCCTTTGAAGAATGTGACAAATCTTTGAGTGATATATCTATTGGGTCTAGTTTTAATGTAAAAGGAATATTTTTTTCTTCATAGGTATGTACTAAATTGTATGAGATTATAAATTTATGTAAAATGGAAAAAAAAGAAAAGTGGGTTAATGAGAAACTCAACAGACAAAATTCAGTATGGGTATAAAACAGTTGTTAGTACAGTATGAAGGCTATTGGCTTTTGACACAGGGCAATGTAGCTACATTCCCATGAAACTGTATCTTTAAAATTTGCCCTAGGCATTGTTCTTAACATCACATATGACCTGGCAGATAAAAACAAATGAGTTCTTTTGCGATCTGAAACCTTCTAGGGAATTCATTTGTTTTCTTAAAAAAAAAAAAAAAAAAAAAGGCCAAAACAAAACCCCAAACCAACCACATATGGCAGGGCAGAATTTACTTTTATAATTAAGTGGCATCAGCAAAGGATTACTATCAGGGCATTAGCTCCTCAGTAAGCTCAAGGAAATGAGACTGCTTGTTTATCTTATACTGATAAATCCTGATAAAATGTTCAGATGAATATTTCTCTGTGTGTTATGTAGTGGACTGACTTAGCATCTAGTCAAATATGATAATGTATATTATATTGAAATATGTATATTGAAATACCAGTAAGCATGGAGATTCATGGATTCCCAAGAACAACCTTGCCTTCTTTTCCTATGTGGAAAGGCTTTGCCATATGTTTCTTTGTTCTCTTTTAGAAAGGTCAATTAAGCAGGGAAAAGAACAGCTCAGGGGAAGGATACAGCCCTGGCAAACTGTGCATTGCCTTTTTTTTCCCTCATTGTTTCCTGACAACGCACTAAGCACTTATGAGCTCTAGTTTTTGTAAATCAAAAATTGGTAACAGTGTTCCAGCCCTTTTGGTAACATGAGAGTCAACTAGAAGCATGTCTCAAACTCCCTAGGTTAGGGCAAAAATGTTGAGGTTCAAAGTAATTAGCTAAATTTTCCTTTTAAACTTTTTTTTTTTCTGTGTCTTACATATTTCTTTCTTTCTTAATGGTTCTGTTCAGACCATACAAGAAGACTTATGTCAGAAGAAACTTGTTTGTTTAAAAGAAAAATGAAGTAACTCCTTCTCTTTCCAAGCATCCTGCACTTGAAATTATGAACTGGTAGGAGCCTAGCTGGAGTTCATTCTTAAGATGTGGAAGTTTATTTTTGAAAATTCCAGTTGGGCTAGTTCAGCTATACTTTAAAATTATATAGTTACTTATCAGTAATGGGTCTCAAAGCTATACAACTCCCCCCCCCCCCCCAGTTGGATCATATATATTTAGACATATGTTACATTTATTTTTTACACAGAGCATCCTAATAACAGTGGCGTTCTCCTGCAAGTTAATTTAACTTGCTTTGAGGATTATAACTTGCTTTGAGGTGGCTTATTGCCTCAGTCACTCCTTATCTTGCTGATGAAGGACTGTAACAGTATGCCTTTTCACTTAATTAGATGTGTGTTTGGGAGCGTTAATTTGAACCATTACTACTCCTTGCCATAATAACAGAAAGGCAAATTAAAGGTTTCATTAACAGTGGTTTAAGAATCTCTAATAAAGGAATAAATAACTGTACAGGTTTGCTTCTTGCTGTTGTCTGCTCCCAGCAGGAGAACCTGAGAGCTTCTTGTTAACAAGATGCTCTGAGCGCTACATGTTGGGAGAATATACTGGCACCAGGAATTAGTGCTATATTCTTTGAACATCCATCTGGGTTTTATTGCTCATTTAACACTCGGTTCAAGTAATCAATGTCTGTCCTTCCACTGATTGATCTAATCTAAAAGATGGTTTAATGTTAAATCTAAGAGAAATAATCCTACTGCTGCAGAAAGGTGAAGGTCTTTCTCCCCCTGCTGCTTCTCTTTCCTACCTTGCTAATGGGTTCCTAAATATTTTTAAAAGCTAATGCTTTGTACTTCTCTCGTCATGCCTTGTTTCATTATGTAATTTCCTCTTCCTTTGCACCAGCTCTGGTAATATTCTGGTTGCAAAGTAACACTAGTTAATTCACTAACCCCACAAAAATTTCTCGTTTTGTTGTGCTGATTTTATGTCTTGCCATTTTAATTAGTGGAACTAACATGATGCAGCATCAGAGGAGCCCTGGAGTTGACTTAGGGTAAGATGAAAAGAGAAATGGCAGGGGTAAATGGAAATTCTTTGGCAGAGAACACTGCTATTTCAGTGTAAGCCATCTTCAGAAATCACAGTGGATGAATGGTGTCCTGAAGGTGCTTGCCTTAATTGGAGTCATGAATTAATGTATATACACCTGATCTGTGCCTTATTGGTGCCTTGCTTGGATTACTACAGCGCCTTTGCCACGGTGCTCTTGCACGGCTGCACTCATCCTGAGAGGGCTGCTCAGATGCTAGGCAGGCGTATGGGTCGCAGTCCTCATTCTGAGTACAGTCAGAAAATTTAATAGTGCAATGATACTGTGCATGTCACCTTCAGCTCTCAAAATCTGATGGGAGCAAGACTGTATTTTATATAGAGATGTGTTAGTATCATGTGCTTACCTTTTTACACATCCTATTTCTGTATTTCCCGTGTACGGCAAGCTCCCTCTGAAGGGAAGGGCTCTCTTGGAAATGAATGGCTCTTCCAGAGGACAGCAGCATGATCACAGGAGGGAAATTCAAGGCTGGCTTTGAAAATACAGGCCACCGAGTTTAGTATCTCCTTCCTTTAACTACCCTTAGCATTAAGGTGATCAATTAAATACATTTTGATCATTTTGTTGTTGCAGTTTTTCCTTAATAAAACAATAAAATAAGAGTCCGAACTAAGTCTAAGTCACTACCTTAGATGCTTTACCTTCTCCCCCTGCTCTACCTCCCCCCAAAAACAGCTCAAGCAAACTTGATATGCGAAAGTTGATTACTGTAGAAAAAGAGGCCACAAAAGGTGTGAACTGGCTACAATTTCTGTTTATTTAAGCCCATTCCTATTACTGTTTTTTGGAGGAGACGACAGCAGCATTCAAATTTAATTTCAAACTAATCTTGAAAAGAAACAGTAGATTAATTAGTTGAACAATGAAATGGTAACAAGACCACAGATTTGCATGGCTGTTTGTGTGGGTGGGTAGTGTACAGTGTATGCTGTATCTATCAAAATATAAAAACTGAGGGCATGTACTTTGAGATGTGTTGCAACATTGAAAAGTGTTAAATAAGATTTGGTTAGCCACAGTTATGAAATACAGGGTTAACATTTTGGCTGAGGTGATATTTCAGGATAAAGTTGAACACAACAACAATTTACTAAATAAATAGTTAAGTAATCTCACAGATTTATCTGGACTCAAGCATAATATTCAGAAAAGCCTTGATCTGCATGCATCGAAGTTGCATAAATATTCTGAGAGAAATATTCAGAGGCCACCTCTGTCTGGGGAACTTGGGTACTGTGTGTGAGAAGCAGGGGCCAACATGAGGAGATGGTAACGCCTGTTTGAGATGACATTGGCATGATGGGACTTCATGAGGATGGGTAGTGAACTCCAGAGCTGCAGAGACAGGCCAGTGGTGCCTTTCTGCTTTTCCTGGAGAAGCCCATGACAAGAAACAGGTTGAAGTAATACTTGGCTTTTGTTGGACATCTGTGCTGGAGTGCTGTGTTCTAGAATCACTAGTTGCTGCTGAGGCTGTATGTGGAGCCGCAGGGAAGGGAATGTAGCAAGGTTTGCTGATCCTGAGGAGCAACCATCAGAGAAGGAAATCAGATTTTACAGGACCTTTGAATGGATTAATTTAATTTATAGTGGGATTCTTTCCTAACTGACTCCAATAATGTTTTTCTTACTGTCTGCCAAGCTCAGCATCTCACTGGTCAGCCTATGAACACCTGAGCCTTCCTTTTTGCCCTTTTTGAATGTTAATAAAACATGGTTAGTTTTTCATTCCTCAAGAATGCCTGCGATTTTAGAAATTATTTAAAAAGAGCAATAAGAAGACCAAACATTACTTCACTATGGTTTTTAGGTTAAATTAGCATGACCTGCTAGTCTGAAAATATTCATCTGTGTGTATATGCTGGTTTAATATCTTTAGCATTTACTAGTAAGCTACTTATTTAATTATTCTCATTTGCTGAGACTTCTGTTTCCTGCAAAGTGCAGACAAAAAATTACTTGTTGGCCATTCTGCTTTTCAATATTGTGATTTGACCATTTCCAAATAATAGTTCTAGTAGACCACTCTGACTAGGTTTCTTTTATTTCCAGTGTGTCATCTGTAGCTTTTTTCACATATTTTTCCTGTTGTATCTTAATATAACCAAAGGAATTTTCTACATCATAATTTTTTATTTTATTTTATATATTCATTATCTCCTTTGCTCCTGTTTTTATTTCTTTTTCTTTTTTTTCTTGTTTTATTTCCAATTGCTGATTTTACTACACCGCAGAACAAGAATTGGTTTTTACTCAGAACTTTTCAGCCTTGATTGTGGAATCATGACTTTTTACTTAATGGTTGATTCTTGCAGAGCTTATGCTTTTAATTTTCAGCCTTAATATTTTTTCCTTCCAGTAAATTGAATAAAATTTTCTGCTTTCATGTGGAACAGTTTCTTGAAAGAAGTGCATAGGAAGGAATCTTTTACTGGTTTAACTCCAGGAGATTTGCAACATATTTGGTTATGCCTTGCTTTTGGGTTTGCTGCAACCCCTGTTTATTGATTCAGCCTTTCAATTGCAGATGCATATGGGTGCTTGAGTGTTTGGGGTTTTTTTTGCTGTCTTATGAGTTTTGCAAAAGCTTAATCTATAGTGTGTTTTCTTAAGCTGTATGTGCCACCTTAATGCTGTTCTAATTCATGTCTGTGTTTAAAGCAATAGTAGTTATTATTATTGTGTTCACTTTTTATAGCTCGCTGTTTCACTAAGAAAAGAGTGAATTGATGCATTTAACAACCATTACTAACATGGTGTACTTTTGAGTCTTTATGGGATTTCAATTGATTTTTTGACATGGACTTGTTTAGGAACATACAGATTAGTTTTATACTTTTATCTGTAATCATACTGAATGTATTCCCTGCAATAGATCATTGCTGTCAAGGAGGTGACTGGAGCATGCTTTTTGTGGTGCTTCATTCCGTTCCCACTGATACCAATGGAAGTCTTTGCCATTGGGTTTGAACAGGCTTAACAGGTTTTAGTAATCATAGTTCAGCTAGAGAAGTTATTCAGTGCTGTCAATGTAAAGCAAAATGCTTATTGCCTGCTGGCTATCTAAAGGAACACAGGATGCTGCTTTATCTCAGACTTGGTTGTGTTTTCTTCTCATTACAGTGTCCTTCTGTTTGTAGATTCATGTGACATATTTGCTTTCCTTGTTCATTAAGCACAAAATTGAAACAAATTTACCAATTGCCACCAGTGTCAAATCACTTTAATTCTAGTATGTAAGGTAGTATTTGTCTTGCTTTTATTTTCTCTATATTTGGGCAAGAGATAGGCATACGTGCTAAGAGGTCTGTATCTATGTTTCAGAAATGTGCTTGGTCATTTTTATTTCATGTCCTTGGTTGCCTTCAGAGCATAAATGTACTAGACTAATGGTAAACAGAGGTTGAAAAACGATAATCCAGGGTATAATCTCAATAACATATTGAAAAAAGTTTTGTCACATATCTTCTGAGCAGCATAATTGCACTGCACGTGTCATGACAATTGGCATTGACTTTTTCTTTGGACTGTCAAATTTATTAATATTCACAGTGTGGGTGGTTTTTTATTTATATTTTTTTACTGTGGGGTTTGGGATCTTTTGTTTTGTTAAGGGATTTTTTGTTTGTAATATATTTTTCTCATATATGTTCTCTCTGAATGAGTTTTTACAAGTTAGAGATGCATACCTTAGAATGTTAGACTATTGTATTTATAGAACTAAATATGGTCCTGCAAGTTTTACTGAAGTGGGCACATCTGTGTAGCAATAGCTCTGATTGCTCTCCAAGTACTAGTTTGCCACTTATCCTAGCGTTACCTAGTCACAGTCACTGTGCTGTCCGTTTGCCTGGCTTACCTCTATGTTGCTGAGGTGCTTTTACTGTGTCTTGCACATTGCTTTTCTTCTGATTTAATTTTCTTTCTCCTGGCTTTATGAAGCTGAAAATAATAAGTTAATTGGTTATTGGCAACCACAGGAAGTTGAAAAATATACACTAATTAGCTCTGGCTCTTGGCTTGTTCACATGAATATAGACATTTTAGTCTCCCTAACACTTACAGGGTCAATATTTCTAATTCCACATTGGGTATATTAATGGGTAGAAGAATTGTGCTCTACTGCATAGGATACAAATCTCATTTTCTAGGAAAAAAGACCCAGAAAACCGTCATCCTCTATTTTTCTGAAGGCTGACACCATGTTTATGTATTAATTTAGGATTTTTGCAGTTTAAGACAATAGCCTACGTTTTAATAGGCGGAAGTCAGGATGAAAGACCATAAAAAAGACTAATTTGATAATCTGTCTTAAAATGCCAGATCGGTGATAAATCTTCAGCAGATATCTCAAGATTAAGTATGCATAAAAATTGTTATGTCACTATGCTAAGTACTGACCCAAAAACTAGAAGTGTGAAACCAGACTGTGGGCTCATATATTCTGCAACAGAAACTACATTTATTTGTAGAGTGAAGTGAGGCATTTATGTGCCACTCCTGTGAGTCTGATACCACTGAATTAAGGAAACAGTTTATACCTGCTGAGGATGCAGTTCAATTTTTCTGGAAGAAAGAAGTTCTGCTTCTGTTAAGTGGGGGGAAAAATGATTTGAACAGCAGTAAGGTTGTAGGTTTCTTTAACTTTGATATCTGGAGTGAAATCACAATCAGTGATGGTTGATGGCAGCTTTTATGCAATGAGATAAGGAGCAGACTAAGTATTTTCTGTTCCTTGCTGAGTCTTTCTGAGCAAGACATTTTGCAGATCTGAAGGTATTTTTTATCCTTACAGAGAAAGGGTAGATGTGTTCAGTGGTCCTCAAACTATGGCCTGTGGGAAGGATGCAGCCCCCAAGGGTCCTCAATCCAGCCTCCCGGTATTTACAGACACCCCCCCGCCGGGGGCTGGGGGGGAAACCCAGCAGCCGCAGATGACTGCCTGCCACTTCATCCGCGCACCGGCCCCCTGGTTAAAAAGTCTGAGGACCCCTGGGTTAGACTATATGCATTGCTTCCTGATGATTCAGTGAAAGTCTTTCAAGTCAACTTGCACCTAGTTTGTGGATTAAGCTTTGTGTAATCATTGTCCTGCAATGTACTGTTCTCTTTGTTTGCCCACTTCAGGTCTCTTCATGACTCAAACCCAATTCTTTTAGTGATTTCTTTGTGTGATTTTATCTGTGTTAATAACAAATATTCTGTCTTTATTTTACTTTCTCGTGAATTCTTGCCCTTAATAGCCTGCCTCTTGCATTTTGAGTAACTCCCTTTATCAATGTTCCTAGGAAAGACTAGTGACCTGATTCCTGTACATCCACAATTTAAATAGACCATATATGTACCAGAGTCAATACCATATATGTACCAGAGTCAATAAATAAATTCACATAGAAACACTCCAGAGTCTGTAAATAAAGCTGGCCATGATAGTGGATGTGTTTCTAAGATACATGCATTGGAAAAAAAATGTGTTGCACTTTTTACACACATGTTTTTTGTGCCCCCTCGCCCCAGCTCATTTAAAAAAAAAAAAAAAAAGAGATGTAAACTACAGGTCCAAATCACCTGCAGCCATTATCAAAAGTTCATACCTATTTGGAAAGAATTAGAATTATTATCTCAAAAAGTGTGGCTTAATTTTAATTTGGATTATACTTCTACTAGTTGCATGGATTTAATATTGCAGATAATTCGTGTATATTGCAAATATTTACATTTAAAGTTTAAATTTACTCATCTCTGTTATCTTTTTTGTTGCTGTAAGTGATTTTGCAGAGATCTTAAAAATTAATGTTATGGATCTGTTATTAATAATTTAAAATAGAAGTAATTTATAGTAATACTTTTACAAAATAGTTTTGGTTTTACCTTTAAAACATAATTACTCTGTAGTGGCATTGGAAAATCAGAATTGCTTTAAATAAAAATTAGGCAGGACTGAAGAATATTTTATATGTGGAAAAGTAGTAAAAAAAAAAAAAAGACATAATGAAAAGGAGGAAAAAAAAGTGTGAGAAGAAACAAAGAAAGAAAAACAAAAGGGGCAGGAGGAATATAGACGTGGAGCATGGAAGAGCCTCACTGTAGACCGAGCATGAAAGAGAGTCTGCTCTAGAGAAGGATGTGCTGAAATCAGTTCAAAGTTGGTGTGGTATTTGCTCATTTTTAGGAGGGTCATGGAGCGATACCCTGAGTGCTACCAGCAGAGCTGGTTTATCAGAAGAGGTGTTCAAGACAACTGCTTTTACTAGGTAGACACAGTAAGCTGGGAGGTGTTGTGATAGCGCACATATATTGCACCATTGCGTGCTGAAGGAAGTGTTTTTAGTTGTTGGGGCATGCTCACCTTTCTGAGTACACTAGCCCATAATTCCCTCGGGTTTCAAGCAGTGCCTTTGTGTCGTGTCTTGCTTGTGTTTTGCCTGAAGTCCTTCGCCCAAGTTCTGTAGGCACAGCAATACTGCTGTAGAGAAAAAGCAGAGCAAGAAAATCTTTTGCAATAAAAGCATGGGCTTTTGAAAAATATGGTTGGTTTGTGTGTAGTTCTTGCTGTACGTGGAAAAAAAAATCTCAAGTTTCAAAGAAATTAGACCAGATATGACAGGATTAAATGAGAACTGTGAAAACTTTGTGGCTTCTACATACAGTTCATCATACTGACATCCTTTGCTTCCAACTTCATGTATCCGTGGCTGAGCTAATTGAGTAAGGTTGCCGTCTCTGTGGAGAGAAACAGACAACTTCAATCTGCCTGTCCTGATATTCTGATTTAGATATCTGACACTGGTCCCACAAATCTGCCAAAGCACTGTGTATTTCTTCCCGTTGATTCTAAAGTAAGACTGGAGCAATGACTCAGATGCACATGTATGCGGTATAAATATCTATTTTGTTCATATCCAGCCAGTCCTTCAAAATGAAAATCTGTTTAGAAATTGCCTTAGTCCTTAGCCCAGATGGCTGTATGTCAAGACAATCCCTGAAAGAATTCAGTGTCCTAACTACCAGTCACTTTTTAATTTCTTCCTTTTATATTAATTATTTTTTTTTATTTAAACACTAGTAAAGTTGGTTTTATTTTTTACTTAAATGGTAGTAACAATTAATTTTTATCTACTATTTTTTTAAATCCAGAAACTACCTCTTCAGGTTGCAGCTTGAGGATCTCTCTCTAATACAGGTATGGTTTATGTTTGTTTTCTTAGTTCCTCTGCATGAGATAGGTAAGCAGATGTTTTAAAGCAGGTAACGAAGATATTCATAAACTTTGTAACTACAGATACATATGCATCTGGTTTTGTCCTCTTTGAGGCCCTTTATTATATAAGTCATATTATCCATTTTAATTCCAGATTAGCCTTTGTCCCAGGCCACACAGACCTGATGTTACCTTACTCTGCTGTGATTTTTGTTACAGTAGATCTATAAAAAATGGAGTCTGGGAAGGAGGATCATGTTTTCTTCAAAAAATGTTCTAACTTATTGTTGTGCAGCTTCTGTATTCAGATTTATTGTTATTGTAAAGAATATATGTTTGTAAAATAATGGTAAATAAAAACATTTAAATCATACTCATCAAAGTTTAAATTAGGCAAATGAAACAACATCGATGAAATATAATGTGAACAGAGGTATCAGAATCTCAGTTTTGTATATAAGGATGCTATCTTTTTAAAAATTTGCTAGAGCTTGGTAGGTGAAAAAAGACTTCTAGAGGCAGTTAGGCTTCATAGAAAGGTGAGAATCCTTGATCAATTTATTTTACCCTGAACTTCATATGACTCCCATATACCAGCAATCTCATCTTCCCTCAGTCTTCTGAGTTGTGTTTCTTGCTTAGGTTTTGTTGAGTTCCTCTTTCATTATTTTTAACATCGGCATCATTTCTAACCTTCCTCATTCTTTTGTACTTGTCTCTAAGAGTTGTTTTAATAAATTTAATTGAGTTGGCTAACTTGTAAGGTTTAGAAACAGAAAATCACAATGAAATAAAAATGTATGGGTTTTCATAATCTTTTCATTTGTGCAATTTAAAATTAACTATCTTTAGATTCAGTATGGTGCCTAGTATTTCATGAAGTAGTACTATATGGTTGAATATGGAAAAGTAAAATGCATTCAGGTAAGGCTGTCCTTGTGATTTGTAGAACACCTTGTGTATATTTTAATTAGGCTTGCAGACTTATTATACATTTCCAGACTATTAGAAACAGGATCTGAAGTTGGCTTATAATTAACCAAAATTGTAGTATTGTTAAATACTCGCTAGTGCTTAAGACTGTGACACACCAAGCGTTTTTAATATCCAGAATTCCGACTGTCTTTTATCTTATGTGACATACTCAATATCCTGGCAAATAATTTGGGTTAAGTCCTGAATATTCTTGTTGAGAGGCTGCTCTCAGAGGTCTTTAATGGTGGTGTTGCAGTTTATTCTGCTAAGTCATAGATTGAAATTCACAGATTTCCTCTGTAAGGACAAGTATCAGTAGGCTGAATTCACTAATGAGGGAGAAATCTGTAGATTAGAGAGGTTTATAATTGTGCTGACTGACCTGAAGAAACACCACCTCCCCCCAGCGAGCAAAAAATATAAGGACAGAAATCATACCGTTGATGTTATACGATGGTCTTATGAATGTGCAGAAGCCTTTAAACAGTCTTCTCAAGCTGACTTTTTGTAGTTTTTTCTATTCCATCTTCAGTGAGTGCAGTAGCACCACTGGTTTGCTTCTGTATCTTGAAAAGTTTTTCCAAAACCCTTTAGGGAGATTGTATTTCTAAATAAAAACAAAAGTATGTATTTTTTTCTTCTTTCAGCAGCATATCTTTACTACCCCTACTCCAAGTGTGCAAATTTTTTTCCCTTATTTTCAAACCTACTATTATGACTTCTTCATATTTGTCCTTCACAGATCTTCTCTTCTTCCCCTCTGCTTCCCATCTGGTTATGTTAGGGTGCTCCAGTACAGCCCCTGTTCAAAAGATGTGTTTCCTTGGATGTGCCATTTATGGCAGCTCCAAATCAACTGTGAAGTGGCTGAAACTTTTGATGCAAGTAAGCCAGGTTGTAAGGTGAATTGTTTAGGACTCCCAAACTCATTAAACAGCACACTCAGGTTGTCTTGTAATCTGGTATGAAAGTATGAAGTTAGTCACTGATCTTATAGCCATAAACATAGGTTGGGAGAGTTCTTGAGAGGCCATTTAGCCTCTGCAGGTACCCCAGGGCAGAATCAGCGGTCAGTGCTGCTGTCCATACTGGTGGGTACTTGTCTGAACTCTTCTTACAAGTCTACAGCCATAAAGATGCACAACTTTTCAACGCCTTTGTTGGGAAACATTAAGACACAAAGGGAGTCTCTGTCTTGTGCTGGAAAGCGTGAAAGCTTCGGTAATAAAAGAGACAGTAACCACTCCTGTGGAAACTTGGAATTCAAACTTAACAGCTATCAAACTGAAACTCATCTAGAGCTGAGTGTATCTATCAAATGATTCACTGAGATTTAAAGACCTTTCAGATAAACTTTGTTGGAATGACAGAATCCTAGCTGCAATCCCAGTCATCCCAACATGTTGTATAGGATTACCTTAGGTATAACTGAAGTAAATTTCGATTTCTAGAAGTTTAGGGCATGTGAAATTTCTCTCATTCACATGTGGTGAAAAAATATTTTGAATAGTATCAGAGGATGTAAAGTTTACCAAATTAGCAATTAAAAATTACAGTATTTTGAAGGTCCAGATCTTTCAAACCTGAAACTCCTATTGTAGAGGGGGGTAGAAGCAAAAGTGAGTAGCAAAGCAACAGATATATGAAAACCTTGTAAAACAGAATGATGGAATTTCACAGGAGAAATAAAACATACTGTGGTTTAAATCGCTAATAGTGTATGTGCTAGTTATCATTTGTTTGCTGAGGGACTGAGCACTGACTATATATGGACAGAAGAACTTTTGGCATATTTCTTTTCTTCACACTGTTGTCATAGTAATAATATAAACCCACAGTTTAATATTGCTTACTTCAATTTCTTTGCATGAACCAGTTTTTTGTAAAAGCATGCAGATGTTTCATAAGCTAATAAACTATGTTTTTGCATCTGGAAGAACAGGCACACAGTGAAGTGCTAGCTGTAAGAACCCTTCAGTGTAGCACAATAACAATATGAAAGTGCTAGAAACAAGACAACCTATACACCTGTTGTTTAATTATTTTAGAAAATTGCTCAAGCTCTGTCTTTGCTATTTTGTGTCTGAAGGAGGAGGAAAACTGCTGACTTTTCCTCATGCACAGCAAATACTTCCAGCATGGAAGCAGGGATGATTGTTACAATTTGCATCCTCTTTTTCTACAGTATTCAATTAGACTTTTATAGCTCTATTTTCTTTATGTTTTTGCTTTGACTTTTTTAGTTTGATTCATTGGTTTAATATTTTTCCCTGGTACTTTTCTATCTGGAAAATAAAGGAAATGCCTAAAACTTAATCATGACCATTGATGCACTTTGGTTATTTATGTATAAAGAGGTTTCCTTTTCTGTCATACTTAAATGTCTGTTGGAATGTAGTGTTAATTTGTGCACACACTGCTGTTATGAAGATAAAAGGCTTCATGTTACATATTGACAAGCTGGAATGGTAAGAATCGTTTAGTTATAGCAAAAGCAGGTTTGCAAATCTTTCGTTTACCAGTTTTCATATATTTTTGAAAAGATAGACATTTTATAAATAAAGGATTATTTTTTAATATTATCAGACATTGTGATGTTATCAGATGTTGTTTTGCAATAGGAAAGCTCTCTAAAAAGTAATAAAGTACAATAATGACTCCTTGTTTACAAACTTTTGCAAAAATTATTTTGGGCCAAAATATGTGTATGCCCTGTTTTCTACAAGTGTATACCTTGAAAATACTTTTGAAACACATGATAACCTTCCTTTAAAAACAAAAACAAAAAAAAAAAAACCCAAACCACAAACCAAAAATCCAAATCAGATGGGCATTTGAAATGCAAGTTCTCACAAAAGAAATGCAGAACAGAGATTCATGTATTAAAAGGATACTCTTTCCATCAGTTTAGTGAAAGTTAATCCCTTGTAAAAGTGAGGGTTAGAGGCTGCTAGATTGCATCAGACAGGATGTGTGTCTAAACGTGAACTAGGACTATGCAGTGAGACATTGTTGCCTATTGTGGATACATCAAAGTTGTCATCTCACATGTCGTGGTTCTGTGCTCTGTACTTTAAAGGAAAAGCATGTTGTTTGAGTAAGCAGGTTTCATATGATAATGTCTGTAGCAAACTAGTATTTGATGTGTCTCAGCAGTTTCCTTTGTGTAGCAGAATAAAGAAGAATAAAACAAGTGAAAGCCTTTTAAGCTCTTGCTGGAGAAGCCTAAGTGTCAAATTGTTCAAAGCTGACTGTTGGAACAATGCATGCACGACAATTATGGATTAGTAAAGAAGCACTCATTGGGCTGTGGTAGTAGAGGTCAAATGTTTTATAACTCTCACTACAGCAATAGTAGGCTCACAGACATAGAAGACCTGACTCTGCATGGTTTTGTTTTGTGAGTTTTGCTTTGTTATTGCTCTCCTCAAGTAATAGCAGAATATTCCATAAAAGCATTGCCCAAGATGAAAGCTGGATTTCCTGAAAACTGTTTTATACTCCTTAAATTATAAAAGCAGAAATCTAAATAGTAGTATTTGTGAATAGATTTGTCAAAGATGTTTTTTAAAACAGATACCTAGCCAATGTCAGGATTAATAGTGGGGCTTTGACATCGTGTAGAGGGTGACTCACACACATGTCTGTTTTTCACCTTTTTTTTTTTTTTCCCTGCAAGTTATTTGAAGAGAGAGCTGCTGATTTCAAGTATTTATTTGTCGTATACATGACAAGTTTGCTGATGGATCTATAAAGGGTGGAAAGCTAATACATGCTGGCTTATAAAAGCCTTTTTGCCACAATTGCCATGAACATTTTAAGAAGCCAGCATGTACAAGCCTTTCACAAACCTGATAGAATGTATGCATCTTTTCTTGATCCATAAAACTAACTTTTTACCAACTCAGATTAAGTCATTTACAGGGCATGTGCTTGAGTTTGCCTTCCGCATCTGAACCTTCCATCTATGTAGCATATTCTCAGTTTGAGACACCCAGAAGGTTGAATATGAGCCTATTCCACCTGCTCCTGTAGTTACATAATTGTCCTGAGATTTTATTCTCAGGCTGAGTCTGCACATCTTTTGGTTAGAAATATACATACCTCAAAGTTCATCTGTAAAGGCAATTTTAGCCTCTAGCTTACTTCAAGTTTGAAATTAAATTCTTTGTGCAGTCTAAGAAGGTTGGAAGTTCTTTTTCTTGTGTTTTATTCAACTTTAAATTTTGGAATCTTGAGGGTTTGGGTTTTTCTGTATATATGTGCGTATACACCAGTTAATGAAGCAGTCAAGGCAAGATTGGATCTATAAATTGTCAGGAAAAGGAGCTACTTTGGAGAGTGAGTTTTACCAAAGGGGCTTCTTGCTGGTGTTTACATGTGTCAAAGAGTGTCTTAAATACCTGTTAGATGGTAGGCTAAATAATTAGTTAAATAAATTGTATATACTTTGAATATGTACTTTGTGTTTGTCCAAGTTAAACAAAGAGGGAATCTGACTTCATGCTTGAGGGTTTGTCTGTTTGGTTTTTTTTAACAAATAAATTAATATATATAACCTGAAACACTTTTATAAGTTTGTACTTTAATTGCAATAGAGAATATAATTTTTAACAATACTTGATTATTACTTTTTTTAAAGGAATCAAATATTTACCAGGGTTGTAATCCCAGTTTGAAATTAACAATTGCTTGTTATTGGTATAAACTGAGATCTTATGTGAGAGGGTCTCATAACCTTATTTTGCTTTGTTGGCTAAGGTGGTATGTGACCCAGTCTAGAGAAAATGGTGTTGTAATAGAAGTGCATATCTCTGACTGTCCTTACAGTTTATTCTTGAGACAGTACCCTAGGGTTCCCTTTGAAAGCTTGTAAGAAGTTATCACGTAGAATCAAATCTTTAATGTATGCTGATATTAAAAACTTTCAGCTGTAATCAACAATTTAAGAGATTAAGATAAGGAAGCTAAACTTTAATCTGTTAATCACCTTGATTTGTTGAGTTGCTAAATAAATAGAACCCCTTAAAAGGCAGCTTTTCTCAAAAGTTTCATTCACTGTATTTCAGTCCATTTATTTTTTTGTGTTGTATGTTATTTACAGCCACTAGTTGTGTAATAGAGGTCTGGTTTGTGACATACATGAAAGAAACCTAATGAATCATAATTTTATTCTGGAGTGAATCTGCCTGGGCAGAAAAGGAGATGCAAGAAAAAATTCCTCAGTTTTCGTACTTGAAGGCATAGGGCAACTAACCTAAGGATGTCCTTAACATGTGACAGTTGTAGGTCGGCAATATTGAAATGCAAAGCAGACTGATATTTAACATTTAATTCAGGTCAGGGGGCGGGGGGGAGCCCAAACAAAACAAATGGAAAAAGCCCTCTGCTGGGTTCTCCTATCTGCTTAAGGGTGAGGGGAAGAGAGAGTATTCCTCCCTCTTACAGATTTCTCTCGGG